>CM052707.1:77853815-77885798 GCA_028551405.1 Uromys caudimaculatus | reverse complement strand
GGTAGTATTATGTCCATTTTTCTGAGGGTCTGCCACACTGATTTCCAAAGTGGTTGTACCAGCTTGCAATCCCACCAGCAATGGAGGAGTGTTCCTCTTTCTCCACATCCTCACCAGCATCTGCTGTCACCTGAGTTTTTGATCTTGGCCATTCTAACTGGTGTGAGGTGGAATCTCAGACTTGTTTTGATTTGCATTTCCCTGATGACTAGGGAAGTTGAGCATTTCTTTAGGTTTTTCTCAGCCCTGCCAATTTCCTTAGTTGAGAATTCTCTGCTTAGTTCTGTTCCCCATTTTTTGATAGGGTTATTTGGTTTTCTGGAGTCTAACTTCTTGAGTTCTTTGTAAATATTGGATATTAGCCCTCTATTGGACATAGGATTGGTTAAGATCTTTTCCCAATCTGTTGGTTGCCGTTTGGTCCTATTGACAGTGTCCTTTGCCTTACAGAAACTTTGCAATTTCATGAGGTCCCATTTGTCTATTCTTGATCTTAGAGCATAGGCCCCTGGTGTTCTGTTCAGGAACTTTCCCCCCGTACCCAGGTGTTTGAGAGTTTTCCCCAGTTTCTCTTCTATTAGATTCAGTGTAACACCCAGTAGTCTTTTTGTCAATGTCATTATTGTTTGAGGCAGGGTTTTGCTATATACCGTAGGTTAGTCTTGAACTCTGACCCTTCTTTGGCCTCTTGAATGTTAGGATTACAGTTGTGCACAACCAGGCCTAGCCAAGACTAATCATATTATTTATGTATCATTTCTTGTTATGGTTAAATTCTATGTGTGCTGACATAAATATATGATGAGGATCTGAGATTCAATGCACTGGATTTTTAGGGTTGGGGTAGTATCAACACTTAACTCTCCCTTTAAACAGCACTGCTCCTGTGAATTCCTTGCACAACCTAGAGGATCTAAGGGCCGTCTCTCTCTAAAATTCTCGATGGTTTATGTAAGAACAGAATTCTCAGAGCTGGGTTAAATATGGTCCCTACCTTGGTCATATTTTACATGAAAATATTTCAAAACCCTCATCTAGTATCTGGTCCCTCTCATTACCATGGTAACCAAAGGTATTTTCAGAGAAACCAGCCAATCACCAATATCTTCTCAGCTAATTCTGAAGCATGGGAATTCAGAAGCACTGACATCTGACACAACCCATGAGCACCATACATCTTTATGCCAGTGTATATTTAGTATAAGTTTGGTTCCATGTGTCAAAAACCCAATCCACACCAATTTAAGACAAGGAAGAAAAAAATATGGTAGCTTCTGGGAGAGCAATTTGAGGAGTGAAGATGGCTTTGTTTGTAGACTGTCTATACATGCTAAAATCTATACAGAACTACTGTGGTTTTATTTTTCTTACCTTCCTCCTCAATGACCACAATCTCATACAGACATTGAACTCTCTCTTCCAAATGTCTATGAGCACCTTTGTACTTGATTATATTTAGAAATCCCAGAAGATAGAATGATCTCCTTCTAAAACATAAAACCTGCCAAGAGCCAGCTCAGCCTGGAATGGTTTGAAGCAGGACACAGCATTGGACATAGAGGTAGCTCTAAGGACTGATAGTGTCTGGCCTTCCAGCTCTCTAACTATACTGAATGCTTGATGATAACTTCTTTAAAAATCCTAAAAGCTTTCTTGCTTATTCTATGGTTAAAAACCACTGGCTTGGGTGATTAACACCTGTTGCTTAGCAGCAGTAAACTAAGTAAAAAAATGTAATGCTATCACTTCCTTCTCTGTCCTGGCAGCCAGAAGCCTTTCTGGCTAGGCTGGTTAACTCTGTGAACTAAAGAGGAAGGAAAGGAAAGGAATTAAGATGCTTTATACAGGCAAATATGCACAGACACAAATACATTTGTACATACATTTATGTTTTCATTCATATTTTCAATTATACATTAACACCTTCACATTTTTGTTGGGTCCAACCACCTGTCTCATAGACTCCCAAAGTATTCATGCATGTTTACATACATACACATATACCTACACACAAACGGACAAAAAGACAGATACATTTGGATGGATGGATGGATGGATGGATGGATGGATGGATGGATGAATGGATGGATAGATGGATGGGTGAGTGGATGGATGGAGCAGAGCTCCCCAAGCCAAATCAACCATTCAACCAACAATTTTATTTCTTTTCTCTGGCTTTTTCACACCTTCTTAGACAAAAAGTTCTTTAGAAAACTACCTCAGAGATAATATGTTACATAAAAAGGGAGTTACTGAAAGATGTTAATGTAAGTTTAAAGCAGTGTGTCATTCTGTATAGTCTTTATGAGTTCAAAGCAACAGTTTTTACATGGCCTTGCTTTACCATAGTGCACACCTGTGGCTATGTCACTGGACCTAAATGTTTTTCCTTAAATACAAATTTTTCCCAAGTCTATTTCTCTTCTTAGTGTGATTATAAATGCTCAGCTCATATACTTCTTATTATGGAGCCTTTACTTACTATGTGAAGAGTGGGCACATTCTATTCTTGATTCTAACTTTATTACATCTTTCTAGCAAAGCAACTAAGATTATCTCTTAAAACCTTTTTCCTAAAATGATTTGAATCAAACCAGAAATTCTATAGAATCATTAATTCATCTAAACAGCATTAATTCCTGAACGCTCATTTTTATGTTGATCTGCAGGAAATCTGATCAATAGGGTAGGCTAATGCCCAGCAATTATTCCATTAATTTAATAATGACAGGAAAGGCATATCAGCTATAAGAAGCAATCCTGAGATGAAGTCTCTTTGGGACCTTGTTATCAAGCTCATCCATCAGAGACCCTGCAAAAATAGTGGGCCACCTCCAGAAAAGCCTTGGCCTATCCTAGATGGCTCCTGACAAAAACCACAAACAAAATAAAACAACAACAAACTTCAGCAAAAATCCAAGGTAAATTTCTAATTGGATCCAGACCTTGTATCCCACAAATCTAGAGACTGGGGGCATAGACATACCAATCTAAGTTGACAAAAAATGCAAAACAGAACAAACAAAATTCTCAGATAGAATGATTGAACAGGGAATATTAATGAAATTTTTAAAATTCTACTTATCAGGTGGAGAAAGAAGAAGACATTCTAAACCAAAAGAATGCATGCTGGCTGACAGTGGGCTGAACATGACTACTCCTGAATAACGTGCCCCCACATTATCTGGTGGGGTTGTGACTCCTCATTCTTTAAATATGTCTAATTATTTGATAGTACTATGGTACATTTTTTATTAGTCAAATTGAAGTCCATTGAAACTTAAATGAACCCAACTTAAACTTAAATAAAACATGCTTAAAGAAGAGACAAATATATTAACTTATGTGGCAGAGAAGTCAGGGCTAGTTTTTAAATAGAATTAGGGTGCACACTTTGTCATTTGGAGATATCTCTCTCTCTCTCTCTCTCTCTCTCTCTCTCTCTCTCTCTCTCTCTCTCCTGTAACTCATCTCTACTTTCAATCAGTTCCTGAAACAGAGCCTTATGAACTCTAACAGGCAAGACATTGACCTAATCTCTAAGTCAAGAGAGGTAGAACTTTGACTGGACTTGAGTTACAGACTCATCTTGAAAGCTGGGAATTGAAATTTAGTGTGAGCCATTGCCCACACTAAAAAGGGGCCCAGCAATGCTCTTGAACTGACGGTTTTAAACAGTTCTCAGTTTTAACTTTAAATCTCTTTCCTTTTTTCTATAAGTTCAGTTTTATCAGCTTTGTTACCATCCCACAAATTCAGTTATGGTAACTCTCAATAAGAATTCACTGGATCCTGTGGTTCACTCTGGGTAATATGTCATCCAGAGCTGTCCATTTGCTTATTCCCATTTCAGCTTATCAGCCCTCTAGTTTTTCCCCTGACTGCTTATCATCTCTCCCCTGCCTTCTTCTCCTTGTGGGAGCATGAATTGTTTTTCCTTTAGGAATTTATTCATTTTGTCTCACTCTTAAGTCAGAAAGGCCTTATAATTTAGGGTTCAGGCAACTGTAGTCTCAGAGAAGGAAAAAATGCTTCCGTCGAGTGTATACAAATTATAGAGGTGAAAAAAAGACATAGAGGAATATTGACGTAGGCAAGAGAGAAGGTGAAAACCCTATGTGGCACAGATGGTGACTTTGTAGACAGCTTGGAGTGTGAAAAAGATGCCTGGCAAGATGTAAGAAGCAGCTGTGGAGAACATGTGGGGTATCTTCCTGATAAATAAGTAGACCACCCACGGAGATGCCATGAAGAGGTCACATATACATAAACATGATAGAGAAAGAAATATAGTACAGTTTTTTCTTCTTTTGGTATACAGATATTTTAAGTATTTGTTAGCTTTTACCAATATAAATTATCAGTTGAATGGTATTATTTCTTGCTTTTTTTTGATTAATAAAATCATCAGTGAGGTGATGATGAACTAAGTATAAAAAATATTCTCATTTGTAAGCATCTTTGATCTAAAAGTTGTTTCCCAAACCAAAACCCATTAAGAAATTTTAAAAGAATATCTATGTTCATAATAATCCATAACCAGTGGTTTTTTTCAACCTTTATGTTCGTAAGTATCACTAGAAAAATTGTAAATGCAAATTGTCAAGTTTTATCCCTAGAGATTTTGACCCATGAGGTTGTGTTCCAGATCTTGCATGTTTGTTATTGGGAGTAACTATGATTCTATCTTGGATTAGAAACACAAGTCCATATAGAAGGTCAGACTTAGCACTTGTCATTCTCGACATTCCCTACCCTGGAGATAAATGCACAGATCATCTTTTCTAACAATCTTAATCCTGATGTTGAGAGGTAAAAAGTTCCCTACTATACCACTGAAGTTTTATGTATTAGTCTGTTTGTAGAAATGGGATATGGTCCTGAGTAATTATCAAGACAGTCTCAAAGGCACACTGTACTTATAAATGCCAGTCAGCAAAGCTAAAAGCCCCAGGCATTACATTTAAGTGGTCAGATGACAGTAGGCTTCTGCTAACTGATTACATTTTATAACCACAATGTAATAAGAAAGTTCATCTTGAAAGAATGCCCAAATTCCTCTATAATAATTGCTTAGATGTGATAAAGTAAGGGTAGAGATAATGGCATGCTTTACACATAAGAGCGTATGATATAAGTGATGCTGAGAATCTGAAGCTGGGACACTCCCTGATGATCTAAGAATCTAAGAGGAGAGCTGCAACTGTGATGAATGAGCCATTGTTATAAACTCAGACTAGTTACTCAGTCATTTCTTTAATGTCTCTGGGTAAAATGTAGTCAGGCTATGGGAGCTTTGATAGCTTAATTGTAGATCTCAGGACTCACATTAGGTGATGCATACTCTCTTTGGTGAGGTAGTAGTGGAAGGCAGACATTAGACGTGTGGAAAGGGAAAGAGAATGCACTAACACATTCTAAAAATTCTTTTGTTTTTTTTTTAGCAGAAATAAAAAATGCCATTATATGTATTAATAGGCTAATGATATCTCAATAACATGTGCATTGTATAATTTTAAAACTAGGTTAAGCATACATAAAAACTTTTTATAATTATTATAGTCGAAATTTTCTAAATCCTTTTGTTCAGCTGTTTGAAATATACAGTACCTTATGTATAGCCAGTGTTCTGAACAATAACACAGGAAAACTCTGTGTTCGTGTTTAATTATGAGTGTGATAGCTGTCCTTGATTGTCAACTTGACGGAATTTAGAATCTCTATGAAAATGTATTTCTAGGTGCAACTAAGAGGGTACATTACAGGAGTCTTAGACTGAACAAATAGGAGCAAGGTAGCTGATCTGCAGCATTTACTGAATTCCATCTCCTGACTGTGGCTGCATCACGCTTCCCTGAAGGCATGAATTGTATCCTCAAACTGTGAGGCAAAACAGGCTCCACAAAGCTACATCTTGCCAGGTATTTTATCATAGCAATGAGAAAAGTAACTATACGTACCCACCAATCACCTTTTCTATATCCTTCCCTGACCCTACTCTGCACAGCCTTTGGTATCGACCACTCACCATCAACTTCTATGAGATTCATATATTTGAGACAATGTAGCTTTATCTCCCTATCTATCTTCCTATCTTCCTATCTATCTATCTATCTATCTATCTATCTATCTATCTATCTATCTATCTATCTACCTACCTACCTATCTATCTCTACTTGTGGACCAGGATGTAACTCTCAACAACTCCTGCAGAACCATGTATGCTGCCATGTTTTCCATCAAGATGATAATAGGTTAAACCTTTTAAACTGTAAGCAAGCTCCCAATTACATGTTTTGTTTTATAAGAATTTCCTTAATCATGTGTCTGCACAGCAATAGAACACTGAGTAAGACAGTTATATTGTCTTTTTGTTGTTCATTTGCTTTTGTTATTTGTTTGCTTATACAACTCAGGAGTTTTCAAATGGTTACAGTGTTTGAATCAATTATTTCTCTTTTGGAAATCAACTGTAAGGAAGTAATCCTAATCTGAAATGCTGTGTTCATGCAAAGATATCTGTCTCATTTTTGGTTGATGGTGAAAAATTATAAACAATCTAAGTGATTGATAGTAGGAGAATAGTTAGGCAATTTGCAATATCTCAAGTAAACACTGTATTATGGAGCCATAAAAACTGATGAAAACCGTAAATAACATGAAATGTTATGATGGAATAGAAAGGGAAAAATCAAGCATAACACCATAAATAACATGCAAATATGAATTTAAAGGACTCTATAATTAATGGAAATATGGGATTTGGTTGTGTTTGGCTTGAAAGAATAATGAACATCTTATTTTTCTACCCCTTCCTCCTATTCTAACATATTTCTTCTTGTGAAAACAAGAGAAGGTAAAACCATCTTCTACTAGGGAATCTCTAAATATATAAATATATATATATTTATAAATTATATATATATAAATATATATAAATAAACAAATATCATTGACAGTTTTGTTACTGATGCTAACAAATATCAGGTCCTAGCTCTGAGTTTTTTCTAACTTTTGAACACAGGTCTTTATAATATATTTGCATTTATTGTCTTCACACATGCATACAACCAAATTAATCCTGTGATTACTCCTTAATATGATAAGAGAGGGCCACAGATCAGCAGCAATCCTTCCTTTCTCTACCTGGTGCTGACCTATTCTGTTTTGAAATCCTAATTATTTTTTTTTTAAAGATTACGTAAGAGCCCCAAATGAAATTGACTCTTCTTGGGGTTGGGCATTCTTGAATTAACCAGTGTGGTCGTGTTTTAATATGTGGTTTCATAACATGAATGAAAATATGCAAAAACATGTTTCACAATAAATATCTGTGGAATGTGACTCATGGTGGAGTGGGAGATGAGCGTATCTGCCTCGTAGCTTTCTGACTCTGTCCATTATTTACTATTCTGTTCATGAAGCAACGTTCTCTCTGCTTACTCTAGGACTAAAAAGAATGCTGTCAATTAAATGGTTGGAGGTGCTGCGGATGGAGAGAGCAAGCATCGTTGGAGAGTCTTGTCACACAACAGTTGATTCTCTCTAATCTGGACACAAGATAGGATTTAGTATCTCATTAATACATTTTAGTATTTAGCGCTGTAGACAGGAGGTAAGCTGTGTGCATGGTGAGCCAGTACGCCATCACTAAGCTATACTGAAGCCCTTGTTTCCCCGAGACGAGGGTCTTCCCACTGGTTTGAACCCACCATCTTTCTGCTTCTGCCTCCTGAGAGCTGGGATTACAGGTATGTGCTACCACATCTGGCATCATGAATAAGTACATTTCACGTGGGGATGCATCCTACTCCCACAATGAAAAAAAAAAAGTCACATTTTTCTGTTAGAGATGGATCAGCTAGAAAACACATTTGTTATGCAATACATACAACCTGAGTTTGATCCCCAAAACCTAGGAAGGAAAGAGGGACCTAACTTCTAGAAGCTGTATATTAACTTCTACATACATGCAGTCTCTCTCTATCTCTATCTCTGTGTCTTTCTCTGTCTCTATCATTCACACACACACACACAGACACACACATACAGACACACAGACACACACGCACACAGACACACACATATGCAACACACATTCAATTTATTTTATTTTTTAAAAGAAATACAACCACCCAGGAAGTAGGATGTCTGTTTTGTCTGTAGGTTTGTCTGCTTTTGGCTCTCTGAATAACTTCCTGAAACAAAGCTGCCATAAAGGTCTTCACTGGAAAGAAATGAGAGAGAGGGAGAGAGAGAGAGAGAGAGAGAGAGAGAGAGAGAGAGAGAGAGATAGAGAGAGAGAGAGAGAGAACATGAAATAAGGAAATGTCAGCCTAGGGTGTCAAAGAAAAGCCCAGGACAGGAACATGGTGAGGTCTATAGACTCCTTCCATTTCTAAATCTATATACTTCTGGATTCCTGAGGAATTTATTTTTTGCATAGTATGACTTTTTAAGAAATTGACTATAAATTTGTTTTTAACAGATTAAAGGATTTGAGGTCAGATATAATGAAAGTTACCTAGATTCTAACATTATGTCATTCTGACTCTGGTTTCTGTATTATGAACCAAAGTAAAAGTAGAGACACCAGAAACATTCTGGGCATTCAAAGTCAATTTTCTTTAAACTTCCTATTTCCTTTACTTGCTAATTCCTTATAATCTGGACACATCTAATATAAATATTGATTGAGACAATTGAATATTGAGAATTACATTACATTGACTCACCTAAAACAAAGACCATATATATTTCATATACACTTTTTATAAAGGCCATTTAACACTGAGATAAAGGAAGATTCAAAAATCACAGAAACTCTCAAGAATGCCTGATAGTGAGAACATTCTATGATGGCTGCGCATTTTATTTGAAAAGCTAAAATTTGGGATTTTGGAGCCAGTGCTTATTTGACAGTCTAGACATCAACAAGCCCAAAGTGAGAAGAAATGTAATTTGGTCTTGGAATGTTTTACAAATAGTAGTGCAGATAAATGAAGGGTACAAACTGTAATTTGCACCATTTCCTAAAATCATCCTCACAGCTAGTCTCGTGGAACATTGCATTTAGCTTTGATTTTAGTCGGCACTGGTGTCTTTATACTGCAAGTTGATTATTGATCGCTCAAATCCTAAACCTTTCCTCTATTTCATTTTCCCTGGTTTCTGTCTGATTCAGAAGGATGTTTTGTGAATGGCTATAGATCTCTTCCTGACAGAGCATTTCAGCCCTTTCTCCAGTCTCTGCCACCATTTTCCCATACGATTCTTTGTATGACGAAAATATGCCCTGTACAAATATATTTCTTATAATTATTGGTAGGAATCCAGTTCTCAAATAAAGACATTGCAGGAGCATTATATAAAAACTGAATAAATATTCCAGCTGTGCACGCTAAGAGATTGATAAATTAAAAGATTTGTTTCTCTCAACAACAAATGTTTATATTCTCTTTTAAAATCATTTTATGGGCAGGCAAGATGGCTCAGCAAGCAAAGTTACTTGCTGTCAAGCCTGAATACCTGAATTCAATCCCTGGGACCTGTGTAGTGAAGGAGAAAACCAGTTCTTGTATGTTATTCCCTAACCTCCTCATTTTGTGCATGTATTTATTTATCTATTTATATATACACACATATACACAATAAATAAATACATTTAAAATTAGCAGAATGCCTATGAAAAACATTTTTGCTTTGAAATTATTTATGTTAATCTTTTACTTCTATCTGGATATGGATATGATAAAATACCACTAACTCCATACCTGCCATGACAATGTCTATTTAGCAACAGGTAGAGAGTCTGATTAGGTCTTCTAATCAGACAGTAGAAGACATACTTTATGTCAAAGGCAGTAGTAAAATTGTCACTGGCTAATTATTTCTGAGAGTCAACTTTTGCTAGAATCTGGCTGGCAAAGTCTTTAAAAATTTTTTGTAAGCCTGCTTGCCATTTCTTGCATTTATTTATAAGTGACTTAGCTGATGTTGATGCCATCTTCTAGGTTCTGGGAATGATTTGTCAAATCTTCAGTAGAAAGGAAGGAAAAGGGAGGGGATGAGATGGGAGTGAAAGAAGAGCATGCGTGGTTGTCTCTCATGCCATGAACTTTCTAGGAATTTTCATAAGAATTGGCTGTGTGCACATCTGTATAATTTGATTTCAGTCTGGGTTATTTATACGTTGCTAACACACTTTGATTCTGAGATTCTACAAATTTATTAGAAATGTAAAATCAATTTGTATATATAAGCATACCAATCAGCTTTCATGTCAAAATGACCCAGAGTGAGTGGATATGAAGCAATTGACATAGGCCATATTTTTCTTTTCAAAAATAATACCTAATAGTTAAAACACCCATTTCCTTTTTAAAGGCTCCATTATTCATGAAACTAAAGTGAACAATATAAAATTTTTGCATCTAAAATATGAGGAAGAAAAGTCTCTCTATGGTAAGATAATACAATACATTGAGTTCTTCTGTACCAGCAATTAGTCTAATTCTACATCAATATCTGTTTCTTTATACATTCTGAAATATATTTCTTCCATGTAAAAAGAGGAACTGGCAGCCTTATGAATATCAAATTGCAGTGTAGGGCTGTCAAACTCCCAAGTGCATGTACTAATATCAATGAGATCATAAATCAAGAATGATTTTTGAGATTTAAAAATGTATCATCTTGTGCTTATGTAGTTTATGTAGTTTAGGTTGAGCTAATCCTTGAAAAACAAGCACCAAGAGTTGATAGTTACTCAGATCCAGACAAAAAAATAGATATGGAAGGAGAGACAAAGAAAGAGAAATTCAAAGGATAGAACATTTATATCCGACTCCTAACTGGTGAGGAACATAAGAAAAAAATGAATTTATTTTCAGAAGAGTCATTGAGTATAGTACATGTGTCAGAAGTGAGACATATTCAGGAATGTAGTGATAGGTACTGTGTGTAGAGACACTTGCCATTTCAGATACCAACTGTGACAAGCAATGGAATACCTGACCCAGACAAGTTCAGAGAAAGGAGATAGGACTCAAATCTCATTTGTAATATATGAGATGTTCAAAGGCTATTGGTTTCTGAAGTGACTAGGTTTGGGACTCAAATAACATCACCAGACAATCCATTACCTTCTCTCCTAGCAATTTTAGGCTTACATTTGTTTTTACTTTGTCTTAAAGAAGAGAGATTCAGCAAAATTGTTTAATGGCACGGAAGGGCAACACAAAAGAACTGACTTTTATTGGTTGTGTTTGCCTGGCTGAGAATACTTGGCCATGAAGCAGTTACTAGATGAAGAGATAGAACCCAGATGGGTTAGCCTGAAGCTGGTATTCTGGCACATGAATCAAGGAGTAGGAGATTAGCCAAAACAAAACTGGCCTCCTAAAGTCACAAGCAGAAAATGGCCTGTAGGTAACGATAAAATGAAATAATAAACATATGCCTAAGACAAAAGTTGGTTCTTAAAGGTAAATGGAAGTATGACAGTCAAATTGGAAAAATAGGAAAAGTTATAACTGTGATAAAAATTGAAAAACTGGACAGTTTTGGAGAATGGTTAAGTTTAAACTCTGGGAAAATCTAGAGACAGAGGTAGGGCTGCTTCAGTGATTTTTACAGTAGACTAAGTTATTTATTCAAATGAGATCATGAAAATCTTTTATTAATGTAAATGCTAACAATATGTCCGTAGACTTTGGCTAGATATTAACAATGAGGTCAGGTTATGGAGAAGGTCATGCCTTTGGAACCCATCTACTACGATTTGAAGAAATCAAGCAATAAAGAAACTCATTCATGTTTTCTCTGTGTATCTTGACATAGATGGTCAACCATGTTCGAACAAACCAGTTAGTTCTGTGCATTTGGAAGGTTCACCAAAGAATCCAGATGAAAAGAAAGCTGAGGCAAGAAAAGTAAGAGATCCCTTAAGTGAGGCTGAAGTAGATTCATTGTAGAAGAGTAATAGAAAGCCTTTTTTCAATAAAGGAAAGGGTAGCATATCGGTCTCCATAGGAAAGTGAACTAGAAGAGACAATTATGAATAGATGGGGCTCTGATGAGAAGATCAAGGAAGGAGATGGTAGAGAGGAATGAAGAAGGGTCCAGAGAAAAACTGCTAAGATTAAGGACCATTTGATGGATAATATGATAAAAGCAATTCTCTAAAATACATACATATATGAAAAAAGATCTAAATGAAATCACCAAATATTGGGGGAAGACAGATCCCCAGCTGGACATCTTGTGACCAAATGAAGCTTCCAGTATAGGGAATGGGTTACATCTTGTTGGGGTGTTGGACAGAGGGGTCCCATGGGAACCACCAAGGAACCCAGGCTGTTGTCAAGACTATAGGTTCCTTGGCACAAACTGACAGCAAGGCCCTATTGCTGAAACAACAACTATACAACTCATTGAACATGGAGAAGCTGCTCCAGTGCCTACATCGAGCTCTCAGTCTCACTTGTTAGTAATTGTTGGTGTAGAGAAGTACTCTGCACACTACCAAAGTAGAAATATAAACACCAACTAAGTCACAAATGCTTTGATCTACATTGGTGTCCTGCCTGCAAGATATGCTAGTGCAATGGTGGCACAGAGCTTGGGGTAGTAATGAACCAATATCTGATTTGATTTAAGACCCACTCCATGAGATGGAACCCATACCCAACACTGGTTGTGTGACCAAAACCTAAGACTAGATAGCCCAGAGGTCTAGGGTAAAACAAATACTACAAGTCTTAAAAACAAAACAAAAATAGCTAAAATGACTCCTAGTGACATTGTGTTGTATACATAGATCAGTGGCTTGCTCAGCTTCCTCCTGCAGAAGAT
Source organism: Uromys caudimaculatus (assembly GCA_028551405.1). Lineage (NCBI taxonomy): Eukaryota > Metazoa > Chordata > Mammalia > Rodentia > Muridae > Uromys > Uromys caudimaculatus. The sequence continues at coordinate 77,872,943 of CM052707.1, read as the reverse complement.
AAGAACAAATACAGAGACCCACAGATAGACATTGTATACACAGTGAGAGACCTTGGAACATTCAGCCTAAAGAGGATGTCTTCATCACAGCCGTTTCCTCGGAGATCAAAGAACTTGTGATATAGGAAGAAAAAGGAGTTTGTGAGTCAGAGGGGATGGAAGACACCAAGAAAACATCGCTGTCTAAGTCAACTGGATCCACACACATATGAACTCAGAGACTGAGGTAGCATGCACAGAGCCTGTATGGGTCTGCGCCAGATAGGATCCAAGAGCTGAAGGGCATCTGCATGCCCCCATCCTTAATCTAGAAACAATCTCCAATTGACAACCACTTGCAAATTAAAATTTAGTTTTCTCCTAAGGAGTATCACTAGGACAAGAAACTAATCTTAAGGGTAGGCTGCATGCCCAGCAGTAGAAGGTCAACAGAAAATGAACTCAGTGGCATCTTTGGATTTTCCTTGTCTTGTCATGTCATGCCAGAGCTTTTCTTTAAAATTTTATCTTATTTTTAAATATATATTCCTTTCATTTTATTCTACAGGTCATTTTCATATTCCAGTTATTCCAGTTGAGTGTTTTTATGGGATTCCTGAGCTTATGAATGAGTTGAGTCTCTATATCTACATTTGTTTCATGTGCCCTTTCTTGGTCTCTTTTCTTCCTTTTTTTCCTATTCCAATGTATTAGTTTTTGTTTTATCTTGTTATGTTTTGCTTTATTTTATTCCTATTTCTTAGAAGACTATTATATTCCTCAGAAGGTGTAGAGGGAGGAGAAAAACTGTAATCTGGATATATTATGTAAGAAAAAAAGCTATTTTCAGTAAAAGAAAAAGAAAGCTAAACTCCCTTAACTTGGTATAATTAAGCAAAGAGTTGGATAACATGGGCACTGGAAGAAAGAACAGGGTTGAAAACCCAGAAGGTAACAGAGCCTTAAGGTGGAAGATGGGAGGGGAGCCCCACAGATGAACTGGGTCAGTGGGGCGGTTTGAATAAAAATGCTCCCTGTAGCCCCATGCAGAGTGGCACTTTTTGGAAGTGGGGCATTGTTGAAAGAAGTGTATCTTAAGGGGACAGGCCTTGAGGGTTAAAATGCTCAAGCCAGGTGACCTGCTGCCTATGAATACAGACCTAGAACTCTCTGTTCTTTCTCCAGCACCATGTCTGCCTGCATGCCTTCATGTCTGACCATGAAGACTAAACTACTCTGAACTGTAAGCCAGCCCCAATGAACTGTTTTCCTTCATAATAGTTGCTGTGGTCAAGATGTCTCTCTCTTCACAGCAATGAAGCCCTAACTAAGACAGTGGTTGAATTTCACATTGATTTAGCTTGAAATAGTGAGTTTAAAGTAAACATTTTGTTAGCAACTTGGAGAAGCATCATCTTAGTTGATCCAAGATGGAGTAACAGTTTTGTTTATGCTGCTATAACAAAATACCCCAGATTGCACAATTTATTGATAATAGGAATTTATTTCTGGTAGTAAAAGAGAGTGAAAAAAATCTATGATTAAGCTGGCTTAGTACTGGATAAGGACTGTGTCTCTTCCAAGATGGAGCCCTGAGCACTGTGTCCTCACATAGGAGTGGAAGGCCAAAAGCTGGATTCTATGAAGTGCTTTCCCACTTGAGGCTTTAATTGCATAAGAGAGGAAGGAATGATCACAACTCAGTCACCTCTAAACCAACCCTCACACCTTTCTTAACATACTATATTGAATATTAAGTTTCAACATGGATTTGGGAGAGGACATAAGCATGTGAGTCATAACAAAGAGAAAATACTAAAAGTCTTCCTTATAGACTTTATGAACTAATGTGTTCTTTAAGGAGAAGTTCTTACAGGAAGTACCATTAGGAAAAGAGAGAGTTGGATTTTCCAATTTCTGATTGCGTAGATTTTGAGCCAAGGAAAATTTGGAGACGTGATCCCCTCGCCTCCAATTATGAAAGTGTGGGAAAAAAATCTCATCATAATAAGATACTTGGGCATTTGAATTTTGCTAAAACTATTTAACTTAGAGATTGTACTGCATCTCTACCCCCATTATAGTTTCTTAAAATATCCTAGATGTCAAGATGTTATCTTCGCTTGGGGCACATATTCAAACTATGTCAAGCAGCAAAGAAGCAGTTCTATTTTTCTGAATGTTAGGTCACTCTGTATAAGTTAAGAGAATGAAGGTCCCTTCATCCAAACATGATTCATTCTGGAAAAAGAAACTCTTAAGCATGAGTCCTTGACCTCGTGTGTCCAAACAGAATCCATTCGAGGGACGGGTAGTCTGCGGCACTCATAGTGTAAGTACAACGTCTGTCAATCTACATTGAATGTGGACTTTCTTTGTGAAATTCTTTATCAAATAAAAAAGAATTTATAGACACAATTCAAGAGAGCACTTGCTGCCAAGCATTTAAATCCTTTATTCTATTTGCAGCATTCATTATACTAAAGTTTTATTCAATAAATTTTATATGAACATTTTTTTTTCTGAGACAGTTTTCAAAAGGTTTACTGACTGGAGTATTTCTAATGGCCACTTTATCATCTAACTAAGGCATAGATAAAGCCCCGTGGAGAGCAAAATGGCACAGTCAAGGCTGCCATGTTCACATAAGCACTGACAAGCAAATGAAGTCTTAAGGTTCCCAGCCAAACTCTCATCTCTACTCTTGTCTTTATGTTTGTTTCGACCCCTGTAATTTCTATTAAGATGTTTACCTTCATTGTTTTGTGTAATCTGTTATGAAAGAGGGGAAAAGTCATTTTGGTCAGTCTATTTTTTTGATCTTCAAACTATTAATTCATTCCATAAGTGTTGATTAAACATCTTATATGCATAAGTAGGTGTATGGCTTGAAGTTATACAAAGAAAGGAATGGTGCTCTTTTCTCCTTGCACAGATTAAAAATGGCCAAACACTGTCAGATAAAATCCATAATCACTGTGCAGTGTGGTGTTTTGGGAGCTTAAGGTGCTGTGTAGACGCAGTGATAGTATATATCCAGACTTTGCCATGGGGCTCAGAAATGTATTCCTGAAAAAAATAAGAAAGAAGATGTCTCAGTTCCAAAGGGAACAGTGGGAAGCTTCACCAATGAAGGAGAATATTTCTTTGCCCATAAAAAACCCCGAACAAAGCTCTGGAGGTGAAGGTTTACCTTCATCATGCTGGTGGAAGGCATGGAAGGAAGAACTGTGTGTGCTGGAGGTCTTTCATTTCACAATGGTCCAAGTCCCTCCTAAGAAAAACAGGAAACTGGTAAAGAGGTTTAAGTAGAACCGCAATACAGGTTAATTTTTAAACTTTTTGTTTGTTTTCATTATGAAAAGTCAAAAGGCTAAAATAATAATGGAAGGAGAGGTCCTTGAAGTGGGCCAGGCTCGGGCTCAGCACCATAGAGAGGCAGCATAGACCTGGAGGATTGAATCTTGACACGTGATGGAAAGAAATGGATTCACTGGAAAAAATCTCATTTAAAGGGAGAACTGACAAATTCTGTGGCAGTCAGTAGATGGGGAAGAGTTTGAGAAACAAATTAGAGTTAACATTCAGGTTCCAACTAAACACAGCTTTCATGAGTCCAGAAAAAAAAACAAACCTCAGAATGTGATTGCTCTTCTGAGAGGAGGAGAACAAATCTGGCTTTTTAACAGGCTGAGCTTGTGAAACAGGTAGAACATCTAAGAGGGGGTCTAAGCTCTGCTAGTCGTAAAGAAGCGTATAACCTTTTTAAAGAAAATAGCTATAAGGAATCCATGTCTATAGTGTCGAATAGTTTGTAAACTTCCATCACTCATTCTAAGTTGCTTCTTCTTGACGGGTGCAAGCCAGTAATTCAAACTTTCTCACCATCCTTGAAACTTTCAATGCATACTTTGATATGGAGCTTAATAACAACATAAGCATAGTTTCCATTGGCGTGATCCCAGCTACCAAGATTATGGAGTTAAAAATAGATCCCCACATGCCTTTCACACATCAGCTGTCGCACAAGCACCACTAAAACAGAGCAGAACACAACAGACCTCGGCCAACCTTCTAACAATAGCAGAGAGCCACAGAAAATATTATCATGCTCAGGACCTTGGTGTCCAAGTTTTACTTTTTGAGAATTTCATTAAATGAGATAGATAACTACTAAGAGAGAATATATAGAGATAGATAGATAGATAGATAGATAGATAGATATAGATATAGATATAGATATATAGATAGATAGATAGATATAGATATATGTGTGTATGTATAATGGATATGTGTGTGTGTGTGTGTGTGTGTATGTATACAATATTTATGCTCTTTATTCCTTTTGGTTACCTTCACAAATCTTTAATCATAAAAGACTTCGTTGACTGCATTGTCATCATGGAACTAGTAAAAGAAGAGCCCATCACCAGTTAAAGGATAAGTTCTTCAATCACTGGGATCCAGCAGGTCTTTCCGTATCTTGCTTTACTCACTTTTCCTGTTAGGTATTTTTATTACTAAGTGTCTGACAATACACACCAGTTTTAAACACTAAAGTTGATTCATCATTTCATACCATTTTGAATGTTGCCCGAGTTATGTGAAGAGCCTGCCCCAGCTGGAGGTCAATCTGTATCCTCAGCCATGCACACAGAGGTCTGCTATTGCTAGTGTAGACCCAGGCTTCTATGGCTGTTGAATAACCCTCCTGGTGGACTCATCAGCACATGTGGAATATAATAGTGAAACAGGATCAGACCAAATAATCTCAGTCATAAAACCAGGCAATCAATCCCATGAAAAGGATTTGACTCAAATCCCAGAACAAAGGCTATACCACTGATGAATTCAATAGAAGGCTATGCTTTGTAGGTCTTGAATTTTTAAAAATGTATCCATTCCATAGCTTAAAAAGAAAGAATATTTCGGAATCTTTTATGTTCACTGGGCAGAGTTATTTAGATTAAAGCAACCAGAAGTGAAAAGCTCAGCTCATGGCAAATGCCATTGAATTGGACATATTTCTGGGTTTCTTCGGACTCTTTTATCCCGTTTCACTGCTGTATCAACCTGATATTCAAAAATGCAGCAGACAAACAGAGTATCACAATCAGATAAGGTATTATGATGTCTTTTAACAAAGCAATTGAGCCACATCAGCTGAAGGGAGACAGCTGTGGATGCTGACATGCTTAATAAATTACCCCTTCTCCCTACTATTTATAAGATCCCTCTGTCGTCAGTCCAGTTGTGTCTGTTACTTGCACCTGGTATGAGGTTTTATGTAGCAATCACATGTCATTTACATGAAGTCAAGAGCAATTGCATTGTAATCCCTTCTAAATGTTGCAGTCCTTTGAACTTAAAAAAAAAGCTTGGATACACAGTTAAATAGATGACGTTACATTTAGAGCTATTAACTAGAAGATATACACAACTTTAAAAATCTTTTCTAATTCTGAATACTTTAATTGGTGATACTTAATTAACCCTAGTTATTATTGTAGCTAACCATGATTTAGGACATCATTCAAATATATGCTTCTGATCAGACTGAACACTGTCAATCACAATTTATTTTTCTTCTTGGTGTTCTTAGTTTTTTTTTTTTTTTTTTTTTTTTTCAAGAAAGGCAGATGTATCTGCTCTGTTATCAGGTCCTATGGGGTGAGGTGGTTTAAATATGAAATGTACCCTACAAGTTCATGTGGTAGAACCTTTGGGTTCTAGCTGGTGGCAGTGATTGGAACAATGGGGTCTTTATAATGTAAGGCCTAGCTAGTGGATAAAGGACTCCTGTGGTAAGCCTTGAAGGCCATTGCCTGGGCCTGCTTCCAATATTATTTTTCCAGATTTACCAACATGTGAACAAACCATACCATAGACTTTACTGCCACAGATAGAGCTTCCCCAGCTTCCGCGCTTACCTCACTATGATGGATTGATACACCCTGAAACCACTGACCAAAATGACTGCTACTTTCTCTAAGTGGCTGGCATTCCATTGGATCAGTGAGAAAACTAACAAAATATAAAAAGCATTCACCCCTCTGGTCAAAGAGTAGCAAGGTTTTCTGGACAACATGGGTGGTAACTTTTAATGTAACCACAGATAAGTATGTTCTCTTTCTTGAGTTTTTATTTACTTTTGGCAAATGGTTATTAGTAATGCATAACTGTTCTCCAGAATTCCATAATCCATTCCTACACTTACATTGTACACAATGATCAAACAAAAACAGAGGGAGAAAATCATAATTGAAATTACCCAACTGATAACACAGAAGAATTTCAAAGTCTACAGCCACTCGCACCTCATGGGAACACTTGCCCAGAGCAAAGAATTGACTTCATCAGAGTCTTAGAGTAAGAACTGAGGTGGTCTGAGAATGTCAGTCTCAGACATGAATGCTCAAATTCCACGTTTTTATAGACGGTCCTGCCCATTTGTGTATATGTATGACAAATGGAAGTAAGGGCACTTGTGGATAGGAGAGATTTCCTCAATGGACTTCCTTTCAGGCTACAGAGTTATGGAGGCACACACATTTCTTAGTTTCCTTGTAGAGAGTTCCTGATACCAACTAGATGGCTCCATGCAAGACTTTAGGCTAGAGCTGTGTACTCTGAGGGGAGAAGGAAGCTGTGGGTATGGTGCTTTATAAGAACAGATCATGTCTGCAGTAGCTTGTTCTAGACCAAACAGATAGATGTAGGGCAGTTTTCAAATCTGTCAGATAGTATGCTGACCTTATTTTCCTAATGATGTGATGTTAACCTTTCCAATTGAAAAAAAAAAAAAAAAAGACTCCCTCAGTAACCAGGGAGGCTTGGTGAGGGCAATTTTGTCAAGACCAATAAATAAGTTGTAAAATGTTCTTGATTCACTATTACACTTCAATATTTATAATTTTAAATATGTTATATCTCTCTAGCCATTTAAAGAAAGCAATAGGGGACTTGGGATGAACTATTGAGGTCCTTACACATTGGTGGCACCACAATTTAAACTTCACATTGGTGCATCAGTTACATCTGTGTTGTGCTGGTTGTTTTATGCTCAGTTCCATGCATGGTCTACACAGATAAGGCTGGGTTTGTATTAGTGGCACCAGTTCCTCCAGTCTGCTTACTATTGTTACTATTTTAAAATGGAAAGTAGCACATTCCAGGAAACCCTCATTCCCTGACAAATAGTCATGGTTGTTACCTTACCTCCCTAGCCTGTCTTTTTATAAGCTGTGGTGATTTGAATGAAAATGGCCCCCATAGTCTCATAGGCAGTGGTACTATTAGGAGGTGTGGCCTTGTTGCAATGGGTGTGGTCTTATCAGAGGAAGTGTGTGACTTGGGGTGGGCTCTGAGGTTTCAGATGCCCAAGGAAGATCCAGTGTGTCAGACTCTTCCTGTTGCCTGACAATCTAGATGTAGAACTCTCAGTTACCTTTCCAGCACCATGTCTGCCTGTGCGCTGCCATGCTTCCCACCATGATGATAATGGACTGAACCTCCGAACTGCAAGACAGCCCCAATGCTCCCCTTTATAAGAGTTGCCCTGGTCATGGTGGCTCTTCACACCAATAAAAACCCAAACAAAGACATTAGCCTCCTGTACTTTCTCTTCTATGTCAACATTTATGTGTTGGAAATCTATCCCAGTTGGGCCTTCCCTAGCCACTCATCATTTCCTAGAGTAAATGCTTGTGAACTTTGTCTCTTAATGGGTTCTATTCCCTTGGACAGTGATCTGCTCATTTAACAACTAAGTTCATTGGGATACACACATACAAACACACAAATGGTATAAAACACCCCACAAAGTATAAACACTATTGGTATCATGACAAGCAGCAGTGACTGATTTAGAAGCTTCTTATTAATAGGAATGTTTTTAAAAATAAAACTACGTGGTAATCAGCCCCCTAAAATCCTGGGTTTCCTATGTATTATTTTTTCCCTTCAATAACCTTCATGATCAAGAGGCTGGCAGATAAACACAAAGAGTAGGGGATACACGCTAATATCCTTCCAAATAGTTGAGATTGTTCCTACATTCTGAATCATTGTAGGTTAGTTTTTATTCCCTTCACTACAAATGACAGGATAAAAATATACCCAAATATCTTCTTTCTTCTGTTCAAGTTCATAGCTTACTCTCTGCCTCACATAGGAAGGTTAGAAAATGGAAAATTATTTGGTTATTTACTCACTTATTTACTACTTTGGTCACCGGGAAAGGAGAACATTCCTGGCTTTGATAATTTGCAATGTGTATTTTCATGCAACTTTACTTCCCATTATTCTCCAGTCTTCCCATAGCTTACCTGGGCAACCTTTATGACCCAAAAGATGAGGATAGTCCTCATCTTTTGCTGGTCTCTGTGTATCATGTTGGCACACTGTCTTCTCCTTTAGTGTTTGCTGGTACACACACCTCAACTAAGAAAATGACTGCCAAGAGAACCATTGCTTCCAATGCAGAAGGTATGCTCATGCCCACAACTGTGAGTTCTACTCTTCTGTCAGCAAACCGTGTTGACAAGTAGACATGTTAGACCAGTAGATATGCTCAATTCACCATGAATTGAGCACTTTGCAATAATTGTCTTCTTGAAGTCTTCGTCACATCTTAGTGACCATTGTTTCTGTTTCATGGGTGAAGAGATGAAGGCATGAGATAATAAATAACTCTTAAAATATGAAGGACATAAATGACAGGTATTGATGTAAATTGGCATCTTAATTTTCAAAAACTCAAACTCATATATTTCCAAATTTTCTACTCTTCCTTCAAGGAAGAACTTTGGTACTTTTAGTCTACACTGTTCTTCACCCTTTTCTGACGTGTGTTTTTAGTATTGCTCACACAAGAAGTGATAGCACATTGTGTAACATTATTGATTTACTAAGCAGCATGAAGATATTTTCAATCACTGAAACAGGAAGAGATAATTTTCTGGTGTGAATGATAATCACATAGTTAAGGCTTAGTAAGTATATTGCATTGACCTGCTTACTGAGTCAAAGAAATCAAATTATTTTCAGCATTACCTTTGAGTTCAAAGATATAGAAAATGGCTTGAAATTCATGAGAAGACAATAACCTACCATTATTAAATTTTGTGGAATTAGCAAGACTGAGAGTTGAGATAATAAAATTGTAGACTAAACTTTCATATATGCTCTGACTTTCAAAGCACATGACAATAATACCTTAGAGAGAAATGATCCTTTGAATGATACATCAAAATCACCTTTTTATTGGTAATCCTTTGAGATTATCCATTCCCTTTATTCAATTTATGCAGAGAAATATTAAATGCCAACTTTCTTTGAATTTACACGTTTGATTTTGAAGCATGATGTTCTTGTCAGCACCTCTATAACCTCACTCCTTTCCTTGAATGATTAGCTAATTGGCCATTTCCCCAGTGCACTTTCTCCGTCAGATGGCAAACCCTGGTATAGACGCATTCAGATAAATTACACCACAGGCCATAGCAAACAAGTCAATTGAAGTTCTTCCTCCCTACCATTGCTGTGCTTCCTGCTGTCATTTAAGTACTTGAGTGTCTCTTTCTCTATGGCATGGAATTACCTAACTTATTGGGAAAATGTAATTGCCTAACTCTTAGGGCTATGGATGTGACAATCCAGACAGGGAAACCAGGGAGTAAGAATAGTAAAATGTAATGGGAGAAATGGTTCCAAAGCAGTGTGGGAACTGAACATAGAGACTATATGCTTTGCAAAGGGATCTGTGAGAGAGAAATAATCTGACTCTTGGCAAAATATATTGGCTCAAAAATATGAAAAGTGAACTATAAAGCTAATATAAGTAAATATCTGTCTACAGAAAATACCGTTGTCCATATAGCGTCGTAGTAAGTGCAGTACGCTGTTTGCGTAGTACTACAATGGACTTAAACTCTGGTTCTGTTATTTATTAGTTAGCGAAATATGTTGTTTATTAGCGAAATGTGAGTAATCAGAATACCTGCCCTGAAAGGTAGCCATGACTAGTACATAGGTAGGAAACAATGTGATTGTACCTGTCAAGTAAGGATCCAAAGAGGGAGTAACTATTGGTCAGCTTCATGAGATGTGGGTGTATTCTAATGTAGGTATATTGAAGGATGGGACCAAAACATTTAGGTATGACCAGGACCTTAATGCTCTCAGGTTGTTTCTGGCACTAGTCAATGTGTATGTTTTCAGTAGAAGAAAGCTAAAATGTGGGTTCTGGAAGGAACTGGAAGGTCAAAAGCTTCCGTTGCATCTTCATTTGCTACTGTTCACTGTTGTGGGACGGGTTCGACTGCTTGGTCCCAGGTCAGAGACGAGAAGTTGGGGATTGGGCATTGAGTGGACTGGTCCTTTTTCCTTTTCATTGGAACAATCTGAATTTCCAACATGAGTTTGTACTTAATTCTTTTTTTTTTTTTTTTTATTATTTTATTATTTTTTTTTATTTACATTTCCGATGATTCCCCTTTTCTTTGGAAACCCCGTGTCCCCTCCCCCTCCCCGCCTCTGTGAGGGAATTCCTCCTCCCACCCACCCGCCCACCCATTCCCATATTCCCACCTCTGACTTACTTTAAAACAACAATCAACAGAAACAAAACAAAACAAAACAAAACAAAACAAAAACTCAAAACAAACAATTAAAAAACAACAACAAAAACTTCTTCTAAGGACACGTTTTACTTAGGCCTTTCCCTAATTAGTTTGTTTTCTTGCATCCCTTCTGAATATGTAAATTAAAAACATTTTCTCCTTTCTTAAAAAAAAGAGACAGTTAATTCACTTTAACTAATTGGTTTTATTTCATAACATCAACCGGCAAGCCTCTTATAAGATAAAGACACTTCAAGACAAACAAGTTTACATCCTCGTTAGAGATAGCCAAGTTACTGTAAAATTTTGTTTTTATTTTCTTTCCAGTGTAAGAAAGGTATCAAATTTTATTATGTCATTAAACCTTAAATGATTCTTAGTATATAAAAATATGTTTTAAAAGGTACCTTAGGCCAGCAAGGGTGCTGAATTGTTGAAGATGCTTGCCACAAAAGCTGACAATCTGAGTTTGATCCCTGGCTGGGACCAACATGGGAGAAGAATTGAACTGACTCCTGAAAATTGTTGACGGATTTTCATGTGCACAGTGTAGCATGAGCATGCTCATGGCTTATAAATAAATAAATAAATAAATAAATAAATAAATAAATAAATAAATAAAGTCTCATGTATTCATTACCTTTCTTTAATTATAAGGTAAAATCCTAACATCTAAAAGTGAATTACATAAAGTTATATTGTTATCATTTAGAGATATTTAGTATTTGGAAGTGTTATTTGTATGTATTTGTATGCTCTCTGTTCATACTAAAGACTCAAACTTTTCTGTATAATTTATTGGAAAGAGAGTTTCATTTTTTGAATCTGAATATTATGACAGTATGCTACTCAGATTTTTACATATAGAAACAACCCTATGCCATGAGAGTCCTAGCAATGTCAAAAGATCACTTGGCATAAGGTCTTGCTTTGTTGCCCATGGTAGCCCTGAACTCACCATGATGCCCCATTCCTAAGACAATCTTCCATTCTCAGCCTCTCAAGCAGCAGAATTATGTGTATACACCTTCATGTAATTGTACAAAGATATTTACACTGTTAATTAATAAAATGTATCACTTTTCAACATTTCACGATATTTTCCAGATTTTATATTTAATTTAGTATTTATTTTCTCATTCTAAGTGACTACATTATGTTTCTTTCATGTTTGTAGCCAGGGATAGGATTATTTTTTTTCATACAAAGATCCTTCTAAAATCTTATGAAACTTCAGACCTATAAAATCTGATATGCTCCTAGATTAATTGACAGGCTATTATTTCCTTATATCCAAGACTTTACAATTTTTCTTCACATAATTTCTTAGCTATTTCACCAATTACATGGTGTCAAGAAGGATTTGGACCAGTGGGTCAGGTTTGTTCTGCCTATGTGTTTAGATTTTGATGATCCAAAGTTTAATCACTATCTGTAAGTAATCAATAAATACATACATAAAAAGGGGGACTGAGACTTCTCTGAGTCATATCTTCTCTTGTAAAAAGGAAAGCAGTTCAATGAAATGACTAAAGTCAATCTTGGTCAAGCCCTCTTCTGACTCTAGGAACTCTTTTCTTTCTCAGTAAAACACAAGGAGAACCCAGACTCGTTTGAGAACTCTCTCTCCATCTAACTGCCAGAAGGTGAGCAGAAGAATAGGAACAGAAAGTTCAGTGGGAGGAGACTGGAAAGACAGATGGAAAGATGAAGACAAACGGAAAGATGAAATCTTGAAGGCTTGAGATGACGCTAGCATGGAGAAAGAGTCAGTTGCCAATGCTCTGGAAATAGGTCTGAAATATTTTACTTGTCAGAATCAAAATTCTGATAGCTGCTCATGAAATCCAGTGGAGAAATAAAGGGTAAACCTTAGAATGCTTCCTGGAATAAACCTTCAAAGAAGAGATAGAGTTATCTCAGAAAAACGTATATTACAGATGCAAATTGCCAGAGTCAAACGCATGTAAGAGTTCTGGAAATTGCCCCTTCATGATTATGACACGGTTCAAAGTACTTTGAATAAATTGAATTGGTCTCCAAGAAGAAAACCATGCATGGGATCACCATAAAGTATGCACAGCATCACTGAAGAGTGAAGCGAGATAAAACTCTTCCTGTGCAAAGAAAACGGAATTGCTTATATCCTGAAACCTGATTGCAAAATCTAAACAATTCAGATTCCCAGACAAGCTACAGCTTAACTAAAGAAAAATTACAATTAAAAAAAGCTACAATTAGCTGAAGAAAAACTGGGTTAGAGAATAATAGATCAACATTTAGTCTTAGTCTGATGTTGGCTTGGTGGGAAAATTCTTCCCCAATACAAATATTCAATTTATAACTGGAAGTGGACAGGAATTACTAGAAAGAAATGGTTGCTTTTAATTAATTAATTTATTTATTTTTTGGCTTGGAGGTCACTCTTAACCCACTTTTTGCCATGGAAGATCTTAACTAGGCCAAATATTTTAAAAGTTGTTAGGTAAATAGATATTTGTCTCTAAAGAAAAATTGAGTAGAGTAAAATTATGAGACCCTGTCAAATGGCCCCAGATTTAACTCAATTCCATTTAAGACTCAACTTCCCAGAAAGAACTGAGAGAAAGATATGTCAGAAAGATATGAGAGGGTTGGTGTTCGTGGCTTGGATATTGAAAATGAAGCAAACCTCTGTTGTAAGGTGATATTGCAGAGGGAAGACTCTCCACACCTGGCCCCCTCAGGCACAAACTGTGGAAGCTTGAAGAGAAATTAACATAAATTATTGTGAGTGGAAATCATGGTGGATTCTTTGAGTTAAAAAATTCCAAAGAAGAAGAATCATTGAAGGTATCTGAAAACACTGAGACATAACATATAATAGAGTGTAGAACACTGAACACAACCATACTTGATGCTGCATTGGAAGACAAGAACATCCTGAACAACAAAGAACTGTAGAGGGAGATGAACTCAGTAAATAAACAGCACCCTGAATCACAGGCTTAAGTCTAAGACCAGCATCCCTTTACATTTCTAAATACTGCAAAAGGCAATGATGTCATAAAATGGCATTGTCTGAGGGAAACACATCCACTGTGTTGAATCTGCCTGCCAATTAATTATGAAATGAACAACCAGAATGCCAAAAGCAACCTCTTATTAAAAATTTTCCCCAAACAAAAATTTAAAAATCTGAGTCATAGACCTTGGATAGATGCCCTGGATTGACAGGTCCTCCACCAGGTCAGCATCCAGGTGTTATCCATCTGTGCTCCTTCCTTTGGATTTCTGCTAAGTGTTTTCATAACACTTAGGACTGGGTTACCAAACTCTATCATTGGGCTCATTTTCTAAATTTTGAAGGAGAGTTTGGAATTAGTGGAATATTTTATGCCTTGTTGAATTTTAGAAGCCCCATCCCTACCCCTTGAAACCTGACATTAGTGTAGGCTGCCTGAGATCACCAGGCAAAACTCTTAACTGGCTCAGGATAGAAAAAGAAATTGTGAATGATAAATTCTGGATCTTATTTGTAATTTTATTCATGAAGGCAAGTAAATTTGATTTTAAATTTTAATTCCTTTGGATTTCAACTTGAAGATTGTACATGACTTCAATTCTTTGGTGATTTATCTAATAAGGGCAGACAATTTGGTTTCCAATTTTATTTTTTGTAGACTATAGCATTCAGCAGGAATTAATTTTCCCCATGAAAACTCATAATAGGAGAGATTTATATTGAAATTCAGATTAATGTCTAAGTTATTAGCAGTATTTATTTTATGCTGTATTTTTATTTCATTGTCAAATCTTTGACTAGTTTGTTAGAAAACACAGCTTTACATAATTTGGAGTAGACTATTGAGTTAAAAAAGAATTTCCACCTCTGAGGGGGAATCTTGAGATTAGTGATTTAATTCATTGTTCAAACCAATGAGAGCATCAAATAGCCAAATGAACCCTGGCCACCAGGATTGCTAGGCAATGATGCTAATAAAACAATGGTCTTGAGCTTGAAAGAAGGAAATTCAGAATCAGTTCTTTCCCTGAGAGAAATGGTCACACCCTTGGGCAGACCCAGGCTTGAGCCAAATGTGTTAAAGAACAAAATTCTGAGCAACACTGTAAAGGAAATGCTTGTGAATCCCAGACTCAGGTACTCATCTACGAGAGGTGGCATCTATCAGTACAGTCTATATGGAAACTCTCCACTCTGCTGAGTGATATTCATAGCTCACCCTCTTTTTAACTCCTTAGGTGCCTTGACAGAAGCTTGCTCTGGCACACAGTCTATAAGCAGCCTGTCACGTTCAGCAATGCCAGTGACTAAGCCACACAAGATGTCCACGTGTGGTGTTCAGTGGGAGAATGGACGTTGTTGCAACTTTTTGAACTTTATTTGGTACAAAAATGGTAGACATTCCATTAAAAAAAAAAACTGTCTCTCAAATATTGAATTTGGGTCAAAGCTCTCATGTTTGGTATAAGAAGCATCGTAATTTACAATATGTTTACCTGGAAGTAACTCTGTCATAAGCCAGAGAGCACCTGAAGAATTCACTACAAAAAAATAGTTTAAGTGAACATATGAATTGAAGAGAACCTAATGTCTAACATTCTTAATGTGATTTTAACATGGTTTCCTCCTCCTCCTCCTCCTCCTCCTCCTCCTCCTCCTCCTCCTCCTCCTCCTCCTCCTCCTCTTCCTCCTCCTTCCTCTTCCCCTTCCTCTCCTCCTCTTCCTCTTCTGAGGCAATGGCTCACAATGTAGTCCAGTCTGGTCTGTGGCTACAGGAATGTGACACAACACCCAATTTGTCTGGCTAAATTTCTCATGAGGTAAATTTTCTGAAATTTGAGGAAAATCAAGAAAACTTTTAATTCTAAACCAGAATCTATAGCCACAAACTTCAGATCATCATAAAATGTCTTCAACAATAGATAATAAATAGTGCAAGATTAAGCAAATTCTGTGTATTGCTAGGTTTCAGACCCAGGACAAGGGGCTGAGGTGCATATCTCACATACCAAAACAGACCTGGACTTCCAGTTCTCCCAGCATGCCTCAGGCACTACCTGGCACACCACACCCTCTACCCTGAACTTTCTAGCCCAGGGACTGGCTACCGTTCCCCTCAAGGCTCTTCTCCATATAACCCAGACATGTTGGTCTCTCCACCCCTTTTCTCCTCTCTTCTCTTCCTCTCTCTCTCTGTGTGCATGCTCTTTCTTTCTCTTCTTCATCCCCTCTGTCTCCATGTCCATGGTAACTTCCCTGGCCTCTTTCCTAACTCGTCTGCCCAAGAGCAGTTTCCCAATAAACTTGAGTTTATATATATTTTAATCTGATTTGAAGTGTTGAAAAAATAGCTTAGCATATATGTCTGATTGAAAAAAGTAATTTTTGAAGGATTGTTAGGGGTATGAATGTTTGTGGAAATGGTACCAAAAGTCCCACTATTCTCATTAAAATGTTCCTTGCTTTAGTTCTCCAGAATCACAATTCCAGGTTGATTGCAGGTCATGATTAAAATGCAGGATGTAATATATATATATATATATATATATATATATATATATATATATTCTACAAAGAATGTTCTACCATCTAAACATGATCTTAGAAAGTGCTATATAGCACAGCCAATTATGTCATTAAAAAACAGACAATAATTTTCCAATTTAAATTACTTAACAGAATTTCAAGAAACAAATATTTCTAAAATGATAGTAGTTTATAATCTAGATTTATGGTTCTTCTAGGTGTAAGACATTTATCTGCAGAAATGAGATAAAACTTTTGAGGGAACATATTTCAGGATAATAAAGTTTCAACAATTTGAAATTGTTAATGAAGCTTCACGCTATTTCACATACAGTGTTTTAGTAGCTGACTTAAATTATAGAGTTTGTGATTTAAGGCATAGTTTAGTTTAGTGCTTTTGCTGATCTTGTAGCTCAAGAAGGAATGCAAGCTAAACAACACTTCCAATTTTAGTACTATCACAGAAATATAGTTTTGATAACAAAAAGTACATGAAAATATCATAAGGGTTTTGAAATTTTTCTGGATTTTTTGTTCTCTTCCATCCTTCCTTCTTTCCTTCCTTCCTTCCTTCCACCTTTCTTCCTTCCATCTTTCTTTCTTTCTTTCTTTCTTTCTTTCTTTCTTTCTTTCTTTCTTTCTTTCTTTCTTTCTTTCTTTTCCTTTTATTATTTATTGAGACAGGTTTTCACTGTGTAGCCCATCTTCTGTGGACCTTTTCCTATACAGCTTGATTTAGCCTACAATTCCCTACGGACTTGTGTTAGTGACTGCTTTGACATCCATGTTGTGGGTAAACCAAGTCAGGCAGCTGTTGGTGATCAGTGCTTAGAGATGCTGACCAGGGTGGATCCAGATACTTACTTAGAGAAGTTACTTAGCAGACTTATTTTCTGAGGGAATAAAGCCTAATCTACTGGGGCTGGCACTCTCTGTGGCCAGTGAATAACTGTGAACTCTTTTACATCCTTGGGGTCAGCAAGAACGAGAAGTAAAGAGAAAAAAATTCACATATGTACACACATTCACACACGCACACACACACACACACACACACACACACACACACACACACACACACTAAATGGACAAAACAAAACACAGAGTCCAATAACTTCATACACACACAAATATATATACTTGCATACACACATACATACATACATGAATACAGACCTACAGACACACAGACATATAATGGTTAGAGCAAAGCTCCAGCAAGCAGGCTCCAAGTATTCCACACATACATACGTATATACATACATACATACATACATACATACATTCATACATACACACAATTGGTGAATGGAATGAACAATATTCCAACCCCTATTTGCACAAACTTTACGCATATACACATAGTTGATGGATTGGGGAAACAAGGTTCCAGCCACACCATACTTTACTCTTTCCTCCAGAGCTTCTATAGCCCAGCAAAATCTTTCAAACAGTATACAATTACAATGTATACTGCTTTAGTTTTCTTCATTCTTCTACAATGTATGTTTTACTTTTGTAAGTGATTATAAAAAACAGTATGTTTTCCAATACCTTTACAAGAAATAACATTATGTAGAACAGGTAAAGAAAACAAATTATTCTAAACAACCCAAGTACATTCCTAACCAAGCAACTTGTTATAGATTAACAAAGTGTAAGCAAGCAAGGTAGTCTTCTCAGCCAGGTTCTCTTACTGGCAGGCAGCAATGTGCCGTTACAAAGAAGGAAGTATTTATTTTATTATTTATCTTTAAAAGTAATCTTGTAAGAATCTTAAAAGAATCACAAACCTAAACTTTTATATAAAAATCAGTCATATTTATCCTAAATCTTCAGACTGTGTATCTACTCATCAGCAATTCTTAATAAATCATATCAACAAGCTGAGGGCAAAAATGGGTATAAGAAATCAATCATCACCAGTCCAGCCTCAATGAGAGTCAAGTCATCCAGTGCTGACATTGTTCTTGTTCCCTGACCATCAAAGGCCCCTAGCTTAACCAACAAGAGTGCGCCTTTCTCAACTTCAGATTGTTCCTTAATATTTTCTACATCAGACCCAGTAGTAAAAACATCTCACCCTAGCTTCACTAGCAACTTTATTTTCCCAAATGTTTCTTAAGGGTGGTAGACATTGTTGTCAATCTACATCTCTCAGTTCTTTCCTGGAGTGCTGATTGAATCATTAATCTGCTCCAGCAGCAACACCTGAAAGAGATCAAGCGTTATTATTGTGAGTGCCAGAGATGCTGCCCAGTGGGGGACTGGAAGTCCTTTAGAGTTTTCTTAAAATTCTTAGATTAAGAGGGATGTGAGGGCAGCAGGCAGAGCAGAACTCCATAACAGCATACAGTCCTCAAGACACATGGTCCTCTGGGCCATGCCACACTGAGGCCCACCCATGTGGCTGTGGTAACCCAGGGGCAACATTCCACAAGTTCTAACGCCATTTGTGATTCCTCCTGCATGGCCCTTGGCAGACCTACTTCCACATCTAGTTCTGGGACCCCAGGTTTAGATTGCTGTGCCAGGGTTCCAGATGTTTTAGCTCAGTGCTATTGCTCCTCCCACTCACTTACTACTGTGCACTTTTTTGTCACGCCTCCAAGGGCAGCAAGCATCACACAATGCACATACAGACATGAAGGCAAAACATTTATACCTATAAAATAAAATATGTGAAGCTTAAAACTAACAAAGAGGACAGCACTTGTGGAATGACTCCCGAGGTACACGGAGCACACACAAATACACACAACACACACACACATACTCAGAGACACAAACTTGTGATTTGATAATAGAAATATTGCATATGAAAGTTTCCTACAAAATGTATAAAGTAAAGAGAATCTGTAGGAGACAAAGGCTTTTGACCTTGGCATTGTTTGCTTGATCCCAGGTTTGACTTAATCTTGCTAGCTATCTCGTAGCAGGCATTCCTTTGATTCCTTTCCGCCTGATATCAGATTATCTACGGCCTTGACCTTTAGG
>CM052707.1:77825431-77853315 GCA_028551405.1 Uromys caudimaculatus | reverse complement strand
CTGATCAGCTGTGGGGCCCTGTGGCCCAAGCTGAGGTCTCCGGCCGTCGCCGGAAGCTGCTGGCGGTCAGTGTCTGTGGTCTGGTGAGCTGTGGGGCGTGTCTTTGGCCCTCTGCTGGGTCTTGCAATCTCCGGCGAGGGCTAACTTTATTATTTTAATTGCTTGCTGCTTGTTTGGATTTTTTCCATGACCATTATCATGGCATCTTGAACAAGAACGGTCTTCTTTCTTCCCAGTCAAATACCATTTGCTCCTTTTCTTCTCGACTGAGCGAACCAGTAGTTACAGGGTGATGTTGAAGAGTATGGAGGAGAAAAATCTAGTTTCTCATCTTATTGAGAAAATGTTGTGTTTCTCACACTGAATGGAATGTAGCTGTGATTTTCTGTTGATTAAAGGTATCTGCCGATGCACTGCTTTGGCTACTTTCTTGCTTGGTGTTGGTGGTCTCTGATTTCTGGATCTGTGGTTGGGACTTGCTGATGGAAGACATTTCCATCATTAGCAATTTAAGTATTTCTTCTGTTTCTTTTATTTTCCTCATTCTGATAAAACTTTAGCTTGCCCAGTACCTGGACTCCTTTGTTTGTTTTTTTTTTTTTTACAGTTTGATTGAGTTTGCTGCTCACATATCCTTAACCTCAGAGCTTGTTTCTTCTGCTGTGTTCAGTATACTAGTAAGTCACAAAAATTTCTTCCGTCTGCTTATACTAAATTCTATTCGTCCATTGAGTTATTTATTCAGAAATATTTCCTAGGCAATATACTTTGTTTGTTCTTTTTCGCTTCCTTTAACTCTTTCCAGATCCTCCTACTCTGCCCCCACCTAACACCTCATGTTCTTGCTTTCCTTTTCTCTCCAAAACCAGAAACAGTGGACATTCAAAACAAACACTAGTAAGATTAAAAAAAATTATCGAGATGAAACAAAGAGGTCACCAACCCGACAACACATGCACACACAAACACACATATACACACACATATACATACACACATATACACATGTACAGAGACGCGCACTCACACAAACACAAACACACAGACACATACACACACTCACATACACACCCCACAATAAAAGCTCCCCAAATCAAAAAACCATGGAGTCTTGTTTTGTGTTAGCTAGCTACTCCCAAGCATGTTGTACCCAATAAGGTTGACACCCAACTGGAGAGATTTCCCTTCCCAGCAGGTATCAATTGCAAATGGCTTCTTGGCTAGAGGTGGGACTCTCTCTGTGCTTACACTTTTCTATGTTGGACCTGTGCATGTCTTGCACATGCTAGCACAGCCTGTGTGAGTTTGTATGGGCATCAGTTCTGCTTTGTTTCCTGAGAGGCATCCATGACCCCTGGCTTTTATAATCTTTCTTCCTGGGTATAATATTTCTAAGTATTTCTATTTTAATAATATTTTAACTATTTCCAAAATCTCTTTGCTTACACTGTCCATCTGTTCTTGTCTGAGGTCTAGTTTATTAATCCAAACTTTTAGCATATTACTCCACTTGCAATTGCAGATTATATTTTCTAGTGTCCTTGTCACATCTCAATGTGGCTGTGATGACTTCCATCTCTTCAAATTGTCTATTGACTTTAGTGTACATTGTAAGTTTTTGGTATAAAAACAATGTACTGAGTAAAAGCACCATCATGAATATGTCATTAGTAGTGTGGTGATAAGAAAAATTTTGTACTCTTATGCTGTCTGTCTGTCTCTCTGTCTGTCATTGCACGTGTTTCTGGACTTTCCCCAGCACGTCTCCGTATTTTCACGTCCTGTTGTATGGGACAGAATTAATAGAACTGACTAATGTTGGGTACTTCCCTTCCCCTCTTCAGTTAGGTGTAGAGGAAACTCCAGTAGTTGTGTTCTGATTAAATACGTCTCTCTAGAAGTGAGCCTTGGTAAGAACAAAATCACTTCCTTATTTAAAACGGTTATTCTTTCGCTTCCCTTGCCTCAGTAGTGAGGGGCCTTTTTGTCAATGTTCATCAGAACTGGGTTATATTCAGAGGTGAACATCTCAACAGTGTGGGGATCACTTACAATTGTCTGGATATCTCAAGTTTTTCATTCTTAGAACTGTCCACCCTGAGCCTCTGAGAAGTTGCCAGATTTTCTAACTGTGGTTCATGTATACTTCCAAGTTTGCTCCTATATGTACAGTCTCCTGAATCTCTCCACTTTGGGGGAGTTGGTGTTTTGCCCTATGATTTCAGTTGTCTATTATAAATGTTTTCGCAAAGAGAAAATGAGGCAATTTGATATCCTTAGCATTGCATTGCTCACAAAGTGTTTAGTAAATGTTAAATATTCTAATAATTACACATAATAGATGTATGAAAGAACTTTTACTGTGGTTACTATCATCAATAATAAATTTTAGAAGGCAGAGACAGAAGGCAGAATAAACTTTAGTTCTGAATTCTTTTTTTTTTTGGTGTGTGTTGTTTTGGAAAAGGATAGTATATTTTCAGTTTGAGTAAGCCATAGTGTCCAGTGCAATCATTCATTCAAAACTAAAAGAGGCTTCATTTTATTAGGAAAAACTATTTATGAGAGTTTTATCAATTAGGTCTTAAGTAATAATACACAAATAGAGATAAATAGTAAGTAATGTCATGCAGTCGGGATTGTGCATAAATACTGGGTGAGTTTTACATGTATCTTGTCATTTATTTATTTCTAAATTTTTCAGCTCTTTCTTAACCATTTGATAGGGAATACAACAACAAAACTACTACCAGTCTAGCTCCTTAAAAAAATAAATAAACAAATACCACAAAGACAACCAGGACAGCAGACAATCACACCCTTTTGTGGAGAGCTTTTGGCGATGCCTCTAGAAAGTTCGCAGGAATTTGACACTAGGATAGGATAAGGAAGTGAGATCTGGCAAGAATTTGACTTTGGGATAAGACAGGGACACAGATAAAATGTTTACATTTGGACTACTACGAAGCTCAAGGTAAACTCAGCCAAGGAATGTGGCATTTCTTTTATCTCGGACATCCTGACAAGTCCCTAGAAACAAAGATCAAGGGACTTTGTTTATTGCCTTGTTTGTTCCTTAACCTAGAACTGACCTTATTATTTGCATGTACTTAAAATGGTATAAAAGCAGACTGGGAAAAAATAAACCTGCTTCAGCCTCAGAACTAGCAGGGGTCAGTGTTGTCTAATTGTCTCTTTTCTTTTTAACTGGAGAGCCCGTTGACTGACTGAGCTGGCTTGGTCACCCTTTAACTTTCATGTAATAATTATGCCTGTGTAAGTTTTTTTTTCAAAAGAATAATTTCATATTGTGTTGGTTAGTTTTAATTATCAACCGGGCAAAATCTAGAACCACCTGGGAAGACTCTCAGTGTAGGAGTGTCTACATCATGATCGTCCATGAGCATGTCTATGGTGGATTTTATTGATTATATTAAAACAACTGAGGTGGAAAGACCCACTCACTGTGGGTAGCACAGCCCCTAGTTAGGGGCTGCTGAACTATGTAATAATGGAGACAGTGAGCAGATGTTGCTCTCTGTAGTTGAGTGTGGGTATGAGATGACCAACTCCCTCAAACTCCTACCCTTGTGATTTGCCTGTTATGGAAGGATTTAACTGAGAGTTGTGAGCTAAACTAAACCTTTCTTTCCTAAAGCTTTTGTCAGGTTGTTTGATCAAATCAACCAGAAATGAAACTGAAAAATATATTATTACTTTCCAATTTATAATCAATTTAATATGTGATAGTTGTTCAATTTAACTTTTTAATGTATAATTTGAATTACATTGAGTTTTTTTCCTTAAAGACAACTAGCTTACTATTTACTTTCAACAATGTTATCAACAATGTTAGTTGAGAACTACTGTAATGTTACAACTTAACAGAAAGATCACAATACTTATAGACTCTCTGAATTTAATAATGAAAGTTATAGTTAGCCATAAAACTGCAAATAAATAATTTTAAAATTAATCATTTGTTCTTTGTTTAATTTTAATTTACATTTACAATGCTCTGCTTTTTAACCCTACTTTATCTTATGAAATCACTCTTTTAACTAAATAACCTAAAGAAGAAGTCTCTTTGGTGATACACAATAATAAACTTTCCATATATTTGACAGGGAAGGTGAGCTGCAAAAAAAGGTAATAGAGGCTTAATTTCAATATAATTGAAACTTTTCACAGGAGGGAGATAAGCAGAAAGCAAATGGTTTTATCCTGCCTCCCACAACTCTACCAAGGATTCTTGTACTTTGTGAAAATAAAGGGAAATCATTCACTGACCTTAGACTCATCTAGTCCAAGCTTCTTTAGAGACATTCTGACATATTCCAGAAAAGAGGAACATTTGGAATAAATTTTACCAACGTGCTGCTCACTGCAAAACAAAAGCCAATATCTCTTTAGTTTTTCCACTTTATAGATAGTTTTAAATTTCAACACGGAGTATTTTAAAATATCTTCCATATATATGGCACGAACTCCAGATGTGATAAAAATGAAGTAATACTTTTGTGACATCTGTAAGTGACGTATATCAGGATCTGCGTCTGAGAATTCTTGGAACACGCAGCAGTGGAAGACAATATTCTGCACACAGCACTGTGGAAGAGATGTTTCAGACTTATACTATTAAAAATCCCGGTTTAACAAGGTCCTCAAAAGTTTCACTGTGCTCAAAACACATTTTCCTTTTATCGGGTTGACCTTACGTTGTACATTTTACAGCAACACGCCCTAGTAGGGGCACTATTTCAACAGCTACTCAAAAAGAGCTATCAAGCACTAACAACCAATCGGGGTCTGATTATCATTTATGCCTTACACATTTTCATTGCAATTTAAACAAAGTGCCATGAAATAGTTTTCAATTTAAATAATGCTAAGATGGACTATTACATCTCTCAATTTTGGCTACAACTTAAGCATAATGTAAAAATCAGAGGCATAAAAAAAATCAGAACCTACACATTATCAAAAGTTTTAAATAAAGCCTCATTTACCTGTGAAAGATTAAACCCATGATTAGACATTATACTTTACCCTTCTACTTTAGCAATGTGTCTTAGATTTCTTCAGCCACACTTCAAGGCAACAACTTCAATTCTACTTACTATGTCAAATAATCGTAATTCCAAGTATTCCCTGGATTATTTTTTAATTACTGTTTGAGAATTTTATACACATGCATACACTTTGCTCAAATGCACCCCTATTTCTTCCTAGCTCCTCCCCCTTTTCTCCCTTAAGCCCCCATCTCCTTTCTTTCTCTACTCGAAGTACTGTTTTTAGTAAAGCATAAAGTCCACTAAGTGTTGTGTGTATGTGCATGAGTACAGCACCATCTATTGGAACATGGGTAGCCTCTCCAGGGTCTTATAAAAACTGGCTCTGTCTCCCAGTCTCCATCAACTGCTACTATCTCTTGAGCAAGGGCTGAGATTCTATGATCCCATCCCCCACTCATGTTTCACTCATGTATTATGCATTGGGTCACAACTTTACATGTTTAATGATACTGTCATGTCTGGCAAATATGGCCTTACTACAGAAGACTACTAGCCCTGGCTTTTGCAATTTTTTTCACCATTTCTTCTGAAATGATTCTTGAGCCATAGGGTGAAGAGGTATGACACAGATGCCTCATTTAAAGGTAAGCACTCCACAGTCTCTTATTCTCTGCAGGTTGATTAGTTGTGATCTCCATATTAACCGCTATCTACTGCAAAAGCCAGCTTCTCTGATGTGGTTGAGATCTATATGGATATAAAGACTAAACTATGAGTATACAGATAAGATCATGGGGTTGGGGCTATGTCTACTTAGCAGAACAATAGTATTAGGTTGTCCCCTAGGGTCCATGACCTAGCCAGTTATGGGATTTTGGCCCAGTTAACAATATTAGGCATGAGCTCCATCTTGTGGGGTGGGCTGTCAATCCAGCCAGGTTAGTCCTACACCATCTGTGCCACGTCAGTGGCATATCTTGCCCTGCCAGTTGTTATCATGGTTTTCAATGTTCACAACTAAGTGAGACTTTTGATTTTCCTGCCCCATTAGTATGCACAGAATGTTCCAGAACCATGAAAATAGCCAGTGAGGACAGAGCTTCCAGGTGAGTAGAAACTTGATTTCTCCATACCATACAACTCAAGTATGTGATGTCTTTAAAAAATAGGATTTTTCTATCATGGTCTGGAAGGTAACCAAAATAAATGGCAGTAGCTTGTAACTTTTTGGAGGTGGCACCTTGCGCATGGCACTGGGGGTTTTATTTAATGGCCTGTAGTATGTGGGAAGGAACAGCTCCCTGTTACAGGGTAACAGCATTTAAACTCCTTTGCCGAGTGTGGATGCATATGGACACACCTTTGGAAGCTTCAGAGTAGGCTTCTGTAAGGCGCTTCCCACGTTCTCTCCTGTCAGTTATCCCTCCCCAGTCTCTCCTCTTCCACTGCCTGACCCATCTGGCTCCTCCTGCCCCCATCATCCCACCAGTGTTCTACACGCATCCTTGAATTCTTTCTTCATTTCTGTTTACACGCTTTAGAAGACTTTTTTTTTTAGAAGTGGTTTGTCTCTTCTCTACCCCAACAGTTGTGACTCACTATTCTATCCATTATACAACCAGGATCCACATATACAGCCACATTTCCCCACCTTCTCACACACCATCCAATCCATTGTGGACTTTGGTTTTCTCCTTTTAAATGCTTGCTTACTGGTTTGGATTGTCTACTATTGTTTTATCTGTACAGGTAATCACTTCTGAACAGGGAAGCAGACCCTCACTCTCCTTAGCTGTATTACTAATTCACATGGAAAAGCTCATGTGCACCTAGTCTTTTCTGCAAAGTAGTTAACAGTCTGCTTATTCTGAATTTCTATAGCACTTATTATCTCCTCATTCAATTTGCTATTTTACCACTGTCTTGAGTGAGAAGGTGTTTGAATAGGTATAGTCTGAGGAAGCTGAAGCAAATATTTTACAGGTGTCATTCTCAGTTTTGATAAATACTTATACATCTTATGCCCAAGAGATATTGATATAGTAGACAGGTACAGCTTAAACATCACAGAATACTGAACTAAACTAATTAGCTAGTCACAAAAGATGTCATCTAATGTCACTTCCTGCTTTTCATCTTAAGAATGCTTTTAGGGTATCCTCTCTGCACCCAAAAGGAAGAGCCATTAAGTCTTTCCCTTAATGAAGGGACTCTATTGTACACTATTCACTGTTACTTATGGAGTTCCTCAACAGGAAAAGTGCCACAGACAAAAATGTTGCTTTCAGTTACCCTAGCTCTGCCATCGACTAGCTTCCCAATAACAGCAGTACTTTCTTATTAGAGACCCTGCAAGGATTACCATGGCTAACTCATATACAGTCCTTAGAAACAGACATGATATTAGCTGTCTCTATGCATATTATCTTATTTTAAAATTACATTTTGTGCGTATGAGCATGGGCGTGGTGTGGTACCTAATGTGGAGTACAGCAGACAGCCTGCGAGAGCCTGTAAACTCTTATTTCTACTGTGTGGGGCCCAGAGTTTGAACTGAGTTCATCAGGTTTTGGAGCAAGCACCTTTACCCAGTGAGCCTTCTCTTTGGCTCTATTAAAAATGAAACTATTCCTAAATTCATAAGTTTGGGCCTCTGTCTCTGTCTCTCTGTCTCTGTCTGTCTTTTCCTCTCCACTACTTTTTCAGACAGGGTTTCTCACTGATCTGGAACTCCACATTTTGGCTAGACTGGCGGGCCAGCAATCCTCACAGTTCTCTTGCTTTGTCACTGTGCTTTAGGCCTGTGATGACTTTTATTGTAGCTGTGGTTTCATGTGGATACATGAGATTCCCAACTCAGGTCCTAAGGCTTCTGCAGGAAGCATTTTACCCAGTGAGCCATCCCCTAAGCTCCTAGAAATGTTTTTAAGCTTTCTATGAAAATATTTTATAAACATTTTATATTCAGTATGTATTCGTGTCTGTTAAATAATCTTTTGCAATTTTATTTAACTTCCCCTCTCTGAGAATTTCCCACATTGTAAACCTATTCATCCCTCCCCCAGGTCCTCCCAGATCCATCCCTCTTCCCCGCCCACCCACCCACCCACCCTTTTGTCCTTTGTTTTACCCACTAAGTTCAATTCTGCTTCCTACATATTTGTTGATACACAGACTTCTACTGGCATGAGGTCAACCTACCAGAGTCCAACATTTTAAAGAAAATGAACTCTCTCTCTGTGTTAGTAGCTATCAACTGCTAACTGTTCCTAGGCTAGGAGTTGGTTAAGCAACATCAAAATTACCAGAATTAGGTGGCACTGCAGGCTAACATTGGAATGTAAGTATAAGTGGACTGGTTTGATTCCTGGATTTATTAATTTAGACTGCTTAAAAATAAAAGAAATACTTTCAATTTTTATTTCTTTTATAGCTTTAAAATCTCACAGTTATTGTTAAGACTACTTTTAGTACACTATACAATAATTTGTTGCGTAATATATTTGAAATCTTTGTATTATTATTTATCTTTTGCAGTAACAGGAAGAAACTATAAGCCAACTAGAAAGGTGACTGGTTGGGTCACTCTTGCTTTTTAAATTCTTTACGAGCGTCTCATGAACCTTGAATCCTAAGGAGTAAGACGTGAGCCCTGCACTGAGTGAAGCAGCCTGCTCTGTGGTTCCCACTGAGCTTTCCAACACTGTGTTATGACACCGTCTCCTTGGCAACACTGGCGCGGTGCACAGTTTTTTGAGCACACTTTCTCTTAACTATAAACATGGTTCTTGGAACGCTCGTTCCACTGGCAAGCTTGTCCTTGGAAGCCCAAACTCCCTTCGAAACCGACCTCAAACACTGCTTCCTTAAGGAAGCCTTCTCTGGCACTCCAATGAAATCAGAACCCCGACACAAACATTTCTTTCACATATTCTTACTTTTCTGATTATTTGTTCCTTGATATTTTACCTTAGAATGCTTTTCAAAAGGGGATGAACATTCTTATTTTTCTTTTTTTTTTTTTTGCCTAATTCCAAATTTTGAGCTCACTGTGAAAGTTCTACACTAGCATATCACAAATAAGTATTCACTTTATATGCAAGATATGACGTATAAGCCTGTGTGACAGTGAGCATGGGTGTGCTGTGGTGCCTCTGTGGAGGACAGCAATCAGCTTGCAGGAGCCTGCATGCTCTTATTCTACTGTATGGGCCCAGAGATTAAACTGAGCTCACTGCTATTCTAAGCAGCTGAAGAAAAGTTCTCCTGCTTTGTTTATGAGCATACTGCTGGTGCCTAGCATAGCAGGCGTATCTGGGAGGATCTCAATAGTGGACCCAATCATTATCAACCAACCAGAACAAACCTTATTACACAATAACAGGAAAATGTATTACTATATTTACTGTATGTACTATAGGAACACAAACAAAGGCAAGCCTAACGATACAAACAAGAATAAGTTAGGATATGGTGGAAAAATGTTAAATGAAAATGCAAGGTGAAGTACAAAGTGAAGAACACACTGGTCCTTAACTCAGTGAGCCCCCAAAGTACTCCACGTGCCTGACTTACTTACTAAGGTCATTAAGAAATAGAATGCCCCAGTGTAGGGGTTAGAAGGCTTCTGAAGGGGAGACCTGGAAAGGGCAAAACATTTGAAATGTAAATAAATTGAATATCCAAAAAAATAAAAATAAAAAAAAAAGAAAAGAAATATAATGTGAGAGGTTTAGCAAGCTGCCCGATGTCAGTTTCTACACTTCGGTTAGTAACTCCTAGCCAATGCTACAGAGCAAGGATGGAACTCATGCTTTGTATTATTAAGCTGCAAACGAAGAACGGTTACTGCTGAGCTGCAGGGGAACTGATATAGGGATATTTCAGAACATCTTTCTATGCCTATGTCCTTCCAGAATAGCCTGCAACTGTCTCGTCATACTTAGGGAAAAGGGATCATGGAATTTCTGATCAGAATATGACCTGTTCTTCTGTAGTTGCAAGAAAAGGACTTTTCTCGACCAGTACTCAGAAGCATTTATGGTCCTAAGGAGACATACTGAATTTTGTTAGTTACATGAGAAAAAGATGTAGGCCTAAGACCTTCAAGACTTAGATTACAGAAAATAAATAAGTGGCATAAAGATACATACAAATGGAATATGGATATATTATGTGTTTTAGTAATGTTGGTCATTTTTTGAGACTTTGTTATAACCAATCTGCAGCATCCAGTTTTATAATCATCATTTATAACAATGAAATCTGCCTAGATAACTTCAGAATATAACAGCCTTAAACAAAGTGCTAATCTCAGTTTTTCATTATGAAACAAGATGTATTTATAGTCTGCTTGGATAATTTGATTACTTACAAGGCATATTCACTGTCTTAATTTATGTTGAAATATTTCAATAAAATAGATATTCAATATCTGGGTAATATTTTCTGTCATAAAATATGTAAGATAAAAGATTTGACTGTTATTGTTTTCCTTCTTTTCTGTATCTTTGAAGCCTCTTTGTTTAGGTTTACATGTATGCATGTGCATGTATGTGCAAGAGAGGCAGCACCATAAGATGGAAGCTCCCTTAGAGCTGGGATTTACAAATGATGTTCACAGGCCCGCATGGTATTGTGAACTGACTCTGGTTCTCTGGATGAAGAGCAAGTGCTCGTATTCACTGATTCATCACCTCTCCAGTCCCTTTTAGAAATTTTCTACTCATAGGTTCTTTATTTTCACCATACAAAAATCCTCAAGGGGGACTGGTGAGGTGGCTCAACAAAGAAAAGCACTGCTACTAAGTCTCATGACCAGATCCCTTCTCAGGACCCATGTGGTAGAAGCAAAGAATTCCCTCGTACAAGCTGTCTTCCGTACAGGTGCCATGCTAAGTGGAAATCGTCTCCCAAACTCTGAATGAAACAAACCAAACATAGATGTAATAATTTCCTTTAAAAATACGTAAAAACCAAAATGTTCATGGAGCTGTGTGGATACTTAGGTGGTTAATAGCTGGTGATCAAGCGTGAGGACCTAGGTTCAGATCCCTAGACCTGCGGTAAAAATCTTGACACCGCCTGTGCCTTTAACCCCAGCCCTGGAAAGCTAGAGACACAGAGACAGATAGGCCAACCAGCTGAGACAAATCATGAACTTCAGTTTTAGTGGCAGAACTTGTCTTAAAGGAGAATGGTCAAGGAAGGACCAGACACCAACTGTTGACCTCCACGTCCAGCTGTATGCACTTGTACACATAGGCAGACAGACACAACACAGATACGGACGTAGACACAGGTTGAATTTTTCATTTGTGAAAGAAAAACACAAGCAAGCAAGCAAACGACATAACAAAATACAACCCTGTCCTCTAATCCAGTGTCCCAAATTATTTACTATATGGTATATGTTATAGTTTGTATTTGCTTGGTCTATGGAGTGGCACTATTAGAAGGTGTGGCCCTGTTGGAGTAGGTGTGTCACTGTGGGCATGGGCTTTAAGACCCTCATCCTAGCTGCCTGGAAGCGAGTCTTACACTAGCAGCCTTCAGATGAAGATGTAGAACGCTCAGCTCCTCCTGCACCATGCCTGCCTGGATGCTGCCATGTTCCTGCCTTGATGATAATGGACTGACCCTCTGAACCTGTAAGCCAGCCCCAATAAAATGTCGTCCTTATAAGAGTTGCCTTGGTCATGGTGCCTGTTCACAGCAGTAAAACCCTAACTAAGACAGTGTATGTCACATGAACAAAAAATACATTAGAGTTGATTCCTGTGAGCATTTAAATTACATGGATCTTAGTAATATTTGCTTAGTATATAATTTAAAGTATTACAGAATATTTTACACAAGTATTTTGTGATATACAGGCAAATAATATGCAGAGAAAACTGTCAAAAATACTTGTAGGCTTCTAGACAGTTAGAATTTTGTCACGTATCAAACTATCAGGGACAGCAAAGACTAGTCAGCCAATGAAAAAATGCTGTACAAAACTTACAAGGTGTAAAACACACCTGTATTTACTGCAGCTGACAGAAAATCTGAAACAGTCCTATTTAATAGGAATATCAGTACCTTACAGTTGGTCGCAAATGTTTATAACATTAAAAAACCCACCAGAACTTTATGTTGCTGCTGTCAGTGCCTTTGGATTTTGAACTAACTTGAATACCAGCAGAGGCCCTCAGACAGGTCAGAACAATTCTTTTCATGATGTTTTTTAGACTTTGTTTCACAAAGCACTTTAAGAATATTAGTGTGCATATACTTTGAGAGACAGTTTCAACGAAGACATTTATTAGAAAAATAATGGACACTATGTTCCAAACTTTGTGTTGAACAGTGGCTGAACTTTTAAAGTATCGCTTTAAGGTATCATTATCAATCTCAGTTTACAAACCAGAAAATGGAGGAAAAGAGACTCAGAAGCACTGAGGATGTCACTGTTGTAACACTGGGAGCAGGATTCATGCCTGAGGTGCAGGCTCTTGTGCTTATGACCTTTTTCTTTATCTTCTACTTGTGAGACAGAGTCTCACAAAGTTGCCCAAACTAGTCATGCAATGGCGATCTTATCTCAGCCATCCCAGATACCCTTCTTTTAATGGGGACTCTGATGTCTCTCATCCAATTTCTTAGTCTTTAAAATATGAGTATGCAGGACTATAGGCAGGTGGACATCAGATGAGGCGTGAGCTTATATTAATGTCTCTACCAAATACTTTTATAATGCCACTTTGGAACAACAATTTGGGGCGCTTCAACCCGTACTGATCAAAGTCCAATTTGTCCTTTTCCAAGTGCTTAAAAATACTTTGGAGGCAGGTTATCAGGTCCCAGCAGTTGTACTGAAGAAAACCTAGAAAAAACTACCATAGAACTCTGAGATGACAACGTAAGTGAAACAGGGAACAGCAATGAGAAAGTGTGGAAAGAGAGCACTGCAGAAAGGAGTGAGGCGTGAGGGAGGGAGGGTCACTGGGAGACTTTCTGCAGATGATGTAGCTCATGAGGAACTGAGGCAGTAGGAGAGAGCTACACAGGGTCTGCGGTGGAGCATTCCAGCCAGGGAACAGAGGACGCAAAGCCCGAGCTCTACGGGCATTTTCAAGAAACAGCAAGCAAATCAGTGTTTTACTAGAACAGAAGTGTGCTCCAACACGGACAAACTGTGGGCAACACCGCTCCCAGGCAAAGAAGGTAAGAGCTGAGTAATGCCTGCTTGTGGTATCAGCAACCGGGAACTGAAGGCTCCTGAAAGGCTTGTTTGTGACAGTGGGGGACATAAAGCAGCAGCATATACTCAAGGGAAGCAGAAGGTAGTGAGAGTCCTTTTCCATTCTTTGTAAAGGAGAGGAAGCATGTACAACTGTAAGTGAGCTGGGAGGTGACCAGTAAGGGGAGATGCACTCCTCAGAGGACTTTGCACGGAACAGGACGGTGGCCATTAGGACTTCTCCAGGTAGCTGTGGAGAAGGACAAGTCATTCAAGGGGAAAGCAGCGGCAGAGGTGGGTCAGCGACTACACCAGGTAGATCGGAGAGTGCCAGAAAGCACGGGAGACACAAAAATAGTCACACAGGAAGTGCACGAATCCAGTGCAGCCGGGGTGCATGGGCAGCTGCTCAGACAGCAAGCAATGTATTACGTGGAAAGGATATATGTGACAGATCAGAAGTGGCTTTGAGTGGGACAATGAATATCTTTTAGATTGGCTATATAAAGGTGAAGAATTATCAAATATTTTCAATAAGTTAGAAAAATGTAATGGTTGAAAGAAAAATAAGAGGAGATTCAGGGCAGATTAAAGGGGCCCTATGTAAGAAAAAAGCATGGTCAGCATGCTAAGAAGGAATGTGCTCTTTCTTTTAATAGAAGTGAATCCATTAGATTTAATTAAGATTCTACTCAAGGCAATGCAACCCTACTCACAAGCTTTTCCCTCCGAGCACGGGGCAGCACACATACTCTCCAACCAACAGCTGTGTGCAGTCTGAGGACTTGGTGAAGCAGTGGTGCACAGAATAAATGAAAGCAAGCACATGAAGAATGGAATATTCAAGGCTCAGCTTCTCCATCACCACTGGAGAGCCATGGACTCCCCTGGGACCTTTTACATGCTAATACACATTGAAGACTTCAAACCTCATGCACGAGACTGTTCTTCGTAAATCTTTAAATTGCATTTCGGTTTAAAAGATAACGTCCTGCTAATTTTAACTTGACTACACAGTGCAGATTAAAAGATCTGCTGTAATTTTGTGAGAAAGTTTTAAAGATCTTGGTTTTCATTTTACTATTTGGTAGGACTAAAAGAAAAAAAATACGATTAAACTTGGTAACTCATAACTTCCAACAGAAAAAAAGATCTGCTTCTTAAGGCTCTCATTACAGAAGAGAATAATACGGATAAGACAGTAGTGACGTAGTCCAGCAGTAAAATGTTTGCCTAGCATGTTTGGATTCATCCCCAACACTGCTAAAAATAAGGATATAAGTGAATGAACTGTGTGTATTATGTCTTCCTGACTTCTGTGTAAGTGCTGTAAGAGATTTTTACCTTGTGAAATTCCTTCTCTGGTGCTTTATTCCCTTATGAAATTTCCAGACAAGGATTAATTATGAAACAAAGGAATTTCAACAAGTTATTGACTTTTAAGTGTATTGAGTACTAAACTAAAACTATAATAGAATAAAATGTAATGGGTAAGTTCACAGTGACTTGCACTCTTAAGACTGTATCAGCAATTACACAGAGAACGTTACAGAACAGTGCTGCAGGTATTCTAGAATAGGGTTTTACCTGAAGATAATTTAATTGAGCTAACAAAGAAAACTAAACAAAATATAAAAAGATTAAGTCATAGTATTTTTCTGGTTTTGAACTCCAATCTTATTTATAGATTTCAATCAAGTTAAGGTCATGCTATTGTCCGGATGACTTAGGCACTGGAGCTCATGTATTGGAAGCTTGGTGTCCTTCTGGATGATGTGACAGGCAGTGGGTCCTTAAGGGATGGAACATAGGATAGGTTTTACCTTGGGGTGTTGTCTCTGCAAAGGATTAAGATGGGCACTAGGAGACCTTCAGTTTTCACAGGATGAGTCGGTTTTTAGACTCCTTTCCAAGAGGTTCTAAGGCCCTGGTCTTAGAGCAGGAGATACTGGCAGTGAGGGCTGCTGGTGAGTGGGAGCCATTTTCTTCAGTGGTATCATCACTGGAAAGTTATCCATGTGCCAGTAAGTAACCCCACGTCCGCAATCAGACAGGAAACGTCAGCTAAACTCGGGAGTCATAGTATACAAAGGACTAGGAGGGGGAACTTGTTGAGAAGGGGTACAAGTGAAAATGCATAGGGATGTGAGCAGCCAATGAAGGGCGAATATGCAGGATTAACTAAAACACAGGACTACAGTCATGTGTAAAACTGTTCAAGAACTTAAAGAACACAGGACTCCTTCCTACACTCTGCTGTAACATCTTGCTACCTAATTCCTTCCCATGTATAAAGCTTCTACCATGAGGACAACATCTACCTCTCTCCCCTTCATGACTACCTCAGTTTTACTTGGTATTCAGCTTTCTTGTATACGTTTTGGTAAAATTTGTGTATGCACTAACACATCCATGCTCTGGGTTAGCCCTTAAAGGCACTGGATCGCAGGGAGCTTGTAATATGCTTGAGAGCTTTGCAATTTAGTTTTTCAGTACATACATTTTTCTATTTTATTGTATTCCTCATGAGTGTCTTCAATTATTATAGTTAGGTTTCTAATTAGACATACTATTTTTCTTTCTCTTCTCTGGCCATTCTGGCAGAATTTCCCTATATGGACTAGTCTGCCTTTAAACTTTAATACTCTTGCCTCAGTCTCTTGATTAGCTGGGGCTAGGGTGTGTTTGACCATGCCCAGGTCTAGATATGGTTGACTTTTTTAGTTAAGATTCTAGTGGTATTTAAAAACTATGCTTTTAAATGAAGACTGGGTAAAGAACCGTCTTTGTGAAACTCTGACTCCCACCCTAAGCTCTTCTGTGTAACACTTTGTAGGGCTTTTCTGCTCCGTACATTTATTACACAGACTTTCCAAGCCCTCTCACACATGCATTTCTCTCTTTCAAAGTCATGCTCTGCCCTCCTTTTTTTCATTTTGGTCATTTACTGTTACTTTATTATTTACATCTAGAATTTTTATGTGGGCCATTATTGTATGTTCTGTCTCCCATCGCTTTTATTAAATGTTTTATCATAAAATGTAAGATCACAAAAAGTTGTAAGAAAGAAGATGCCTAAGTATACCCTTAATGTAGCTTAAGTAGTAGACACTGATTCCAACAGCCTAGACAGCATCTCCACTCCAGCAGAGTCACTTAGTCTGCAGTCTTATAGCCACACCCACTCCTTCCCACCCAACCTTCTTTCTCTTTCCCCTAGAAATCAGCAGCACCATGCTACTTCTATAACTTTGTCATTTCAAGAACGTACTGGAATGGGTCTACTTTGTTGTCCCCAACACCTTGGCCTGTTGTCATACTGGGACTAAACCCATGGCCTTGTGCATACTAGAAAACTGTTCTTCCACTGAGCTATGCTTTCATCCCCAAAAATGGGTATAAACAGAATCAAATACTACATATACTTTTATAATTGTTTTTTCCCCCCAACACAATTCTCTGGAGATTCAGTCAGGTTGTTGTATATATCAATATTTCATTCGTTTTGCTGCCCAGTGAGTAGTCTCTGATAGGAGCTATCATAGACTGTTTTAACTACAGATCCACGGATGGACATCGAATTTGTTTGTTTGCTTCAGTTTGTACATACTGGGAATCAAATGCTATAAACATCTGCAGAGTCAGTCTTTATGGATACTCTACATGCTTGGTGGAGTTCATCCTCGCTACTGCTATGACCCCAAGTGATCTCCACTGACACTGGAGTATCTGACTACTGTTGACAAACAGTGTAAATTCTCAATCTTTATTTTACTGTGTTTGGGAGGAGAAAGAGGCAGGGGCAACTAATCATTGCTGGTTGGGCTTGGTAAGGGAGGAAGTGAGGCTTTTCATGTGGTCTCTGTAAGACTAAGTTGTCAGTGATAAGGTACTTCTTATCACCAGAGGTTAGAGTGCCAGTTTTCTATTCAGCCTTAGCCTTAACTGACAGGGCTCTGCCATGCTTAAGGGGGCAGAAGAGTTTAAGAGCCAGAGCAAGTAGATGACTCCAAGAAAACAGTGTCTTCTGGACACAGCACGGCAGCTGCACATACAAACTTATAGTGGCTGTGACAGCACACACAAGACCACGAACCTGAAGCCAGAGTAAATTCTAGTATGGAGAGGGGAACTGGGCACAAAGCTCTGCCCCCAACTGAGGACTTACTGGCACTTGTTAAGTGCTAGGAAAGGAAAGGTTAGTTAGTGTAGTCCCTGTCTGGTAAGTCAACTACACTCCAGTGTAAGGACACACATCCAAGATTATTTGGGCAGCACAAATTAACCTTGATGTGGGAAAAGGGGAAGACAAAAAGTTGGGTAAGGAAGAAGGAAGACGGGTTGAATATGTTCATAAGTCATTGGATCATCTTCCCTGACACTGAAAGGCCCTAGTTTTCCTCACTGGATCTTTCTGTTCTGTGGTCCCATGACTTCAGCTACATGTCAAGAGATGCCCTGTTCAATTTAAAATCCACTCAATGGATGCTTGCAAACCTGGGTATCTGCTTTCAAAAGTGTTTCTATTTGGAGACCCAACACGTTGTTTGAGAACAGTTGAATCATGGATTTCTTGGGTTTCTGGTGGACTTTCATGTAATATCTGAGTGTCAATGTGCGTCAAGGAAAATGGAAATTTCTGCTTTAGTTACAAAGCATCACTGGAAGGATTATCCAAGCCCTTTACTATTAATAGAACAAGCTTTTACTAATAATGGAGGGACCAGCATCTCCTCACTTCCCACTGACTGCCAGACACTACCATTTGCTTTCCTTTCACGGTGTCACATTTTTGCTTGAGGAAAACCCCTGAGGCTGGTACTATCATTCCACTGTGTCGATGACAAAATGTACCTAAGGTTAGGGATACTCTTGCTCCTCTTTGCTTGGGCCAATTCTGGGCCACACTCATTATCCTTTAATAATCATTAATAAACTCAATGCTCTCTCTCCAAAATGTTTTCTATCAAGAAATAAACAAACTAAAATTAACTATAATTTATTCTTCATAAATTAACCCAAATATTAAAAAAAAAAACCCAGTAATCTAACAATATAACATAGGTACTTTATTTATTTACTCATTGTTTGGTTGCTTAGTATTGAAGCAAAGGTATTTCATGTTATAGGTAAACTATCTATTCTGGACCCCAGCAAAAGACAAAATAAAGTTCTCATACCATTTGCTGACGCCATAATAATCCTTAATAATATTCTGAAGAACAGCACGATAGAAGAGTGATTCAGTAGGCAGCTGAAAAAAATGCAGATATATGTATAAGAATAAATGAAACCCAGAAAGGAAATTAATACTAGAGACTTGGGGTCTAGTAAACATTACAAGCCTGAACTTGTTGTTAAATAAAGAGGAAGACTTTATAGTGTCCTACTGAAATGCCAAGTATTTTCCTAAATTTACTCTTGTTTGAAATATTGTTAGTCACAAACTGCTTACAAAGTTCTTCACTTTTTGCTTGCATAGCTACAGAGTAGATGACAATTTTTCCTTTATATTAAGATTATATATATATATATAAATATTATAAAAAGATACTTTCTAAGTAAATGTATATTTTATAAAAATAAAGAGTTGAATGAGAAAGTAACTAACGACAGACTATATGAGATGCATTTGTATTTTGAACAAGATAATGTACATAAATAAAATTCACTGAGAAAAACAAACAGGACAAAACCAGCTATTATTCCCAAGTTATAGTGGGCAAATAACACTT
Organism: Uromys caudimaculatus; assembly: GCA_028551405.1. Taxonomy (NCBI): domain Eukaryota; kingdom Metazoa; phylum Chordata; class Mammalia; order Rodentia; family Muridae; genus Uromys; species Uromys caudimaculatus. Next base: position 77,834,341 of record CM052707.1, on the reverse strand, counting down.
TACAGTTGCTTCCCAAGAGAAACGAGGGAGGTATCAAGTCCCTCCAGGACTGCTTCTCGGGATAAATAGTGCTCCGTCCTGCTGAGGACAGGTGGGAGGGAGGGGAATTCATTCAACATTTCCCATGCAGCCTGTGCCTGGCTGTTCTAGGAATGAACTGGATGTGTCTTAGAATTGGTTTTTCTTTTTTCACAAGTAATAAATCCACCTAACACTTACAGTGTATTTTAAATGAGGAAAAAACAAGAGTGTGTACCCTCTGACACATGTATTTTGTATGTGATACACAGGACGAGGGCAAAGGGTAAACTTTGCTCAAACCTTAATGCATCGTGCTGAAAGTTCACTTTAATTTAAACACACGGAGCATGTATACACTTGAATGTGCAGCGATGACAAGCAGAGGTGATATTTATTAAAATCCAGCAGGTTTCAAGTTCAACAGCAGGTCAGGTCTGAAAAGGGTTTGAGAGAAAAACTGTATTTGTTCATTAGCTATATTAAACACTCTCACTTACCCCTTGGCCAACTGCAACCCGCTCCAATGCCTTAAAGAAGAAAGAAACAAGACAAAGTCTGCTGATATATTTAGTCTTAGGAGATTTATAAATAACTCTACAAGAATTTGCAATAGTGACAATCAAAAAGATTAATTAAGTGATAACATATAAGTTTACATAGTTAAAAGCATTAATATTATTAAAGAATGTTACCTCATACGCTTGTATAAATTAGGACTAATTTATAATGGAAATGTGTCATATACAAAAACACATTCATATTATGATTATACACTCTGAATTGTAGAAGGAATTAGCAGGAAATATGGCGGAATCTGACTGGTGTTTAGTATGACCAGATAATCAAATCCAAAGCTGCTCTTATATATGATACACTCAGAGATGTATTTATAAACTTCTCTGTGATATCTTATAGTGTATGGGACATGTAATTTCATCTTTTTAGCTTTCTTCCAGTGTTGGGAATTAAACCCAGGTTCTTGTTCTGAACTTTGCAGATATTCTACCAGTAAGCTAACTTCTTGATCTCTTATTTTCATCTTTCCCAAACAAACAAACATGAACAGATTGGAGGAGGAAGAGTATTTTAGGGGAAAAATTGAATCTCATGTTATATGAATTTAAAGCACATTTTCATAGAGTCTAGTGTCAGAAGAAATGGAACTTGTTAGAAGTGTACAGTGTCTCCACGTGCTTTGAATGTGTGCTTGGTGCTCGTGTTATTTTGGGAGGCTGTAGAACATGTTAGAGACAGTCAGCTAGTGGAAATCAATTACTAGTGATGGACTTTGAAGGTTATACCCAGTCTCTGGCTAGTCACGGTGGCTCTGCTTCCGATATGCAGTGCTGTGAACACTACACCGTCACTCACATGAACTGGGCTGCCTCACCCTGCCTTCCCTGCCACAACGAACTGAGGCACTCCTGAAACTGTGAGCCAAAAGAAAGCTTTCTTACATTGTTACCGCTAGGAATTATAGTCACAGTGACACAATATAATTAATATAGCACGATAGCACACTTATACAAATCTGTGTTATTGATTTTACATTTATACTTAAGAACTCATTTTATAAAAACATATCCTAATACTTTTAATAATCATATTGAATATATATGATATTTACCATATAATTTATATATAGAATAAGCCTTTATAAAGCTTTTGATTTCTTAGACATGCATTTCCATATTTACTGGATGTTAAGTATTTAACTAAAAGTTTGTTTTTAAATTTTAATTAGAAACGCTCCAAGCAGAAGATAAAGTATAACTGATCTGCGTAAGCTTACCACTAAAATTTTAAAACTCTGTGTTTTGCTTCAAGTTCCCAGGTTTCCATAATAGGTTTTGAGCTAAAGTTGAAACAAACACTTTTTGAATTAAAATAAACTGTACAGACTGTCTTGGGTAGGTGCGGTTTTTACACACACACAAAGTCACAGCATAATCAAGAGCAGTAGCTTACCTGAGATTGGGAGGCTAGTTAGCAATGATTGTAAGCTAACCCGTTATTTACCTGTTATCTATGATTGTTATTTAACCCGTTACTCAGGCCTCTGTCCCTTGTGCCACACAGATCGGGTGAGGGGTGCTCACTGTATGAAAATGTGCTTCCTGTATGTTACACAACCAATGTCTTCAAGGTAACGCCCCTAAAGTCTACTTCAATTCCTTGCCTTCAGGTATATGCCTGCTGAGCAGCATTCCAGCAGCATGACCTTCCAAGAATGCCTGTTATTCTAACAATACTCTCAGTGTGTTTCATTTACACATAAAATGAAGAAAGAAGAGAAATTTCCAGTGAAGTATGTTAAGTGTGCTACGTAAGAAAATTATTTAAGAAGAAACAGATCTCTAAGCTATTCAGAGGATGCAAAACCGCTGCAGTTACTTATATGCATGTAATAGTAGACCAGCAATATAGAAACGATGGGCTTGAGAGAACTCATTAACTAATGGTTGGGCATTAAGCAAACTGTTCAACCAACTATATCTTCTTTTTAAAAACTTACTCTATGTTTACGTAAACCAATACATTGTGATGCTCACATATACCTAGTGAAATGGTTAGTTCAGGTAAGCCATTTCACATCTCCATTATTGTATTTTTTTTGTGTGTGTGTATGTGGTAAGAGCACTATGCTCAGAATATTTAAGAATATAATATTATAATATTAATTATGGTCTTGGTTCTCCAATTTAGTTTTCTAGATTCATTCTTCCAAACTAACTGCATCATTTAAGCTCTCTGGTGGTAAATACTCACGTTTAATATTTAGCTTGCCCTTTTGTAAGCTCACATGGTCACATGGACAAATAATGCCAAGGGCTAAAATGTTCTATATTTAGGGACACCATTCAAATCAAACAAAATAAGGTTTTGACTAGTTAAATTAAACAGTTCAATATTTTCCTGTTCTATAAAAACATAGAATGTGCAAAGAAAAGACTTTTACAAATAGACAGACAGTGTCGAGCTACATATCATAAAGTGCTGAGCTAATTCTGTGTTTAAGAGCTGTCATTGATGCCCTTCATGTCATAAATAAAACAGCCACGTGTAACCTTTTCTATGATGCTGCATGTAAAATGGATGGGTGAATACCTTTTTCAGGTTTTTCACAAATTGCAATGTACAGGAACATTAATAGTTGTTAAACAATTGTTGCCAAAAACAGTGAATTATATAGCATCTAGATAAAGTCTCCTGTTTTCTAGGGAACAGACGTACCAAGCATGCTGACATCCTCGCATTTCGGCCACAGTGCCATCTCTCCTCTTTCAGATAGTGGCACATTGGAAATCCCCAGTTTTCCTTAGCATATCCTGCAGATGGGAAAAATAAAGATTATTGAAATACAATTCTTCTTCTTCCAGTGGCCATAAATAATCTCCTGAGAGCCAATCAGTCATTGAGGCAGTCAGACAGTGATGAAAATGAAGTGGTGACAAGATGTTTAACAGTGCATTCCAAGTCTGTCAGCTGACAGCTTGTTAATGTTATCAAATGTATTTGCTCAACAACAGCTACCTCGTGTTTAAGCTTCGGATCTGATATTAACCAATTTGCCAAAAACTATTTATATAAAGATTTAGCAAAGACAACTTAAAACTCAACAGTCTTCCTGGTTAGTGTAACCATAGGAGACAACTAATGACATACTAGACATTTATTGTGGACCCATCTCTCTAAGAGGAAGAAAATACAACAGCTGGCAGTGTGCTGAAGAACAGTACGGCTTCGTTCCTAACAACACTGAAGCATCATCTTTCCTGTCACTGTGATCCTCTTCTGGGATGGAACAGCTGTGCGGGCTCTTATTTTTTCATTGTTTTAAGAAGCCCTAATGTTTTTTGTGCATTGCCATTTGGCTCAACTACATTTATATGGTTCAAACAAGGACAACAAAAACCAACATTTCTACTGCCAACTAACTCAGATGTACACAACTTGCTAAGGCTCAAACACCTTACATGGATAAAACCACTATACTTTTGGAAGACAAAGAAACTATCTGTATTTTAAATTGAGATCTCAGACACAGATATTAATGGCATTAAAATGTGACAAATAATTGAAAATTGAGATAAACATACATTGTTTGTAGATTAAGAAAAACCAAAAACTTTAAAAAAAATTCTTTAAAGAAAATTCAATAGAGGTCTATTCTACTAAGACATGCCTGTACTACGAAGGATTGGGTGAATTTTGATTAAAAGAGATAAAGTTTAAAATTTACGTGGATAATAAATCATTGAAGTATTAAATTAAAATTCATTAACATACCTTACCAAACACCAGACTCAAAGTCTGACTCTTCTCCTACCTTCAGTGCTGGAGCACAAATATAATTCTAGTACTGACATGGTATTCAGTACTATGAAGTACTACTGCGAGTGCTCTAAATGGACTAATGTGCAAAGTCTCCGTAGCTATTCTATGAACTAGGTATACTGTTCTCCGCACGTTCCAGATAGCCAAGTGAAGAAAGCGTGTTGATTTACACACTGTCACATTTCAGTGCGACTCAGAGTCCATGCTTTCAGACATCAAGCTGTATCAATGCACACTCCCAATCCACCTCACTGCAGTTGCATGAGAGTCATGCAGCCCTTGAAGTCTACCCAGACTGCAGTGCTCTCTGGACCACTTCTATTTTCAAGATTACCTGGAAAAATGGCTTGAGTCTTGCTCAAGTTTTTATGACTTAACTGTGACATTGTTGTTTAATGGAAGAATTACCATAGCCTTCCTGCACAGAATGAAGCCTGGGAGAGCAGGTGTGCTGTTTTATTTATTGTCATGAGAACAAACCCTCACTAATAGAAGCTAACTCTACCCTGCCCTTGTTCTTTGTACAGAGAGGGCTTAGTTGTTGAGATTCAACTGAAATTTCCAGTCTCTCACAGAGTTACTACTCCTATAGGATGGGGCTTTGGGCAGTTGGATGTGTGCAGCAGCAACGGACGCAAACTCACGCTAGATGTGGTGGACACACTCTTCCTCTCTCCGTTATTTCTCTAGCTGAATGCGATCGTTGTGGTAGATCGACCAGAACAGAAACAGGAGGCACAGCACAGGGAGTCTCGGCAGCGGGTTATAATGGCCAACTCCCATGCGAACTCTAGTTATCGTCTTTGGACTGATACACAACTATCCCTCTGCCCTGTTTAGGCCACCATCACTGACTCTGAACCTACTATGTTCCCTCCAGATTTTCTTAGCATTCTTAGGAGAGGTAAATTTTGCACATCAACATGATCTTATACAGAAGCAAAGCTCAGGGGATGCGAGAAGCAATACCTTAAGAATACCCATAAAGCATTAAAAGGACAAGAATCAGATAATTCTGTCCTAATTATTATAGAAATCTTTTTAAAGGATGTGATAATTGAACAGAAACTTAAATCAAATGATAAAGTAAGCCACGAGATTATGGTTGGCCCTCTGTTTCCAATATTCCATGCCTGTCGGTACATCAACTAAAGTGTAACATATTTTTAAAATTTCAGTCTGTACCGAATAAGCATGAGCAAGTACACTTTTCCATGTCATTATTCCCTAAACAAAATGGCACAACAGTTCTTTATAGAACATCTATGTTTCTGAGGTATCTATTTACTCCGTGAATGAGGTTTAAAAGTATAGAGGATTTTCTGTATAGGTTGTGTAAAGCCACTATACTACTTTATATGAAGAACTAGACAACTTCAGTGTAGCTCTGCAGGAGCCTGTAACCAATACCCTGCAGAAACTGAGGGACAACAGTATCAGGGAGGATTCCACAAAACATCAGAAACAAACAAACCCCCCATGCTTCAAATAGCTGAATACCTTAACATCTCATAAATCATAAGTGAATCGCAATTCCTCAATTCCTTCTAAAATCCCAACCACATACCTGTAAGCAAACAAGCCTATCCCGCTGAAAAAGTGTATGAAAGCCAACTTATTTACTAAAGAACACACCACCAATTCTTCTTACCCGAAACAAAAGAAATCGCCCGCCCTCCAAAATAAAAAAGCTCCAACCCCCAAGGAAAGCAGGTTAGCTCACTGTAGATCTTTAGCTCTCTCTTATCCTCTGAATCCACTCCTCACTCACCCCAGCTCTGTGGCAGGTCACCCACTGCAGCCCCCCGCCCCCCATCTCAGTAGATCACAGATCTCCACACTTCCCTGCCTTCACTCCTCACGGTATTCCAGCCTCCAACTCTAGCAGGCATTCCCTGGTAACCCACCAGTCAAGCCTCCCAAGGAAAGAAACAGGTCTGGGAGACAGGTGGGAGCTTCAGATCACCCCTCTCCCTCCTCTCTGTCACATTCAACCCTCCAGTCTCACCCTCAGCTCTGCAGCCTCTCCTCACGCTCTGCCTCCTCTGCCTCCTTTCCCAGGGAAGCTACCCTGCATGCTACCAAAGGAGAACCAGAAACACCAGCCTAGCCACAACTCTGATCTACGCTAACGTCCCAGCATGTAAGACATGCTAGGGCAGTGGTGGCACAAACCTGTAGGAGTAACCAACCAGTATCTGATGTGACTTAAGGTCTACTCCATGAGACAGAACCCATCATGCACACTGCTTGGGTTCCCAAGAACCTGAGACTAGATAGATAACCCAGGGACCTAGAGTAAGACCAAATGCTGCTGTTATTAACAAAGAAGCAAGAAAACAACTCCTAAGGCCATGTTGCTATACTCAAAGATCAGTGCCTTGTTGGGCCATCATTAGAGAAGCTGCCTTCTGCAGCAGACGGGAACAAACGTGGAGACCCACAGACCCACACTTTGCAGAAAGTGAGACCTTGGAACACTCGGCCCTTAATGGGATGTCCGCATCCCTCCCCTCGAGGGTCAGGGAACTCCAAATGGAGGAAGCAGAAGCAGAGAGCAGAAGAGCCAGAAGAAAGGAAGAACCCCAAGAAGAAAAGGCCATCTAAATCAGAAGAATCTGCATATATGGACTCATGGAAACTGAGGCAGCGTGCACAAGGCTCACAGGGCTCTGCACCAGATGACGTGCTAGACCTGAGAGGAGAAGTGGACACCAACTCAGAAGTATCTCCTGTTGATAACGACTTGCAAATGAAAATTTAGTTTGCTCCAAGGGTGTCTCTCAGGGGAAACGAACCTCTTTTAAGGACAGGCTGGCAGGCGGCATGTCCGTCACTAGATGGAGAACAGTAAACGAACTCAACAGGATCTTTGGAGGTTCCCTGTCTCATAGTCATGTCAAGCCTTTTCCTTTTTTTTTTTTTTAAATTTTCCTCTCTCTCATACACACACACACACACACACACACACACACACACACACTTTACCATAAAGTCCTTTGTATATGGCTTTCATAGTGTTTTTATGGGATTCCTAAGGGTGCAAACGATAGTTTGTCTTTTATCTTATGATACTGATTTTCATATTATCCCTTCAAAACCTGCTTCTTTTTTTTCTAATTAGAGACAGAAAGGAGGTGGTGGACCCAGATGGGAGGAGATGTGGGGAGGAACTGGGAGGGGAGGGAACATGTAATCAGAATACGTTGTGAAATTAAATGAAAAAGTACAAATATATTTTAAAAATACTCCAAGCCCCAAACAATGGTTTTATAATGAAAGGCACAACTGCTTAGCAACACATTCAAGAACAAAAATATGTTTACTTGCCTGGGAATAGGTAAACAGACTCTCCTAGAGCGATAAATAAAATTTAGACTGTAAAAAATTACTTAATGCTAGATTGAAAAGAATACGCAATTTCTGAAAACAACAACAAACCTTGGAAGGGGTGTATCATTATCAGGAAAAAAAAGGTAATAATAAGAAGCTCATGGCCAAGTTATTTCCTAATCTCTTAACTACAGGAACTGTAAGAAATAATAAATTACTATGGCTGTAGACATGAAGTCTCAGGGTCCATTTCTTACAGCTTTAGGGCACAGATATAATCTTGGGGTTAGCAATGAACTGTAAGGAGGTAATTATTATAACTAGTACAGCTCCAGGGGAAAGCTTCCCAAAGTCTTACAGCTCTGAAGGGAAAGGTATCCTGGCAGTTGGGAGCCACCGAAGACCACAAAGTTACACTGTACAACAAACCTCACAGAGATTTATAGGGAGGGCAGGGCCCAGGAGGGTGGCTGCCTCTAATTGGCCAAGCAGCAGCAGCAGAGAACGGTCGGAAGGCAGGGTTTATATAGTGTTTCTTGGGGAGTGGAGCTTTTCAGGGTGAGGATTGGTGGGGTTTTAAGTCTAGAGCTTAGGTTTTTAACTCTGTAGGTTGGGCCCAGGCCCAGCAGGTAGGGAAGTTAGAATGTTCTTTGGGTAGAAACTCAAGGTTGGAGGTCCTCAGGGGAGGGTCCTGCCCACTCACACGCTTTGAGTGGCTTACAGTGATCCCAAACAAGAGGTATGCCTGGAGAGTGGGAACTGCCAGGGCAAGGGTATTTCTTCAGGGGAAAGGACAGGGTTTCATCCCATAAAAAGTGAAAGAGTGGTAAGAGCGGTAAGAGCAAATGTTCCATATAGTGATAGTTCTGGCACTTCTAACATTGAGAGACTGTAAGTCTGCACTAGTAGGATTTTGTAATTTAGAAGTGAGAGAATGCAGGGTTAAATCAAAGTACAAGTAATTATTCACCAGAGTCCTAAAAGAAACTCAACTGGTGCTTTGGGTCTCTCCCTTCCCCTCCCTTCCCCTCCCTTCCCCTCCCCTCCCCTCCCCGCCCCTCCCTTCCCTTCCCTTCCCTCCCCTCCCCTTCCCTCCCCTCCCCTTCTTCCTCTCCCCTCCCTCCCTCCCTCCCTCCCTCCCTCCCTCCCTCCCTCCCTCCCTTCTTTCTTTCTTTCTTTCTTTCTTTCTTTCTTTCTTTTTTTCTTTCTTTCTTTCTT
>CM052707.1:77805933-77824931 GCA_028551405.1 Uromys caudimaculatus | reverse complement strand
GTATATATTGGATATTAGCCCTCTATAGGACTTAGGATTGGTAAAGATCTTTTCCCAATCTGTTGGTTGCCATTTTGTCCTATTGACAGTGTCCTTTGCCTTACAGAACCTTTGCAATTTCATGAGGTCCCATTTGTCTATTCTTGATCTTAGAGCATTTTTTAAAAACAAAAAAAGCAATAAAGTTCGCTAAGTTAAAGATGGACCTCACATATTTTGCATTATCACCACTCAAAAAAAAAAAAAAAAAAGAGTGGAAACAGTTGACAATCAATGAATTTTGGCTAAACTGAACTGCTGTCTTCTATTTGATGTCCTAGCTCTTGAAGTATTGTCTTGTATGAGCCACCTCCCTTATAATTCTTGAAAGGTCAAGTGCAGTGCCTTAAAACAGAAGATGGTTTGAATAATGGCTGCTTAGGTCACCAGAGAATGGTACTATGTGAAGGATTAGGGGTGTGGTCTTCCAGTAAGTGTGACCTTGTTGGAGGAAATTTGTAATTGAGGGTGAGCAATGAGGCATAAAAAGCCCAATCCAGGCCTAGTGGCTCTCCCTGGATCCCTTCGGATCCAGATGTAGAACTCCCAACTACCTTGTCTGTCTGTGGGCCACATGCCCCCTGCCACACTTATAATGAACTAAATATCTGAAACTGTAAGCAAACCTCAATTCAATGCGTTCTTTTGTAAGAGTTGCCATGGTCATGGTTTTTCTTCACAAAACACTGACTACGACACCTTCCTTCTTACATAAAATGCAGCTGCTATGACAGGAAATGGTACTTTGTCCCAATACTTGATGACTTCTTTGAAATAATCTATTAAACACACATTATTCATCCATATAAACAAGTGTAAATTGATATGCTTAATTCTGCAAACAAGAAGCCCAATGGCTCATTGCAAAAATTTTCTTTGGGAAGTGTGGTAGTTTGAGTGAAAATGGTCCCAATATGCTCAAATATTTGAATGGCTGGTCCCTGTCAGTGGGACTCTTTGGGAAGTTGTGTTATTATTGGAGGAGGTGATATTCCTGGGGGTGGGCTTTGAGGTTTCAAAAGTCCATGCTAATCCCAGTTAGCTCTCTCTACCTCATGGCTATTAACTTAAGATGTGAGCTCTCAAATACTGCTTCAGTGGCTGTCTATCTGCTCCCATGTTCCCCACCATTGTGGTCATGGACTCACCCTCTCAAACCAGAAGCAATAAAAAGTAAACTAAGAAGATACCAGAAGTGGGATATTGCTGGGACAGGCCTCATCATGCTCTCTTTTGGAAGACTATGGGACTTAGGATTTAAAAAGTGATTGACTGCTCTATCCTGGGTTTACTGAGCCATCCTAATAGGAGCTTGGAAGGAAGCAGTTCTGAGAGCAATCTGGACTAAGCATCAGCTATATGGTTCTGGTTTTAGTGTCATGGAGGATACAGGACAAAGGGGTTGTTAAGAAATCCACTAAGAGTGTGGCAGGGGAGTTCCTACATGGAGGCCTGAAGAAACCATTACCAGAAGCTGTAAAAGTGAAGCCTGGATTTTATTGGGGACCCAAAAATGGTGGAAGTGCCAGAGCCATAGGATGCTACCAGGGAAAGCTGCACACAGGAAGTGTAACCAGCCAAGAGAGAGAAGTGTGTTACAGTCAGCAAACCCGGAAGGGCAGAGTCATGTAGCCACTCCCTAAAGACCAAGCATTCACATCTATGAACTACGGGACCATTCTCATTCAAACCACAACAATATCCTATTCAAACTTAATTTAATTAGAATACTACCTAACACATAAGAGAAAAGCCATTATTAATAGCCTAAAAATTATATGAAACAAATTTGAAATAGCAGTTTTGAAGCCATAACTTGTGGAGAGATTTATCATTCAAAATTCACCAAGCAAATGCTCTACTAGAAGATGCCAATACATTTTTCAATTTTGCTTTGCAGGCAAACTGCAAAGAACATAAACTGAATATTACTATTTTAATAAAATAAGCATACTAAAGCTTTTCAAGTTCATAGAAATCTAAGTACATTGATTACTATTTTTAAAAAGATATTGGTTCTTCAGAAATGAAGAAAACTGGAAATGAGAATAAATTTTTGTATTTATGAAAATAACTTTAATATGGCAACCAAAGCAAAACTTCTATAAAACAGATATTGTATACTATAGAATTTTGGAAATATTTACAAAGTTTTCAGTCTTCACTAAGTCCTTTTTATGGCCAAAGAAATGATCATAAAATATAAAAGTGATATTGTATCTAATTTCATTAATGCTATTAATGTTAAATTTGCAGCAAAGTTAGATGCTATCTCAAATGCTAATTCAAGTGCCAATAATGCCTGGGTATGGTAGCTTAAGCCTCACGTCTAGCGTTCCCAACCAGTGGTGTGCGACCCGAGCCCTTCAGAGGGGTCACACATCTAATAGCCTGCATATCAGATACTTATATTATGATTCAGATCAGTAACAAAACAGTCATGAAGGAGCCATACAAATCACTGTCTGGTTGGGGGTCAGCACAGCATGAGGAACTGCCTGAAAGGGCGGCGGCCGTGTTAGGAAGGAGGAGAACTGCCACTCTAACCCCAGCACTCAGGAGGGAGAGGCTGAGGGATCCTTGAGCTCCTAGCCAGACTGGTCTTTAGAGTGAGCCCCAGCACATCTGGACTATATAGTGGATCCGTTCTCAAGAACAAAACAAACCCAAACAATCATGTCACAATAATGCCCAAAAGAGAAATAGAAAACAGTCCCGATAACTGAAATCCATGAAAATCATGACACGTAGAGTAGAGTGTTTACTACCTTTATGCTGGTTTTCAAATTCCTCAGATAAGAGATGGTAGCAACAACCCACGCTGCAAACTCCCTTGACTTCAGCCTTGGATGCAAATATCCGCAGAGTATTGGGTGCAAGGTCACCACAAGTGTGTAACCCCACCATTAAACAGTCCTTTAGAGACAAGAAGAAAAATTGCAATTAAAAGGAGAGTTAAAAACTACACAGGTAAAGATTTGAAGTGTCTTTTCAAACACATGAACCTCTTAAGTAATGAATTCTACCTAAGAAGTATTACAAATCATTTTATACTTAAAATGAATAACTGTTCCTTTGAGGCAAGTGGCCCTAGTTTCCTCCTACTTCTGTGGGTTTTTTTGTTTGTTATTTTTTTCTTTTAAATTTCTTCATTTGTATTTTCTCTCATTTCTTTTACAACTAATGTTTGCTCAACAGTTAGATACTGTAAATTAAAGCTTAAAATTGGGTCAAAAATGCAGCTACTCCAATAACGTGAGATTTGAGATGTTTATATGATACTAGCCAAATTTCTTCTATTGATTGAACTTCTTTAGGCTGCCCACCTTGAAAAACATGGTTACAAGAAACAGAAAAGGTACAAAGTCATCATTTCTAGTCAAATGACAAATGTTTACTTATTTTATTCATTGATTAAATTTAACAAAATAAAAATCAAGATATGTATTTTTGCTCTCAATTTTCTAGCATGACTTTTAAGTAAAACTTATCTTATGTTTTCCCCAACTATTCAAATCCTAATTTAAAGGTACTCATATGCAATTGAGTACAAATGTATACATTCATAGAATTTTGTTAATCTAGCAATAATCTCCAAGTATTTATTCTTGCTTTCTTTGACATGAATCATAAAATTAAATTAACAAAAGCAAGTAGGGCCTCTCTGTAGAAATCTGTGTCCATGTACTTTTGCTATTTGGATTCAAAGACTTTCAGGGAATTTACATGATCCTTTGAGTTTTTAAGGAAATACCCTTAAACACAGTCCACAGATCGCATTAGTATTAGATTTATGATTTTCATATAGTCATAGCAATTTCTCAAGTTTTTTTTTCACAACATAAAAACAAAACCAAAAAAGCCACAAGCCATCGTAATCCCCAAATGCTATGTACAAAATTATTCATCTAACAGCTCAATTTTTAAATACCAATTAAACTATAATGTAAAGGTATCGATAAAGCCAGGCTTGGCGGTAAGAAGTCCCAGCAGTGAGGAGGCTGAGGCCAGAGGACTGTCGTGGTGTGAGGCTGCTCTGGGATACATAATCAATTACAGCCTAGTCAGGCTTATATAGAAAGACTGTGTCTCAAAACAAAACAAATGACAACAACAAAAATAAGCAGAGATGACACAGTCTTTAAGAGATATCAAAGAATTGATTAAGTATCAATGAGTCTAGTTATGCAAATGAAATATATCAGTATCACTAAGAACACAAACTTGAGAAACAGATACCTGAATTTAGGGTCTACTTCGTTAAAATTAAGATTTTGCAACTTTCTTTAACTTTTCAGTGTGTTATAATTCCCTATAATAATGTCCCCCAGGCTGCCCCTGAATTCAGGGTCCCCTTGCTTCAGTCATTATGCTATCTCTAGCATATGCCACCGAAATCAGGTCGCACAATTCTAGTAATACAATTCCAAGAATGTTCTGAAACATTTAAGTGACAAAATATACTAAAATTTGTTTTAACCCTAAAAAATTGTTAAAGATAACCAACTTATTGCTTTTAAGTGCATGCAGACTAAGGTTTCATTTACCTGGTACCTTTTATAAGAACATGGCTGGGGTTGGGGTGCACTGGGGCAATGGCTGAGATCACATATACTCTTGCAGAAGCCAAGTTTGGCTCTCAGCATGCAGGCTGGTGCCTTAACTGCCTATAATACAGAGCTAGCGCATCTCCCCTCTCTTCTGGACTAGGTAGTTGCTGCACTCCCATACAAAAACTGTATAGAGACACATGCATCTACACATAATTTAAAAATAAGAATAGTATCTTTAAAAGAAAATCAGTGACGGGGAACCCTGGAAAAATCGTATAAAACAAATATTTAAATATCTAAAGAATTCTGATATCTTTGTTTAGCCATTTCCTTTGGAAAGATTTTTTTAAAAAAATCAACAAAGAATAATGTTAACTTCAAAAGATATTTTGTTTTCTAAAGGAGTTAGGCTAAATAATCTCTAGAAGCTTCTGTATAATATTGTTTTAACATCTAGCGGTGCATTTAAGATACACTGTCTTCCGATTATATAACTTGACAACTTAGAAAATACTAAAGCCTTAAAGAATAGTCACAGGCTATTCTTGCTCTAGGAAACTGTATGTTGGTTAATAGATTTTATGCTAATTACCTCTCTATCTGTTTTCACTCTCCTGATCTGATCATCAAGTGTGTGCATGAAAACACCATGCTGCACTCCATGAACAACTATAATCACTGTGTCAATTCAAAACAACAAAAATGATGAAAACTGACATTTCTTGAATTAGAATTTAAACAACTCCAAACTGGGGATAACTTGGCTTCCTGACTAGCATCTGTGCTAGCTCTTCTACTTCCAAGAGAAATGGGTAGAGGGCTTTGCACTCTATAGTACACCCTCATTCAGTGTTGACAGTTGTGGCTACAGTGACAGCCAGGTTAGGATTCTCCTCCTGCCCTTTAGGATTGCTGTGTCAGATAAGATCACATTAGTATAATAACAAACTATTCAAATTGTATTCTCTGTCAACAGCACCTTTGCAAACTAAAGAATTCAAAAGTAGAATCACCTCCAGATCTTCAATAATGTCATGCAACTGTGACTCAGCAGTGATGAAAGAGGTTAGTGGTGAATATATGCTCGAGTCCCCTGCTTTGGGTGTCGTAGTCCTTCTCTCCCTTCTCAGGCCAGACTTCTCTGTGCTGCGCACCTGTGATGAAGCAGGTTCGACAGCATTGACAGGCAGAAAGTCTATGAGAGAACCGGCATCTTCAAAACACAAATTTTCCTCCTCAACTGGCTGAGCAAGGAGATTTCTTTGCTGTTTTCTGATGACTGAAATTGCAGACCCTGAAAAATCTGGCAAAACATCGGCAGAGCTGTCTTGATTCCCAGGCCCGCTCCTCTGCACACTCTCAGAGTCCCCCTTATACTTGGCTTCCTCTTGTACTTTCAACTCTTTTGGCATTTTTAATGCCAATCCATTGGTGTCTGCTCTTGACTGAGAATGATACAGGTTCCAATGTTTCTTCAACTTCCTGTTTCTCTCCTTAGCTCCGTGAGTATTCATGTTTGAGGAATCAATGCCATAAACATTCAAACCATATTTTAAGGACAAAAAGGAGCTTAGATAGCCTTTACCAGAACCCACGTCAATTATCTGAAAAAAACAAAAAGGAAGAAACAGTCCACATATTTTATTAAAATGAGTAACAAATGCAATATATCATTTATATGCTATATTTGTTATTTTAATGTTTTGATTTCTATTAAAAATAATTCACTGATCATTTTTATCCAACATTTTCCAGTTCCAGATAATACAGTAAATCAAAAGAATAACTAAAGAACAGAAATAATTGGAAGCAAGGAAGAAAGTATGTTTTATCACATATGGCACTATTGTCTCTACAGAAAATTCCAAAGAATATCTTTAGACATCAACAAAAATAACTGCTGTATTAAACAATGTGCCAAGGTGTTGGGATAACCCATACATATTGTATCAACTGGCTATGAAGTGTCCAGGTGTTCTCAATTGTTAACTGCTGTGCCAGCAGTGCCAGGTTAGCAGGACATGTCAATGTGCAGAGCTGAAGGAGGAGAAGTCTGCTTACGTTAGATGGGCTAGCTGAGGGACTGTGCCAGCAAACAAGCAGGACCCTGGACGTCCCACAATACAAGGCACCAAGTAAATAGAGACTAGCAATGATCTAACAGAACATATGGAGCACAACAGTAATGAACATTTTGAGTGTGAATGTTTTAAAACAAGACAATATAACAACATCTAGTAGTAAGTTTAACAAAGGACAGAAGATGCATACACTGAAAACTACACATGTCACAACAATCTTAATACTAAGAAGGCAACTCTTCTCTTTCAACTCACAGAGATCAACACAATCCTAATTCAGTCGAAAGACACTGAAAATCATATCCTACAATTTATATGAGAATGCAAACCACCCATGAATAACAAACAAATGGTTCAGAAAGAATAAAGTTAAAAAGATTTTACTAGGGCTGGAGAGATGGCTCAGTGGTTAAGAGCACTGACTGCTCTTCCCGAGGTCCAGAGTTCAATTCCCAGCAACCACATGGTGGCTCACAACCATCTGTAATGGGATCCGATGCCCTCTTCTGCTGTCTGAAGACAGCGACAGTGTACTTACATACAGAAAATAAATAAATAAATCTTTTTTAAAAAAGATATTACTAGTTCAACAATTAACATAACGGGCTCTGAAGAAGGCTCAGTGGATAAGAAGACTGTCTTGCAAGCATGATGATGTAAATTTAGATTTGAAGAACACACATAAACTGGGGCAGGCACGAGACCACCAAGCACCAAGAAGCAGGACAGGAGCTCTCCAGCAACCTTGCCAGTCTGAATTGGCAAGGTCTGAGTTCAACAAGAGATGATGTTTCAGTAAATAAAGTTGAAAATGACCAAGGAAGGTCCACCAGATGTCAGCTTTGAGCTGACACAAGCACACTCGCACATACATCATGCACACATGTTGAAGACACATACAGACATGGAGGCATAACACACATGAATACAGATGCAAAAAAATTAACATAAAACAATGACCCAAACAGGTTACTAGTGCTTTAAGAACAGATATAAATCATCAAGGGAAAGACTCTGGAACTAGACCTGTACTTAGAATATTAGGCAGACTGCCCAAGGATAAAATATTCTTTTCAATAAATAATACTGTGGTAAAGAAGTAGCTAAATGGGGGAAATTAACTCTGCCTCTCATACAGGAAACAAACATTAAAAGCAGATCACGGGTCAAACCATAGGACTAGAAATAATATATTTTGCAAGAGGACATGAAAAACCTTTGTAACCTAGGGATAGGCCAAGACTTTGTATATTGGACACAAAAGCATGAACAAGACAGTTTAGATAGATTTCATTAAAAATAAAAGCTTTTGCTATTCAAAATATATAATTTAAATTTAGAAAAAAAGTTATACTGTTTGTATGTATGTATGTATGTATGTATGTATGTATGTATGTTTGTATGTGTTTCCTTCTATGTCCTTCCACCCAGGGACTGAACTCAGGATGTCACATGTGGAGGTATGTGGCTTTCTCTGCTGCATCATTTTGCCAGTCTCTATCCATTCAAAATCTATAGCTAATGGAGTAGGGCGAGGACTAACTAACCTCCCCCTGGCTGAGGAGCTACTGACAGAGAAGAGTCAGTTTTTTAAGGTCTTTTAAAGGATGGGACCTAAGCAGGTAAACCATGTTCCAGTGAATAACTCCACATCCCTGAGTAATACAGACATCACTGGCTAGACTTGAGCTATAAAGGAAAAGAGGACCAATGTTGGCAGGAAGAACAGAGGGACAGAGCAAACGTTATCACTAAAAAGGGAGGATGAGGAACTAAAGAAATACCAAAATGCATCAGGGAAAGCCACCAAACTTTGTGGCTTCATGTCCAGTATCTGGGCTTCGCTTTCAAAGGGCTTAGGGAGCTCCACCCCTCCGGCTTTGCTGCCTGAACCACACATCTCTCTCAGACTGATGCCACTCCCTGTATATATCCCTTCCTTGCAGTCTTGCCACAGTTCTGACATTCCAGCATCTCAGGTTGTGCACAGTAACTCAGGCTTCACCTTCACAATGGCCTCTCTGGATTTCCTCACTGGGATTTTGCCTCTGCCCCATGTTGCTAGGTCTCAATGACTCTGTGAAATCATGGAGGAAGAAAACATGACTACCTCAATCTTATATCTTTTACAACTCCAAAGCCAGTACCACATGGCAACATTGTCAAGCTCAGCCAAGTGCCAGCTCAGGATGGAGCATGCCCCATTTGGATCCCACTTTCAGTAGCTTCTGTCTGAAGATGGTGGCTTTCCTAGGTATTTGCCTTCCGGGAATCTCTTTGACCCTTTCTTTTCACAAGTTTGACCCTAACGTGTATGGAGTCTTGCTCTCTAGGTACCTGTGATAGCCATTCTTGGCTGTCAATTTGTCATTATCTGAGATTAAAAAACAGAAATGGAGGAGCATACTTGTGAGGACTTTTTTGTTAATTAGAAGTGAGAAGATCCATTTCTAATAGACCTTTGAGATATGAAGACACATTTTTTATTCAGATCTTTTGAAGTAGAAGACCCACCTCTAATCTGATCCATGCCTTCTGCTTGGAGCCTCTCTAAGGACATGGAACTTTTTCTCTTGGCCTGCTTGCTCTCTCACCTCACCAGCAAGTCCCTTCTTTCACTGGACAGCCTATCTCTCAAGAATTCCAGTATATACTGAAGACCAGCTGAGACATCAGCCTTGTGGACTAAACAACATTCTGGTCATAGGCAGCCATTGCTAGATTAGCTAGACAAGATTCAGTAAGTCATTTTAATATGTCACCCTCAACTCCACGTACGTTCTTTTTCTGTTGCTACGATAAAATATTCTGACAAAAAGCAACCTTGGGACAGTGACTACATTTTGGCTTACAGGTGCAGAGGGTCTAACCTCCACCATGGCAGGAAGGTATGGCAGAGGGGCATGCGGACATGCTTCCTGGTAACCAAGAAGCAGAGTGCTCACATTTCATTCTCACATAGGGAGGAAACAGGCCAGGCTACAGACTCTGTGATGTATTTCCTCCAGCAAGGCTCTACTTCCTAAAGATTCCGTAACTTTTACAACAGCACCACCAGCTCAGGACAGGTGCTCAGACACACGAACACTTGGTCCTATGGGTAGTGTCCCACATTCAAACCACAGCGTTGGTTTACGTGGTGGTTCATATAAATACAGAACAAATCCAGATGCGTAACGTTATGAAAAACAATCCAGCAAACAGCCTGTGCCTTACTCTAGCTTAATGTGACTCCGTGACAGGTCTTTCAGTGAAGATTTATGCACTGTGTATATTCGCCTTGGTAAGTGAAATAAACACGGACAGGAAAGATGACAAGAGGAGGATGGGGTGGGGTACAACAGTCCACTAAACGGTACAAGGAGAAAAGGAAATCTGAGTGATGTAAAAATGATCGAGACTTGTAAGGAAATATTCTTACCTGCTTTAAGCCACAGTAATAAGCAATACTGCAGATTAGTTCTGACATTGCCTGAACCTCATGAGATTTTTTTGTATTCATAAACTCAATTGCCTTCACATTTTCATCTGAACAAACATAAAGAAAATTAGAATACTGCTATGAAAGAGAATGTTAATTGTCACCTGAAATTCACAGCTTTTTAAATTAAATATTAAAATGGCATAAATTCTATCGTGATATCTGTATAAATGTATTATTTTACCATTTATGATTAAAATTGAACTAATAAAAATTCCACAGATTATTAAAATCACTGCCTGATATAACAAATAGTTAACTATAAGTGAAAAAACTGTACCACCAAAACCAAACCAAACCAAACCAAAACCCTTGTCATCAAAGAACAGCTTTAACAGAGTAAAAGATAAGCAAGCAACAAGCTGGAAAAGACATTCTAACACATACATAAAAATAAAACCAGTCCCTATACACCAATAAGAAAAATACTGCCCAATACAAGAGCAGGCAAAGGAGTGGCCATTTTACTACCTGTACTGTCCAATACAGTGGCTACAAGCACTCACACATAAAATTACCAAAGTCAAAATGCAAACTAAACTTCTAAGCTATATTAGCCATATTTGAAGTGATTAATAGCCACATGTGGTCATTTTCTACTATATAGTGTATAACAATTATGTACACTCACATATACACGAATCTATGTATAGTATTGCAGAACACTCAACAACACAGCACTTTAGAGCACACATTTTATGCTCTAGAATATAAAGCACATATAACAAGGCAGTCAGCATCATCAGACATGTGGGAATTGGGTGGAGGCAAATTGCAATTTAGGATTGGGCTAGAAATCTATTATGGTGTGGCAGTGCTCACACGCGACCTGCCTGCTTATAGGCTGAACCTCTTATTTCTTCAACAGGAAAATGTAAACCTTACTAATAAGATGTTTCCAGGAGTAAATGGTTTTAATACAATGGCGTTCTGCTGACATACCAGCCTAAAACACAAGTAAACTGACACACTCTAGGATGGAGAGTATATTCCCTCCATTTGCAGCTAGCTGTCACTCGCTTGTCTCTACACCGTGATGTCAGCTTTCCTTCACTGGTACTAGACAACATCCA
Organism: Uromys caudimaculatus; assembly: GCA_028551405.1. NCBI lineage: Eukaryota > Metazoa > Chordata > Mammalia > Rodentia > Muridae > Uromys > Uromys caudimaculatus. The sequence goes on along the minus strand of CM052707.1, from coordinate 77,813,704 downwards.
TGTAGATCTAGCTGATCACATATGCTATTCGTGCTCACTTTCATACCCAATACATAGTACTTAGATTTTAGAAGGCAGAGGGAAGGCTAGGCAGATATCCTTAATGAGAGGTTCACTCAGTGGCCAGCTGGAAACCTCTGGATACAATGCCGACGGAAATGCTGCTCATGACCTCAATTACAGCCAGACACCCTTACCCCAGTCATGACTTCCCAACATCCTTTGTAATTTGCTCCAGTGAAACACAAACATGGGAAAATCATGTGGATTAAAGTACTTAAAGATAAAGGAAGAACAATAAGGAAAGGCTTGTATCAGAAGGGCAAGGTAAGCTCTCTTTACAGTGAAGGGCTTCTGTGGGTCTGCTTTTGCCAGCAGACACTAATCACTGGTAATAGGACAAAATTACATGTGCCCCTTAGTGAGGTGCATGAAAAAGCAAGTTAATTAACATTCCTGTTAAAACTGTAATGCTGAACTTAATCATGGGGAAATAATCAAACAAATCTTCCTGCATATGTCAAGTTATCAGCATCAAGATAAACAAGAAAAAAAAAAGACTGAGGTAAAATTCTCGATGGAAGAGATTTAAACATTCCATCTAAATGTCATGATGAGCCCAGCCTGACTCCTACACTAAGGCAAAAGCAGGCTGCAGACATGACTGTCTCAGAGGGTAAGAGGACTGGCTAGTTTTGCAGAGGACACTGGGCTGATCCTCTGACATGGCAGCTCACAACTGCTCAAAACTAATGCAGACGCCCTTTTCTGACCTCTGTGCACTAGGCAAATATTTGTACACAGACATGCACATAAGCAAAACACTCACACACACTTAAATTAGAAAAACATTTAAAAGTATTTTTTAAAAAAGAAGCTATAAGTAATTTCTGCAATACTAAGACAAATTTAAATACAGTCTGCTTATTAGATAGTATTAATAATGCACAGTTAAAGTCCTGAATAAGCCGACACGCTACAGAGTAAGAAGAAATGTATCGGGTTCTTATGAACATGTGCTTAAACACCTGCAGGCGATCCGGTATCTGTACCTGACGCTCAAAGGACTCAGATTTCAAAGAGGTGTGTGTGTGGGCATCGTGATGGCAAACAGGAAGGTTTTAGCTTGGCAAATCTAGTCACAAGGATCAGGAGTCACGGCAGGATGCAAGCAATGGTTCAAGCTGGTGAACTACTGAGAGTCAAATGAGATGGCAGACAGTACAGACCTTAGGAAACAACAAAGGTCCCATATTTTATCAGTGATGTCATTAGTATTTAACACATTGTCTCTACTACCTCAGCTGGCTCCTCAGCGTGGGCACAGCCGGCTTTTAAAACCACAGCCTCCTGACCACTAGCTTTTAACTGCGGTATCTTCTGACAGTTTACGTAACTGTGGACATGAATTTTAATCTATCCGGCCGCTGGAGTTTTAATTTGGACAATCCTCACTTTCTGACACATTTCCCCCATTTCCTCAGCAACCACCGTCCACATTCTTCATATTCTTCCCTAAGAACCAGCCATAGAGAAACCGTTATCCCACTGAAATAAAAATGGATGCAAACATTTTAACATCTACAGTAGCACAATATGTGTTTGAGAGTCTGGAACTAACTGTGGTAAAGACACTCAGGGGCCAATATAGGAAAGACCATAGAGATCTGTAAGTGTTCTTAATATGGGATAAGAGAATCTGCTCTTTTCAGTATGAGCTAACTTATCAGGGCTGATAATATCCAGCAGTAAATAAACTGACAGACATAAATGAGCCACATACCGCGTCTAATTACTTAGAAAGCGCAAGTACCCATCACGATCACATACCGTTTCTCTGTCTTTTATTTACTCGGAGGGCTGCGAGCAGCTGCTCAAAGGGAGTACACAATCCCAAGTTTTGCACAGAATAGTGTTTTGCAGTTAGAGCAAAGGCTTCCACGCTCAACAGCTTCTGAGACGTTTCACAAAATATTTTGGGGAGATCAATGAAACCTAAGAAACCGGACATAAAAGATTAGCAACAGTTATGCTTGAGATTTTTAAAGTAGCAAATGAACAACTGGGATTTGACAGCAACTTACAATATTTTAACTTTCAATCTCTGCAGTATTTCCAACCGTCCCTTTGCATTCGTCATTTAAACTGTCAGCCTCCACAAAACCTGGTTTTAGCATTTTCTCCAATCATGTCTTTAAAGATCAAATCACAAGCTGGTCTTTGTGATTTCCAGGAGCGACAACAGCAGAAGTCTTAAGTCTGAAGAGTAATACATTTAACTTATCAACTGTCTTTCCTTCCTATAACCGTGCATGTTAAGGAGCCGGTCTTTATGGCACCTTTGTTCCTTATTCCTGGTGAACAGTATTGCACAGGCGTATTCTTTTACACCGTTGTCAGGGGAAATCAATTTGTTTCTACAGGTTTTTTTCTTTTTATTCTAATTTATACATAACAGTTCATAAATCCTTAGTGAATAAAACAGTCCAATTCATTTACAAAAGTATTTTTAAAAACTAAATCAAAGTGAAACAAAATAAATGCAAGCTTACAAAACCTACAAATCCAATGCTGAACAAGTATGCAAGGCACGCACTCTGGGGAAATACACATTCTAGAGAACAACGTTGACTCTACAAAACCAAATAAATACCATAATTTATATGCCACGACATCTTGTCTACTAAAAGTCCACTGAAACACAAAAAACTTGCTCTTTGATAAAACTTGAAAACAATGTACATAATATCTTCAAATTCTAAATAAAAACGATATGCTTCTGCATATACATGCTTTCTTTGTAAAACTAGTATCTCTTAATTTGGTGTTATAATGTGTGCTCTATTATTTAAAAAAATAGCAGAGATGTGTGACTTCAACTTTGAATCAATTAAATAGAAAATAAAACCACAAAGTTACTATGGTGAATTTATTTAATATAGATTTTGGGACATTTTACAAGCTGAATTTACCGATGCAGCCAAAAGTAATAAAATCTACATCAAAATATTTAGATATGATGCAGAGGGGAAAGTCAGTCAACGATTAAGTGAGACTTTCAGGTTTAAGAGCAGTCTTAGCATCTGCAAGTTCCAGAGCAGCAGTTTCTCAACGTGTGATAGAATAAGAGTATTAAATGGCAGTGAGCAGAGGGGCCGTTATAATCGTCAGTTATGGAGCAATTTTGCCAACACAAAGAAATGTGACGTTTCTGTTGGAAAAGTGAATGTTTGAATCAACTTAGCTATCCTACTGAAAATTTTTGAAAAGATTCCAGTTTGACCTGAACTAAATGCTATTAATTTGCTTTTAATTACAGGCACCCCCAAATTTGGGACATTGGACACCTAAGTTACAGTGTTTTCAACAATAGTTAATTTTTAAAGGATTATATATTCTGATTCAATCTTAGTTTATATCTTTAGAGTTAAAACCAGTTTACTCAGTTCAGAGTTCCACATGAAAAAATTTGTTAATCATAGAAGTATAGCTGAGGTAATTTTCTTTTCTTTTTTTGAGAGATTCAGTTTGCTGCTTTTAGAGATTCATAGAGGATGAGAAAGGAGAATGATCTTTCCTTTCTTCTGTGGTCCCGCATTTGAGAAGGCCACAGGCCAATGGTGATGTTGAGGTCCTCACAGTACCTTGTGTCTTGGTGACTGGGTGCCTGTATAATCAGTTTGTGGCTGGCAGCTAGGAGCAGAGAAGCTGCAGGGCAGTGGAGCTTTAGCTCCTTCTTAGTCCCCGCAGGCAAAGGACGCATTGTTACAGTCGGCTGCCTGCTTGCTACACCTGCACACTCCACGGCTTGACTGGTTTGCTTACAGCGCCCTCTACTGGAGGTTCCTGATCTTACTCCAGTGTCAGCTTCAATTGCTCTCTTTGTGCAACCTGTATCACTATCCCATGGCAGTCTCTTGTAAGGAAGGCAGTAACAGATTAACTGAGCGATGAGTGGGGCTCAGTGGGTAAAGGCGCCCGTGCACATTCCGACAACTGGAGGCTATTCTCAGACTCCATGTAGTGGAAGGCCAGAACGGACTCCCGCACCTTGCTCTCTGACCGCCACAGACTCACGAAGGTATGCTATGTAGGCATCTGCACTAACAAATCATGCATACACCACACACTACACACAGACGACAATAAATAAAAGTAAGATTTAAAGACAATAACAACTTAGGAAATAAGATGGAAAGGAGGCAGGAGAGGTTACTTTTGAAACATGATACTAAGATACCTCTAACCTGCTTTTACTATTTCTACCCAATATGGATGTATTCAGGAAAACGAGAGTCAAACACACAAACCGTAAGAACCTTCGAGGAAAAATGCACAAAGCTTTAAAACTAAAAATCAAACCAATGAATGTATATTTGTAATTAAGTAAGATTTCAAAACTACTTACCTGTTGTCACACATGAGTGTCCTATAAGACTCTAAGGAAGACGAGCTTCATCAGGTCTCACAACAATGCACTGCCCCATTGCTAAGATACTGAATGTTTAATACCAGGCATAGTTATACATTTTTACCTGTCATTTGAGCAAGTTAATTGTTGCTCTTATGGTCATTTGCAGCAGAAAAATCTAAGACTTAACAAGACAGTAACAGACTCAAATGTGCACACCCTGTCAGGGCAAATAAACCACAGCAGTCTGACTTTACAGTTTGCTCTCAATCCCATGTTCCATCAACATGCCACACCAAGTAAAATTATCAGCGGACATCATAACGGGCCTGACTATGCGAGTCAGGTCTGGCAAGCTCTCTGGCCCACATCAGTCTATAGCAGTCTGGTAAGATATTACACACTTGCTTATTTTTTGCAGCGAGTTTCTTTACTCCTCTTAATATTTCCCTCTCCACTAGAAATGATCTTGGTTCCAGAAATTAAAATGTAATTTGGACATATGAGATAATTAATGTCTCTGAAAAGACAGTAAAATACTTGTGTAAGATTTTCTGTGGTATCTACTAGAAACAAAGAATTACTACTATCCCATGTTCAGTTGTAAAGCAAAAGTATTTTGCACACAGCATGAATGAATGGATGATGGATGGATGCATGCATGCATGAACGACAGCAGATTTCAACGCACTTACTATTGTAGCATCATCAACTACGGACCTCTCCTAAGACTCCGTAGTGGTTGTAATCACTGAGGCCACTACGAGGACTTCAATAGCACCACTGAGCCTGTTAGGGAAGCATAAAACCTCGTTTCAGCCTGAATGCTGACAATGTCAGTGTGAGACAAGAGTGATTTAGATCATACAGAACACAACATAAGATACAAATATGTACCAGTTACAAACAAACTCTGTTACAGGGGTTGGAGGAATCATTAATCACACAGCCAGTGGACCAGAATTTCAGGAAGATGGTGACAAGAGGATCTGCTTGAGAAATATCTTCACAATGATACAATAATATTTTGTAGTTATTTCTACAAATATTCTTATTCCGGATATATCCTTTTCTTTTCCAGCTTCCTGTGTTGATCAATAGGATTTCATTTACTGTTAAAGTTAAAAAATCTTTTATCTTTTGTATTCTATGTGCCTTCAATTCATATCCAGCTAACCATCTAGCCTGATGTAAAATTTTCTTTCATTTGAAAAGTCCCTCCCCATCGCTGCTACGGGTCAAACCGCATTAGTTCCAGCGCTGCTACAAAAGCCTCATGGTAGTTTCCCTTTGGATAAAAAGCACAATGTTCCCCAAGTGGTGGATGAATTGAGTGTGTTTATTTTAAAAAGGAAATTTTTATCCCATGCAAATTTAATAAAAGTTTTAAGGCTTTAGCTTCTTTGATAGCTGACTGCAGGGTTTAATTGTTAATTGTTTAATAGCTGAAAGTTAAATCTGTCTTACTAAACTTTGAAAATGGGTTGTGTTAAATTCTACAAACTCTGCAAATATCCATCACACTGTAATGAACAAAGAGAACAAATACAATACATATTCTTGCTTTTAAAATGAATCAATTACATGATCCAATTATATGCTAGGATTTACTCTTTTTCTTTTTGTCCAAACAACTTTAGCTTAATTTACAGTTGCATAAAAAATGAAAAAAATATTAAACATGCAAGCCATGCTTTTGGATGAAAAAGTACATATTAAGAAGGACTGACACGCAGATCCTTACCATACCAATATTAACACCATTATGAATGCATAAATACAGCCACTCATTCTAAAAGTGTCTTTACAATGAACTACATTATGTTTGAAAATGAAATTAAATATAAAACTAGAATTAACCATAATAGTTGAATTTAATATTTCTTCACATAGCTTAATTTGCTCAGAAATAAACTACACAATGCAACAAATTTAGAAATGCATTTGCTAAATAAAAAAGGTAGATAAAAAGCAAAATAATTCAGGGGTGCATACTACTATGAAGTGGTAGTCACGGAAGACCCTGAAACCCCACAGCGTACTATAGATAAGAACAGGGGAGGGGAGAAAGGTCAGGGGTGAAGTGCTTGCCACATAATCCCAAGGACCACAATCAGGATCCTCTACCCTCCTGTGAAAGACAGATGAATATAGTAGCCTCCCTGTCCTAGATGACTTTCTATTGCGTTGGGAAAAGACCACAACCAACGGTACTTGAAAGGGTTTATTTGGCTTACATGTCCCAATCAGTCCAACACTGAGGGAAACCAAGCCAAGAACTCTAGCAGGTCAGGTCCCTGGAGGCAGGAACTGAAGGAAGCAGAGGCCATGGAGAAATAAATCTTCCTGGCTTTCTCTCCATGGCTCTATCAGCCTGCTTTTTTATACAACCCAGAACCACTTCCTGCCTAAGGGTAACACTGCCCACAGTGGGCAGGGCCCTCCCACATCAATTCTTGAATAAGAAAATTTCATACCGGACTTGCTTGCAGGCCATTCTGATGGAAGCACCTTCTCAATTAAGGTTTTCTCTTCCCAAATAATTCCATTTTGTATCAAGCTGACAAAACTAACCAGCCGACTCCCTATAACCCCAGCTTGTGGGAGAGAGAGAGAGACAGGGAATCCTTGGAAAAGCTGGCTAGCCAGATTAGCCAAAATGGCACGCTCTGGGTTCAACATAAGATCCTGTCTACGATACAATGTGGAGAGCAATCGAGGAAGACCCTGGACATCAATATCAGGTCTTAGCACACATGTACACCCATATGCATGCGCATCATTCACAAAAACATACATATGCACATGGATGCATACCACACAAGCACACCAACATGTGGGAAAAAGTTCTTTTTCTTTTGTGAGGAACAGCTTGACTGTGGTGTAAACAGAAAGAATTTTATTGTATAGAATTGAGAGAATAGCTGAAGAGCAATGTAACAACTGAGATACATACATGGTTTGATGTTGTAAGAGTAAAAATTGGCAGTTGATGGTTGCCCGCAGATAAGGACACATTTTCCTCAGGGGTACAGCCCCTGGCAAGTCGCTCATGCTCCAATAAATAACGCTACATGCATACTCATACAGACAACTCACGCGCACGCACGAATGCAGGCGCACACACAAAGACATTAAAGTGAGAGGAAGAGTAATTAGCAAAAAGAAAGTAAAGGTAAGCAGGAGAGGGAGGGAGCAAAGCCAGGTAATGACAGGTGAGTATGATTAAAGCATGTTATACACACGTACAAATGTTTCAAAATAATAAAAATGCCCTTTGTATGCCATAAAGGATTTAAAATGTTGATGACTTATTTGAGACACACAAACAACTAGATTTGAGACAACAAAAGCTACATC
>CM052707.1:77788759-77805833 GCA_028551405.1 Uromys caudimaculatus | reverse complement strand
CGTGCACGTACATCACATCACATACATGAACATATATTACATATGCGTGCATGTACATCACATCACATACATGTACATATATTACATACACGCGCATATACATCACATCACATACATGTGCATATACACCAAAAGTATCCTCTCTTGACAATGCTCAACACATAGAACTTTCTTGCATTCATCTGGAAAAACTATAATAATTTAACTCTTAAACTGCTGTAAATGAGAAGAATGAGAATAAAATTCCAGCTAGAAGGAATACTTGATTTTGCATTTTTTATACAATGGCTGAGGTCTATGATCTCCTCCACTGGAATGTAAAATTTGTTTAACTTGTTCCACTGCTGGATTTCCTCCCAAGTTTAGAAAGAGCTTGCGGCGGATTGAACAGGAAAGGTGCCACAGATCATGCCTGTGAATGCTTGCCATAGGGAGTGGCATTATTAGACTTGACCTTGCTGAAGTAGTTAGGACTTGGTTGGAGGCGCCACTAGGTGGCCTCTGAGATCTCAGCGGCCATGGAGACTCAAGTCTCTCCACGCAGCCGGAGAGATGATCAAGGAGTAAGCCCTCAGCTCCTTCTCCAGCCACGTCTGCCTGCATGCTGTCTCTTCACACGAGCTAGATGAGAAAATCCTAAGGAGTGCTTCCAACAAATTAGCTCGCAAAACAGCTGGGAATTTAGAAAATTGGGAGTTTTATACTCAAGAAGTTATCAGGTCCAGAGACATTTCAAAGGTCAATAATCCTGTCTAGTCTCTGTTGTCGTTAGACATATTTTATATAAATATATAAAAAAAATATATATATAGGTTCTCAGACTTTCACGCACATGCACACACGCAGGCACCGACACAAATATTAGTATTCATTCTAGTCTAAGAAAGCAAAGAAGTGGCATCACTGATCTACTCGTTATACTTTACCAATATCTATTAAGCAGCTACAATGACCAGGCATTACTCTAAAATAATAGACAAAATACTCTTAACATTACTGCTTATGGGGACAGATTAAAGAATCCATTTGCAATATAAAGATTAAGAGAAAATAAGTACTGGAAGTTAAAATGCCTGCCTTATAAGCATTGGGGCCTGTGTATCCACGTTAAAAGCCAGGCAGGGTGGTATGGACTTGTGATTCTAGTATTGGGGGAGGGGCAGAATTCATCAGGTGCTAAAGCTTACTGGCCAGCCAACCTAGCCTAATTGGTCAGCGCCTGTCTCAAAAGACAAGGTGCAGAGCTCCTAGAAATAATACTGGAAGCTGACCTCTGGCCTTCCATATGTGCACGCGCGCGCGCGCACAGAGAGAGAGAGAGAGAGAGAGAGAGAGAGAGAAAGAGAGAGAGAGAGAGAGAGAGAGAGAGAGAGAGAGAGAGAGAGAGAGGAAAAAATACTCACGCACCTAGCAAAAGCAAACTGCAGACCATACAATAGGCACCAATGAATGAAGCTATTAGTATGTGTAAGGTAACATCCCATCAGGTAAAGAGAAAGTTAAACAAAGCCTTGCTCTTCACTTAAAAGTTGTTTTCTTCGGTTTTTTTTTTTTTTTTTTTTTTTTTTTTTGGGAAGTCAACAAGAGTCATCTTTTCAACAAATATTTTACGGAGTACTTAATGTATGCCAAATATTTTCCCACATGTTGGAATCCATCTGTTGTTAAGGCAAATATGATTCCTGCTTTCTACAAGTTTATGTACCAAATTATCAACACAGAATACTATGGGAGCAAACTGAAAGGGTGCCTAACTTTCCAACAACCAAGAACGATTTCAAAGAACCAATACTTATTAACTTCTACCAATTAAAACACCCCTCATACCCCACCTCCACCTCCCCGTGGCACTTTGCATTTTCCAGGATGCTTCAGTGATGAAGTAAGTTCACTAACGTAGACAACACCTGGGAAGCCTGGAAGCAAAGCCCAAGCAGTTCCAGTAGCTGCTATTGTTCCTTTGTCTATTTCCAAAAGCAGAAACTTGGCAGAGTCTAATTTTCTTAAGGGTATGAAACTCCAGAGCCTGGAAAACACCAGGGCGCATGACTGATATTGAAAATACAGTTTTCAAATGAACTAGCGGGCATTCAAAACTTTCACCATCACCAACCTAATCCACGATACAATCTTCTTTGTACCGATTAGGAACAAGCTCTTATCTGGTCTCCCAAGATCAGATAAACATTGTATTGGTCGTCACGTGGTCTTTTGATGTTTTCAAAGCTAAACTGTTGAATCATTAAGTGAAGGAATACCTCTTCCCTGTGTTGACGACCTTAAATTGTGGATCTCTACCAACACCTAGACTAGAACCCAGAGGGACCCCCGCCCATCCCCGCCCACCCTCCGATCTCTTTAATACATCGCCTAGGGACAGCATCCTTCAAGTCCCTGTCACTTCCGCCGCGTTCCACCAGGGGGCGCACTGACAGCCGCCCCGCCCGCCCCGCCATTCACCTGATCCCGCCTCTGCCTCCCCCAAGGCAAGCGCCTCACGCGGCTCGGCCTCCGCGGTGGACTTCCTCAGCGCCGCCAGCACGCTCTCAGGGGGCAGGTCGACCAGCTCCTGCCAGACTGACTTGGTGTAGAAGTCCACCGTATGCGCGCTGGAAATGGCCAGGGCGCCCCTTAGGAAGCTCAGCAAGTCCCGTAACTTGGCGTGCAGCGTGGGCAGGTCCGGGGTCCTGGGGAGAGGGCAGGCCGCCGCCATGACGCTCGCCCTCCCGGGCTGCAGGTGGCGCCAACATGGCCGCGCGACACCTCTCTCCCCGGAAGCAGCACAGGCTGAAGCAGTCGAGCTCCGAGCATGCGCTAGTTTGGGTGATTGATTGCTTCTGCCTGTGACGTATTTTGTCGGCGTCCACTACTTCTAGGAACTCCGTGGTGCAAAATGGCGCTCGGGCGGCCGTCTTCGAGGTGGCGGACGGGAGGATTTGCGGCGCGTGGGAAAGGGACTCCTCAGGTCGGATTCGGAAACCAGAATGGGAAACGCAGGACCTGGCGGCCGAACCACCAGCAAGCCTTCCTGGGGAGCGTGCGCGAGGGTATGTAAGGGATCAGCCGTGGAGGAATCCTCGGGCCCGCGGAATCACAGGGTGCACGATGGGCTCCGGCTTGGAAAAAGCCTTGAGGACGTAGACCCGGTTCGGCTTGAGATCGGAGAAGCCATTCCTAAGCCCGCCAAACCCGAGATATTCTCAGTCTTTTGAATGGAGAACCGGACGGTGCTGTCAACTTAAATCATTTAACGCAGCTCTTTCGTCTAAGCGGAAGCACGGAGCGTCTAGGGGTCCATTTGTCCTGGTAGAGTACAGACATCCTTGCATCTAGGAAAGAGAGAAAGAGCCGGTTTAAAGTACACTGCCGCAAAGCTCTGATAAGTAAAAAAACAAAAACAAAACAACACACCACAGTAGCCCTCTAGTCTCATTCTGCTGTCTTCCTTAGATTTGATGTCTTGTCTTTGAAGGCTTCTCATTGCACGTCAAATGGTTAAGTATTTTTGTTCGATCTGATAATTGACAGGTGTTCAGAAAGTTGTATAGTATCCCCCTTTTGTTGTTTTGTGTTTTATTTTGGAAAATAAGTGATTAGTAAAATTCTCCAAGGGAAAAAATAATAATTACCCTGCCTTATTTTTAAGTATTTACTGAAGACCCAAGTGAGATTTTATGTGAATTAAAGAACATGTAATTTGTGAATACGATTATAAATTCAAGGTGAGCACTGAAGTTTTGTTTACTGTTTAGCTGTACTTAGAAGTTCTTATGTGACAACTGTTAGCCTTATATTCAGGTAAAGGGCCAACTTGCTCTTCAGCATATCATTAAATGTGTTGCATAAACCCAATCTTTAAAGCAAAGCCAAGTAATTCTATCATTTGAATATATGTAAAAGAAAATAAAACCCTTCATTTCTAGTAACTTTATTTTTTACTTTCTGTTAAAGTAATTGTGATTGAAATCCTTTAATGTTAGGACAAGGTTTTGCATTTCGGAGAAAGCTGAAGATCCAGCAAAATTACAAGAAATTGCTGTGGAAGGTGAAGAAGGCACCAGCATCACAGGAATCCCAGTTCACAGATCATTACCCAGAGCATCTGAAACACCTCTATCTAGCCGAAGAAGAAAGACTCAGAAAACAGCAAAGAAAGGTTGGCCTGGCTTTGTCAGAAGAACAAGTTGACCAGCCTTTGCCTGAAGAGGAAGGCAACACCGAGCAGACTTCATCTGAAGAACAGCCAAGTGTTTACCAGCCTCAGCCAGAACAGCTGAGTACAGTAAAGTATGCACTTCTTTGGAAATTCTTCACTTTCAAAGTAGATAATGTTTTATTGAAGACACAGAAAAACTTGTGTAAGAATTAGAATTTTTCTTAACACATTTTTGAAGTCATGTAATAATACTTCACGGAGTCTCACCTTTTAGAGTTAAATGACTGAAATAAGCTAGTTGAGCATAGATGGCGAAAATATGAAATGAGAATTAATAGATCTGAGTTTTGAACCGTAGCCTCTCAAGAACAAGTAATATAATTGGACCGTAACTAAGCCCAGTTATTAATGTGTGTGTCTTAATTTGGGGCTGGGGGCTGGGTTTGATGTTATAGATCTGTCTGTAAGCCCAACATTTAGGAAGCTGAGACCAGTTCCAGGCCAGCGTGGGCAACATAACCAGATACTAGAAAAATAATGCAAGGGTGTCACCATTGGCACTTTGGACTATAAAGCCAGACTTGCTATGTTGGTATACCAGTGTCCCCCATGACGGGAAGGATAGTATAAAAGTATTTGAGAGCCACCATGTTCACCATCTTGCACAGCCTCAACCTAGATCATCTTCTCAGGTCATTGATGTCCCTAAAGCATTATATTTCATGACATTTTGCCATGTTCATTTATATCAAGTATTCTAAAACATGTTTGATATTTGGTAACTTTATGATTGCTAACTGCTGTTTTCTGTATTTTAATTTGCATTTTTCTGCAAAGGGTACAGGAAATAGGTTGCAGTTAATGAAAACCAACAAGGGTTTGGTTTTATATGCCTGTAATCTTCTCAGAAGGCTGGAGCAGGAAGCTTGCTGTTAATTCAAAGCAAGCCTGTACATAGTAAGATGCCATCCTACGAAACAATAAGAGTGTTTAACACATGGAGTTTTCCTGGATGAGTGCTGGCTCATCCCTGTTAATCCCTGTACTGAGGAGGCTTAACACAGTAGGACTGAATAGTTGAAGGCTAAGCTGAGGTAGATGGTGAGTCTCAGGCTAGTTTACACTACTTTATCTTAAAAGAAAACCTTCTTCACCACTTTGATTTTATAAGAGCTAGTTTATAAAACTTTTGCTACATGCAAGTCAAACAAAACCACATTAACATGTGCACAGCAAGGCATCACTTTAGATCTTAACTTTTTTTTTTTTTTTTTTTTTTTTTTTAAACGAAAACTGTTGTCTTTCAAAGCTGGGACAATGATTGCATGCACAAGACATATGCAGGATCAAGTCAGGCAAAATCCCATCAAGAACTGGGGAGGGACACACACAGTCAAGTCCCATATCATGCTTAGGAGATATTGGCAATTGATGGCTGGGGAGTGGGAGTCAGTCTTGTCAGACATGCCCAAGAGACTGCCCATGCTCCAGTAGACGGCTCCACACCCATGCGTGTGCACATGCTGGCATCAGGAAGTAGACTCGGTTTAATAAAAATACAAAAGATGCACATGAAGCTAGGGGGAGGTGTAGAGAAGTAAAGGATGGGAAAGGAATTGGAGAAGAAGAAATGGTGGGCAGGTTTGATCAACAATACTTTGTCTGAATGTATATAATCCTCAATTTTAAAAAAAATTAAATTGAGCATTATTTATGTTGCAAATAAGAATAAAATATAGTGGGGATAAAGGACGAAATGAGGGTTGGTTGTGTTTTGTTTTCAGTAGACTCTTCTTTCAGGAAAAAGTAGATGAGACAGGTAGATCCTTGGAGCTCATGGGCTAGCCCCCTGGTGCGTGGAGAGCCCTTGCCTCAAATACAGTGGTAAGCAGTCCCTTAGTCTCCGTCATGTCATACACTGTGCCCAAACCTACAGGAACACTTACGTGTATGAGAAGAATTAGAAGTGAAGAGCGACACTATCTCACACTGAAGTTTTCAGAAGTAGATAATAGAAGGAAGCAAAAAGCCTATTGGATATTTTGGGCTAGGAGATCAGAACTGTCTTGGTAAGGACAGTTTGGAGTGATGGAGCAGAAATCATGTGTCAGAGAGTCAAGGAGTGAGTGGGAAGTCGTGACTAATTTATTCTTCGTGCAGATATTTACTATGAAAAGTTAAACATTATTAGCTGGCCAACAGATAGACTCAGGTAATGGAAGACATGCATTGATTTTTAACTCAGGAGCTGCTGAAATAGATTATAGTTATGACACAAGATGGTGGGACACACGGGGAAGGAAGGTTGTTATCAAGTCAAGTAACAAGTGACACACTAGCGACGTCCCTTTTCAAGGGCTCAGGGTGCTTCAGTGTAGAACGAGGGAGATGAAGGCTGTCTGGGAGGGATGACTAGTGGTAAGAGGAGACTCAAGGTGACAAAAGCAGTCACCTTGCATTGAGGCTTGTTTACACCTCTGTGCATCCGGTACTTCACTTACCACCTGCCATTAACAGTTTATTATCCATCCTTACTGTGCTTGTTAAATATTTCTCCCCAAAATATCCATTTACCATCCTTTCATCTGTAATCATGACTATACTATAGTTTTAATGTCTTATTTGGGCATTTCCTTTTGTTGTTGTAGTAGTTGGTATTGGTCTTTCTCTTCATGCGTCCTTCAATATGTATTAGTGAAGTTTTTGTATATAAATACTGGATTTCACACAGTTGCATAGTTTTGGCTAAATCATTTTTGAATGGTTTAACTTACTTATCTTAATCTATCTTGTAAGTTCTGTGACTTTTCCAAAGAAAAAGAAAATGAAAACTTCAAACCAGAAGGCACAAGAAGAGTACGAACGAGTACAAGCAAAGCGTGCTGCTAAGAAATTCGTAAGTCCTACTTTGTGAATCTTTAGCCTTGTTTCTCTTTCCCTTTAACATGTGTGCAAGCTAGGCTTCTTAGTATTGCTACGTAATATTATGATTTAATACTTACTTTATGCTTTACTCAGTAGACTTGGAGAATTGTACACTATTCAAAGTCCTTGATTGGCTCAGTCTTAGTAGGTCAATGATAAGATTTAAAAAAAACAAACAAGCAAAAAAAATGTTGCTGGTCAGTTAATAATATCAACATCTGTGATAATGTTTCTCAAACTATGGCCTAGGAACTGGGTTCTTAGCAAGTTCCTTGAAATAATCTTATGTAAATTTGAGTTCTTGAGACCTAAGTAATCAAAATATTGATGATTTTCTTAATTTAAGAAAATTTATAATTTTCAGACCTTTCTTAAGGCAGAGTGTCAGTATATAGCTCTGGTTGGCCTGGAACTCAAAAGATCCACCTTCTTCTGCCTCATCAGTGCTGGGATTAATCACGTGCTCTTCAACATCCAGCTTCCTTTGTATCCTTACGTATGTTTAAAGTACATACGTGGTTAACTGGCTTTAAGTGTGTGATGTAGCGTGATGAGCACTTGAGAATCTGTTTATGAAACCAAGCTCTGCCCCAGAGCGGTCCATAGCAAGGCACTTCCTTATCACCGAGCTTAGCCCTATTTGCCAACAAAGTAAACTCTGTAAGGTTTTTAGAAGGATAGTATGTGCTGTAGTTTTACAAATTGCATGTAAGACTCCTTGCTAATTATAATTACTTGTAGTTACAAGTAAGTGCAAGTCTAATGTTTGTCTAGTATATCATTTTGAGGCACCCTGGACCAGAGATGAAGAACGCACTTAGACCAGTACAGCGTCTTTTCAGCTTTTTCATTGAAGCTAGTAAGAATGCTGGAGTGGATTGTTGTTGAGTAGCAGAGCTTCAGAACTATTAGCATTTTGAACTGTAGTCCTCTATACTTAGATTTGAATTTTCATCATAGCAAGTGAAATGAGCATCATATTCCTTAGAATGTCTAGCAGAATGTTTGCACTTATATACATCATTTTCTAGGTTAAATCTGTGAATTACTTAACAAAAACAGCAAAAAAAAAAAAAAAATACAAGTAGAGTTTACTAGAAATGAACCTTTTACTGTTATTAACAGGATAGTAACAGTTAACCTCTAGAAAGGATCCATTTTTTCAATAAAGAATTAGAGGGCTAATTCATTAGTGAATTTAAACAGTGAAATTGTTAATAAGTATTTGACTTCTCAGTGAAATTATTAACCAGTTGACTTCTCTTTTTCTTACATACAAATGCATAAAATGCTGCCCTGACTCTGTTATTCTGTGGTACTCCTTATGTCATTATGGTATTAAAGCAAAGAGGACAACTATGTCAATTCCCCTCTTACACTATTTTATAAAAGACAGATTATCGAGGCTTGCAGAGTGACAGCAATTTCAGAACAATTTCTGGCCTATATTTCCTGTTTATGATTAATGAAGATCATGTGTTTATGATCGCAGGAATTCGAAATGAGGAAGCAAGAAAGAGAAGAGGCTCAAAGGCGCTACAAAAAGAAAAAAATGGAAGCTTTCAAAATACTAAGCAAAAAGACTAAAAAGGGCCAGCCTAACCTGAATTTACAGATGGAGTATCTTCTTCAGAAAATACAAGAGAACAGTTAAAGAGGACACTTCGTCTTTACGGATTGAATCCTGACTGACTGTTGCATCCTTTTGTATGTGTATCGGGAGCCTCGTAACGGTGAACTCAATTTGTTGACATCAAATGGATTGCTGAATTATTTTTTGTTTTTGTGAAAACATATATTCTCCACAAAAAAAAAAAAAAAAAAAAAAAAAGACTTTATCCTGAAGATCTTTAAAAACTTCAGTAGAATTTGTATGAAATAAACTTATTTGAAATGGGAGGCCTGAGCTCCCAGTGAGATGTGTCGGTGGTGTGAACATGTTTCAGTTGGCTACTGGAAATTAACGTAGGTCCTTGCACTGACTTGGCAGCTGTACTAACACTAAACCACATTGTAGCCCCAGGAGTTTTGACATAGGGTTTCTGTGCAGCTTATACCTCTGCTCTCAAACTTGTGCTCTTCTTGCCTGGACCAGGAGGACTGGGATTTCAGGCCCCCACCACCAGCCACGATAGAGTATTTAGTGTTTAAGTTCCTTTTAATTGAGGAGTGCCTCACCTTTGGAGTTCTTATTTATGAATTTTTAGTACATGGTGCAGGGAAGTGGATTTTCTAGGCTACCTGAAAGTACACTAAAAGAGTTTGTATCTCCATAATAAGGTAGACCTAATAAGCACATTTTATTTATGAATTGAATTTCCTAGAAGCATTTGCATAGTAATCAAGCTCTCCAGATCCTTCAGAGGGACCCTGCACTTTGAAGAGTATTGCCACCAAGTAATATTGCTGGTACCTTTGTGAGTTGAGAGAACCTTTCTGCCTTCAGTTGCAACAGAACAAGAATGCCTTGGCATTGTAATCAAAAAGACTGCCTAGTAATGGTTGGAAAACTGTGTGTCGTAAATGGTAGCAAACACATTCTAAAACTGTCTTCAAGGTTTTAGTGAAGCTTTTCATGCTGCAGCCTTCATCCTGTGTTTAAAAGTTCAATAACACACTGAGGAAATACAAAACTTGCTCTCTGCATAGAAAAATAATGCTTAGAAGTATGTGCTATGCCACTGCACTTGAATAGCTCAGAAAGCCACAGTCCGATTAAGAAAGCAGACACAGTAAATGAAATTCATTGGACTCCTTTATTCATATCAGTGTTCTAGATTCTTCAGGCTAAAACAGAGATCTGGTCCTTTTAAGTGAAAAATAGGATTAAGTACCTTTTACAACGTTGAGGAGAAGTCTGCATTGAGGGCTTTTGTTTGGTTTTATTTCAGTCTTGTTTACTTGTTTTTGTTTCGTTTTGTTTACATCCAAAGATGTTCTAGGACAGCGATCAGTGTCAGGTTCAAAACAAAAGCTTCAGACTTGAGTGTAGTAAACCAACCCGATCATCTGAAACCTCTACCCTGAGGTTTGAATAGCAGGGATTGGCTCAGTAATGGTTGTTGATTCTTAAGCCACACTTACCAAGGCCTCAGCCAAAGCATCATGGAGGAGATTTAATGTAAAGGAAATAGGGAAGCTGGGTGTGGAGGCTGAGACAACCCAATGCCAGAGGGATTAGTCATATTGGTTATATCAGCCTGGGCCATGTACGGAGAGAGAAATAATTGTATGCGTAAATGCTTAAGAAAAGGCTTCAAGGTTGCAAAAGCTCTCGCTCAAACAGCAGAAGGAAAACGAGAGAAAAGGGTTTGAGTGTAGTGAAGTATATTAAAAGTAATTAACTAGGAGTGGGGATGATATTTCCTCTCTATTCCTAATTGTCCCTCACATACAGAGAAGACATCATTGTCTCCTATGGGCTCATTTGTTCTGCCTTGGGTCAGTGTAACAAATTTGGCAACACAGGCTGGTTGAGCATATGTATAATCTCCGTATCCCAGCCCAACCTACTTGTATATATGTTAAATGGACATATACTACATTATCTATATGTTTATATGTACAAGTATACATGGGTGTGGACACCGACAGTTGAGGTCTTAAATCCCACAGAACCTGATTGAGTTTCTCACTATCCTGCAGTCTTCTGTCCCCCTGCCTCTCCAGCACTGGGGTTGCTAGAACAGCATTTTGGCCTTTAAGCAGGTGCCGGGGAATCTAGCTCAGATCTGCTTGGACAGCACAGGAGTCAGTTTACTGACAGGCATCTTTTGAAATGGATTCTCATGGTTTTTTGCCTAAGCTGGCTTCAACTCTGGACTTGATCTTCCATATCCCTAGGAGCCAGTAGTAATATAGGCACATGTCAGCATTCTAGACCAGACTCTTCATCACCATTCTCATAAATTACAACAACAAATTCTATTGAGGAAGGATAAAAATAGGGATAGACACCGAGCAAGGGAAACTGTTCTGAGCAATGTAGTATCTGAGAACTTGTTCTGTAGGCTGAGGTTACAGCTTAGAGGAGGATTGCTTGTCCAGCTTGTCAGGGTTCTGGGCTAAAGCCCCAGTGCTACAAAACGAAATAATTAAAAAGCTAAGCCACATATGTCCAATTTACTAAGAAAAAAGGATAGCTAGGAACATGAAGCGTTAGATGACAAGAGACTGATTTCAGGCTTTGAATTTACCATACCCAGAGGAAGTTTTGCCATAGTTTTAATTTGTGAAACTAATATTGCTTCCTTTTGTGCTGCCTTCTCCTCCTCCTCTTTCTCCTCCTCCTCTTCCTCCTCTTCCTCTTCTTCCCCATGCCCTTCCCCTTCTTTCTTCCTTCTTTCTCCCCCTCCCCCTCCCCCTTCCTCCCCTCCCCCTTCCCCTTCTTCCTCCTCCTCCCCCTCCTTCCTTCTTCTTCCTCCTCCTCCTCCTTCTCCCCCCTCATCATCCTCATTTTCCTTCTTTTTGAAACAGGGTTTCTACATAGCTTTGGCTGGCCTGGAACCATGTGGGCCAAGTTGGCCTTAAACTCAGAGATCTGCCTGTCTCTGCCTTCTTAGTGCTGGCATTAAAGGTGCATGTCAACACATCCAGCTTTCTGCATTAATCCTTAAAGTATTATGATGAGAGTTTGGCCTGAATTCAGAGTATCCTTGTCTACCAGAAAAATATTCTACAGAGATGGAGAGTAGTACTTGGCCTTGAAAAGAGGATTGGGGGCTTCAGACAAAGAAGTGAGATGTGACATAAAGGTGCTGGACATGGCTTTCAACAAAGGCAGAGAATCTCCTCCCTTGTTCTTGCCAAACTTAAAAGCAAATAATCCTCTATGGCATTATGCTTGAGACTGTGGATCATGAGAGCTGGTGTCTTGGATGGCCACAGCAGATGGCAGCCAAGGTGAGGCTTGGCCAGCTCTCCTAAGGGTGCTAATAAGCAAGATAACGGCAGAAGGATTCTTGACCTTGACCTATATTTAAAATGCATGTATGAGCAGCAGGGGCTCATCAGTGGCTTCCAAAACCAGATAGCAATCTTATTTACAACACAGATTCAATGACACAAAAAGGATCATAATTGGGTATGCTAGACATTATCGATTAATTGGTTTGCTGCTTTTATAGCTTCAAGACAGATGCCTGTGTGAAGTACAGAGCTCCAGAAAAGTTCAAGGTCTAGCCTGTTCATACCAGTCACTGAATTGCAGTATACATTGCAAGAGTTTAACCTTTGTAAATAGGGAAGAGCAAAAGGAGTTAAAGGAACCCAGTCGTTGATTGGTATGGCACCATTGTAATGCTTTGCTTTTTAAGGGTGAACCAGTATCTCAAATACATGCTGACTGAGAGGGGAGAATCAGTCTGCCACGCTGAATGCACGAGGATGATAAATTTAACTCCCTGTTGACAGATGCCTTCCAGTTTAGTTTTAAGTGTACAGCTGATGTGGATACCATGCTGATAAGAACCTAACGCTATCACCAGCCGTCTTGCCCGTTTCTCTAGAGCCATGACTTGAGAGGTACTGAAACGAATTACATTTGGCCATAACGACTACTGGGTTGTAGGAGTTAAATCATGTACAGAATAGCTGCCTCTCAAACGTGGGTATGAGACAAAGGTGATGATCTTGGGTGGTTTATTAATTTGTCGGGCCTTTTGAAATTCAAGAGACACTGTAGACTTGGTGTTGAATCGATTTAGCTTTTGAAGAGCTCAATGGCTCATGTTCATTCTTAAAACAGACAATGAGGCTACACCTGCTGAAAGCTCTGCCCAAGGGTTCACACTTCTGGCTGACTGTCATGTGAATGAAACATGAAACTGAGGAGAATGTCAAATTTTTATTTTTTTAAACTTTTAACAGTATGAAGTATGAAAGTGTGAATCTAGGGGTAAATTTCTTTTTCTTTGAATGTTAATCTAGATGATGATTTCATATGAAGATTTTACTTTATTCCAGGAGCCTGATTAGGAAAATCATACTGAAATGGAAAGCATAAATATTTTCCTCCCCTGGGATTTCTGCTTTATTTGAATAACTTTTATTAAGAACACCACCATTAAATCATTCATAGGGCTGCCAGCTTCACTGAGGCATGTTATTAAATATGTAAATAGAAAACTTGGTGCGTCTGACATATTATCTGCACATGAAATTTCTCTGCAGTCCCCTAGCAATCAGCACCAGCTTCAAAATGTTCTTCTTGGGCCTCTGTAATAAGTCCTCCCAGTGGCCCCCACACTGATCCAATGTAGTACCTGATCATCTTTTGTTACCATCCAGTCTGCATTTTCAAAATAATAATAATAATAACAGCAGCAGCAGCAGCAGCAGCAGCAGCAGCAGCAGCAGCAGCAGCATCGAGGGTTCTATACTAAGCTCTATTTTTGCAGTGTTTGTAGTCAGCACAAATACTTGTCAATTCATATGTGTTACTGCAGTATTTGCAAAAAGTTTGTTTCTACTGAAACAGGAATATTTTATTGGATAGATAGATAGATAGATAGATAGATAGATAGATAGATAGATATGCTTTAGCCTTTCATCTGTTGGTTGTTACATGAGCTTCTCTCAAGTGTTTGGCCATAACAACTGAAAGTTTTTTGTTTTTTTTTTACTTTTGTGTCTAAGTCTTGTATGGGTCAGTGCTTTAATTTTCTTTTGGTAAATTTGAAGGTACCAAATGTTTGGGTCATATGGTAGAAGGATTTTTAATGTTTTAGGAACTTCAACATATGTGAAATTAGATACTGTTGCTGAGATGGTTAAGGAAGCTATAAAGTCAAATTGGAAAACAATGATGCCTTTCTAAGAAGTTCAGTAACACCCCCACTATATCCTGAGTATTTATTATGTCTACTTTCAGAGTAGAACTTCTCATTCTTCATGGATATACTTGATCTTAACTATCTCTACTTTATTTCTTACATGCCAAGAGAACAACTGTGCTATATAGTTTAAATAAATATTGATAGCCTATAAACCTGACCAGTCCTGCAAATTTATCAGTTTCAATTATGGACCAACTTCAACTAACTTACTAAGACTTACTTAATAATAACATTATCAAATTGAGTGCTCATCAGATGTTAGCACATTCATTACAGTGAGCCTCAATGCATCTCTTGTGTGGACTGGCCTCTCTTGAGGTATGGTTACATCAGGCTCTTTCTATTATAGGGCTTTAAAATTCTACTGTTATGACTAGAATATTTGTATTTGATTAAATGGGTCCTTTAAAACCACACTGACACCATCCCATTATCCACTTAAACCTGCATAAAACCTAGTAGTAAATCTTTATTAGAATAATTATAGACATATCTCAGACCTTTCAATACTCTTAAATGTTTAGGTAAATAGCCAATCAAAGAAGGAAACTCATGTTCAAGAACATTCAAACTCAAGTGGAAGCAATGAAATGGATTCTAGACTGTGATAGCATCCAATGAAAAGACGTTCTGTCAATTTCCTGAAGAACTACATAATGCATATTTTTTTAAGTATGTTTACAATGATAGTTGATGCTTGTTTGCTATTTTAGGTGTAAATTGGTAGCATGCATGGACGGTTATATTATGCATGAGTTTTATGGAATGTCTTAGGGTTTAACTGCTGTAAACAGACACCATGACCAAGGTAAGACTTTTATAAAAACAACATTTAATTGTGGCTGGCTTACAGGTTCAGAGGTTCAGTCCATTATCATCACGATGGGAACATGGCAGTATCCAGGAAGGCATGGTGTAGGAGGAGCTGAGAGTTCTACATCTTCATCTGAAGGCTGCTAGGATGGGGGTCTTAAAGCCCAGACCTACAGTGAGGCCTACCTTCTACTCTTGGAGTACACCTACTCCAAGAGGTCACAACGAGGCCACACCTTCTAATAGTACCACTCCCTGGGCTGAGAATATACAAACCATCACTTTGTCTCTACATGTTTCTTTCAATTGTAAATGACTTAAACAAAAGTATTCCTTAGATTGTAATTTAAGCATAAAATCCTTATCTCTTCCCATTCTAGCTCCTGAATAATAGACACAAAGACAAATAATTGACACAAAGACCTATTAAGTTTGTTAACAAGCTGTTAGCCTAGGCTGGGCAGGTTCTGAGCTATTCCTACCCTCTAAGGCTGTTAGTACAAGACAAATGCCCATTATTTGCCTATCTAGTCTTGTCTTGGCTCGCTCTGGTGTGTCCCCATGTCTGTTCTCTCATTATGACTTTGTGGCGAATCTTCCACATGTTCCTAATTCTCCTTCCCTGAGACCCTGGCTGGGATTGGAAGTCCAGCCTTCCTATTTCCTCTGCTCAGGTAATTGGCTGATCAGCTCTTTATTGATCAATCAGAAGGTGATGGAGAAGAATGTTTACAAAACATTGAGACAGGTGATGTTTCATAAAAATAACAATACTAAAGTTCAGCCTGTACTCAACTCTCTGCCAGTATAGAAATCAGCATTTGAATAATACAATGATAATCCTTACATAGTGTACAAAAACATCACTCCAATAGATTCTAAGTGTGTTTTGAATATTATTTCATCTGGACATTATAGAGGGGCTGGCTCATATCACGTATAGTTGGTGCATTGCTATCCTTACTTGATCTAAATAGAACGCAAGAAACTCTACGTATCTTTTTTCAAAATTAGCTGAACAGTCATATAAAAAAATCTAGAAAAAGTCACAATGTTGTCTAAAGCTGGAGAAATTCTTTGAATCACTGTACACATGTGGATATTTTCCATCCTGCAAAGAACAGATCACATCACTAAAAGAAGATGAAAATATTATAAAGACTGACTGGTAATTGAAAGAAAAAGAAATAATAACACCCTTTTAAAAAAAAATATCATCTCAGGAATTTTTTGAGATGGCACTTTGTAAGTGTACTCATGAATACACAGGTGAAAGAAATCTTCTCTTTTGTTTTTCTCTTCAAAACCTTCCACCTTGAGTGTCTCCTTTATTTAAGAAGGGGATGATGGCACATTGCGAGTAATAATCCAGCAGAAACTTATAGAATATTCCTTCAGTAAAAAAAAAAAAGGTCTACATATCACGTTTGCAAGAGGTGGCTATAGCCAAACTGTTTGAAGCTTCTGTTTTATGGTGTTTTCAACAGGGCTTGGTGACCTGGGCCAGCTGTTCGGGTAGCTGAGGCAGCAAGATTTCAAACTGAAGGCCTGTCCATGCTATAGAACGAGTTGTATCATCAGTTAAATGTCATTGCTTAGCATTGTTCAAATCTCACTCCTGAAACTGGATTTCCTCTATAATGAAAATACATTGAACAATAAAGAAAGTTTAGTGCACCCAAGTCAGATCTTAAAGATATGCATTTGATAAATTTTACTCTTAAAGGCAACAGTATCATCCTCTTTGTTGTATTCATAGAAAGTGAGGTCATCCAGACAGCTATTGTCATCCATTCTACTGTGTTCAGTCCTCCCAGGAGGCTGAATTAATAGCCCTGACTCAAACCTGTATTGGCACAAAAGATAAAAGATGAAAGAGTAGGTAGATATTCTATAAGAATTGCTCATGATTTTGATACGTTATGAAAGCTGAAAGGATTTAAGACTCCATCATACTTTTTGATTACCAGTAGAAAAGATCAATAGCTAGAAGCTATTAAACACTTAGTTTATGAAGCTAGAAGTAATCTTTGAGGTAAAAGAGTAAATGGAAAAGTGGGAACAGGGAGATGGAGGGGTGATGGCGGAGGGGGTGTTCAGGATGAGGACTAGGAACTGTGGTTGGAAATGTCACATGGGAACCTTTTACTTGAAAGGTAATTACAAGAATAAAAAATGGGGAACAGAGCTAAGCAGAGAATTCTCAACTGAGGAAATTCGCAGGGCTGAGAAACACCTAAAGAAATGCTCAACTTCCCTAGTCATCAGGGAAATGCAAATCAAAACAAGTCTGAGATTCCACCTCATGGCCAAGATCAAAAACTCAGGTGACAGCAGATGCTGG
>CM052707.1:77761040-77788259 GCA_028551405.1 Uromys caudimaculatus | reverse complement strand
GTACCTTCTCCTACTAATATACGTGGCAGCCTGAGACTCTTACTATGCATGTAAACTCCTTGCCAAACAATACACCTAGCAACCTTTCGGGAACACGGGACCCTAGCAACTTTAGACTGCCTATGTTTCTGTTTTTAAAAAAGTAAATAAGTGACTATGTCTCAGAAATCACTTGATAATGACCTTTTTCTACCCAAGCATGTCTAAGTCACTGTTCTATTCTCATGGCCAAGGCAACTGTTACAAAAGAAAGCATTTAATTGGGAGCTTGCTTGCAGTTTCTGAGGGCTAGTCCATTATCATCATGGCAAGGAATATGGCAGCATGCAGCCCGACATGGTGCTGGAGAAGTAGCTAAGAGCTTTACATCCTGATCTGAAGGACACAGACAGAGAGAAAGACAGAGAGGCACTAGGTCTGGCCTGAGCTTTTGAAACCTCAGAGCCCATCCCTAATGACACACCTCCTCTAACAAGGCCATATCTGTTTCAACAAGGCCATTCATTTAATCCTTCCATGACAACTCATATAGTGGAGACTAAACATGAAAATATATCAGGGGCATTCTTTCAAACCACCACTAAAGATGTTAGGGAATGTATTAAAAACCAAGGCATGTGCCCAGTGTGATGGTTGGCCTAGGGCGTGGCACTATTAGGAGATGTGGCCTTGTTGGAGTAGATGTGTCACTGTGGGCCTGGCCTTTAAGACCCTCATCCTAGCTACCTGGAGTCAGTCTTCCTCTAGCAGCCTTCAAATAAAGATGTAGAACTCTCAGCTCTGCCTGCACAGTGCCTGCCTAGATGCTTCCATATTCCCACCTTGATGATAATGGACTGAACCTCTGAACCTGTAAGTCAGCCCCAATTAAATGTTTTCTTTATAAGAGTTGCCTTGGTCATGGTGTCTGTTCACAGCAGTAAAACCCAAACCAGTGTGGCTTGAACTGGTGTTGGGTTCACAAGCCATAAGGTGGACTGTGAACTCTATGTGAACTTTTAGGGATAATTCCTATGACCATCTTAAACCTATGCACAATTGAACATGTGAGTAATTAAACTCAGATCTATGTAGTACATAACTTAAATTGATCAAAACTGAGAGTCATTACTTGCAATGAAATCCTTTCTTCTCCTGATGTCTGTATTGCCTAGTTTTATGTCAAATTGATTCAAGCTGGAGTCAACAAAGGATAATTGAGAAACTATCTCTATTTAAGATCAGGCTGTAGGCTGGTCTGTAGGGCATTTTCTTAATGATTGATTGGGAAGGGACCAGCTCATTGTGGGTGGTGCCAATCCCTTGGCTGGTTCCTGGGTTCTATAAGAAAAGTAGGCTAAGCAAGCAATAAGGAGCAAGTCAATAAGCAGCACTCTTCCATGGCCTCTGTACCAGTTCCTGCCTCCAGTTTCCTGCCCTGCTTGAGTTTCTGACCTAATTTTCTTTGATAATGAACCATGATATGGAAACTGAAACTGATTAAACCATTTCCTCCCCAAGTTTCTTTTATCCTGATGTTTCATCACAGCAATAGTAACCCTAACTAAGAAAAGCTCCATAAGGCTCTCTTTTAAGGAAGCCCAACAGTAATTGGGATACTAAGGTATTCTCATTCACATGAACTGTTGTTGATATTAATAGTGTATTCTGACTCTTACTTGGGTTTGGACAAAATTTCTTTGAAATTTGGAAACCTGTGTAAACTTATTTCGGGTTCTTCTGTAAGTTGTCAGAAAGCTGAAAACTTTCTGTTTCTAGCTTATAACCACTGATATCACAAATATGTGTGTATGCATATATTAGTTACCATTGGTAAGATATGCAACTGGATATTTAAGTACTGATTCTGTGCTAGAGTTGACTCAATTCCTAAAGGTTGAACCTGTCCTTCTAGTGTAAAAGAAAAGTTACAGGAAAAAACTAGTAACATTTTTTCCCTCTCAAATGCATTACCTTCAAAGCAGTTAGCCTAAAGTCATGATTAAAACTTCAGAACTCATAAAGCAAAGGAGTATAGATGTTCTGACCCTAAAATGGACAGCACACAAACATTTCACAGGCTTTATGTTACATAACCCAAAAATCTAGATAAAGATAGCTAGTAGACAGCAGGGACATGCCTTCCTTTCCTAATGTGAAACAAATGTTTCATGATCTCATGGTTACACAAGCTCCACTGTGTCTTCTTCTTCTAAGTCTTTTTAATGTGAGCATCTAATACTGATCTTTGTAGTGGGAAATATTAAAAAAGTGACCTGGCGCAGGAATGTCAGCCATTTCAACACCCAATTATCCGATAGAATCAAAACTCTTAAGCATATAGTTAACCAATCAGATTTATGTATCAATAAAAACACAATTTACAAAATGCCAATACAATAATTTCAGAGCCAATTGATAATGATAAAAGCTGTCCACCTAGATTAGACAACTTATTCCAAACTTCTAACCTTTATGATAACATAATCATCAGCGGCACCATGCCAGTTCACGTCAGCTGACATCTTGCCTCCTTCTCTCTCCCAAGATCCTCTCCTGTGCCACTCTTAGCTCCACCTCCTTGTTCCCTGTCCAGTCACAGGGCTCCTATTGCCCTAATGTAATTTGGCAGGGAAAATCCTGCAACAGATCTTTCTATTATATAAATGTGGAGTGTTTATTACTACATTATCAAGAGTGAAGACACTAATGCTTGGGTTAAAAACCTTGAGTTTGTGGGATATTTATATCTAAGTAGGCTCGCAGCAATGAAAGTAACTCAAGGGCATGTCTTTGAGGCCACCCATTCCCTCTCACCGTTCTTAGAAAAAGGTCTCAGAAGTTATGTGTAAATTAATTAATCTTAGGGTTCTCAATTGTAGACTGAACTATGATTTCATTTTATAAACATTAGCATTAAGGTTGCCTAACATTTTATACTTGTTTGTTGAGAAATGTGGTTTGAATTTCTTTAGTGCAGAATTTATTCAGAGTGTGGTAGGGATCTAAGCACTTGAATGGTTATTACCTTATACATTTACAGTTTGACTGCTTCTGGCATCTGACTTTGGAGTTGTGGTTATGAAATTACACACCACTTTAACACTATTAAGGTCTCTGAGGACGAGCTTAAGTTTTCTATCTTGAGGGCATACTGCAGATGACAAATATTCACGTCTGTGAAACTAGGACACACCACTTTCAGTACTAGACACTGAAATAATCAGTGCTACTCACAGGCCTTCCTAAAAATGTCTCAATTCACTGCACACATGCCCATCTATCCCACTTACAATTCCTGAAAACAGAATTTTAAATATGATTTAGATTATAAGAGTAGAAATATGTGATGGAAAAATCCCGCTTAGTTTCTGCTCAAGGTCACACAACATTTTAGTTTCTGCGTTAGAAACAGAAACCGTTCCCTAACACCCATCTCAAGCTGCTGGAAGATATGTCTCTGGAAATTGCATCTGTGAAATTTCAATCAAGACAGATATATTTAAGCCCTTGAAAAGCTTTGCTTGCTCTATAATTCCATATCTCAAGCTGGTTATTATATAGTAATTTACAGCAGGGTTTTGGATTGTCTGTGCTGGCACAGCATTTGCCATCCCATTAGAACAAACAAGACACACACTCAAATAAGTTAATATTTTTGCCTTGGGTCATCTGGGTAACCAGCATGACCTTCTCCCGAAAAGACAAAATTATTTCTTACCTAGCAACATTAGGAACAGTAATTTTATTTAGTTTTAGGATTTTAGTGACCATCAGGCTGTGTATCACATGCCCACCCTCAAGATGTTAGAGTCATGGAAAAAGAGAGGGTGGGAGAAACCTTTAAATTCACGGTAAATGTTTACATGGAAGCAATTCACATTTTAACTGCTTACAAGCTGTATGATTTTGTCTAATTATCTACTTTATCTCTGCCCCATTTATTTGTCTACG
Organism: Uromys caudimaculatus; assembly: GCA_028551405.1. NCBI lineage: Eukaryota > Metazoa > Chordata > Mammalia > Rodentia > Muridae > Uromys > Uromys caudimaculatus. The sequence continues at coordinate 77,784,326 of CM052707.1, read as the reverse complement.
GTATGGAGAAGGAAGTGCTCATGACTTTTCTGTAAATCTTTTGGATGCGTGCAGTGTGTTCAGAGTCCAGAACATTTGGAATTTTAGTAAATGGCTGCAAACCCTTCTTGTTTTATAATAAATTATTATCGTACGTGGAGAGAGAAGGAGGGCATTAGTCAGTTCAGGTGAGATTTCTTTCATGTGGGAAAAAAAATGAAACCAAGTGGGGCTTTCAAAACTATTGGCTAGAGACCATAGATCTGGGATAATATGAACATCACGGAGTAACTTAAATGCGAAATGGATTATACAAGGTTCCTAGAAGAGTAACTGGATTTTATATGTTATCCATTATTATTATAACATTGTACAACTCATACTTTTAAAGATGTTACTCTTTGTTTTAACCATTTTATTTACAAGGACATAATGTAAAGTAAATGAGCTCATATATACTAAATATTTCTTGGGTGAATTTACATGGTTTACTGACAAAAATCTGTGTCCTAAGGAAAAGACTAAGTGTCAAAAATAACAAAGACATCAAAAGAAAGAAAGCACAGATATAGCAAATTGAATCATGTGTCTCGATTATTTTGCTTAAATAGTATGATCAACAGGTTTGTTCCTTTCTGTGAAGTACAAAAAAGATTTAGGGATATTGAAAATTTAATACATCATTGCAAGGATTTCTTTTTTTTTTTTTTTTTGGTTTTAGTTTTTCGAGACAGGGGTTCTCTGTGTAACAACCCTAGCTGTCCTGGAACCCAGCTTGAAGACCAGTCTGGGTCTGGTTTCAAGCTTACAGAGATCTTCCCACCTCTGCCTTCCAAGTGAGTAACTTTATCTTTTTAATCAAAGATAACTTGCATGTATCCCAGGCTTCTGTTCCCAGCACAGAAAAAAGAAAGAGCAAAGGGAAGGACAAGGAAAGAGACCCTGTCGGAAGGCACTCAACAGGTAGAGTATGTCTTTTTTCCTTTGTTTCCTTTCCATTTACACAACACACACACACACACACACACACACACACACACACACACACACACACGTGTTTTTGTCGGCCTCAAGTTTCTAAGTCCTGCTCAACAAGATAAAATCTATGCCTGTCATTCATGATTATAATCCCAAGAATCTATTATAGCTAGACAGGTTACAGGCCCTGGGGGAACATACTACTATCCTTCCATTAAATGGACACGATACTGAACTGGCTCCTAGTGACTTGTCATTATAAAGATATATCAATATATCTTTCAGCTCTCATCAAAAAAAATTTTCTGCTTTCAGTGATTAATGCAGGGACATACAATTGGTCAACGTGTGGAGAATAAGAGGTTACATAACGCTAAGCCCTAAATGGAATATACATAATACACCGCATCTTCCCTAAGACTCAAGGTTCACTGCCAGCCATTGTGGAAGGGGTGAAAAGAGTGTAAGAGCCAGAGGTGATGGATGACTACAAAGAAACACTGTCCTCTGGACTCAGCCACATGGCTACACATGTGAACATAGAGCAGCTGTGACATCATGCACAAGACCTGTGAAATCCAAGCTAGACCAAACCCCAGCATGGGGATGGGAGATGCACATGAAATCCCAATGCTAGCTTTGGAGCTATTGGCTGGTTTTAGCTGCTGGAAGGAGAGACAGTTTAAAGGGTAGCCCTGGGTAAGGCAGGTGCACTCCAGTAGAAGGCTGTATATTGAAGAACATTTGGGCAATACAGATTTGTTTTGAAGGTTATAACCAAAAACAAACACAAGGACACAAATTTGGCTGGGAAGGGAAGGGCAGTGGGTATGGAAGAGTTGGGAGCCGGGTGGCTATGATCAAAACATGTACAAAAACCTTAAACAATTGATACTTTTTAAAACAGACAAATTAAATATGTACACATTGTATTTAAAAAGAATCCAACAATATATGAATTCCCTAAATTATACTGAATGGTATAATTCCTAGGTCATAATATACATTGATATTTTAATATATGCTTAGGGTTTCTAAAAGGAGATGAGGACATAAAATTGCATCCCATCAAGTCCCAGCGTGAGGCTGCTTAAATTGCACTTGGATGTTTACAGCTCCTTCCTTCTAATTCTCTTTGTGCTGGCTTAACTGGATTGCTACATATTAAAATTCACAACTTTTGGCTAGTAATGTATTGATGCATCTTCTCAAGCTGAGCATTCGTTGCAAAAACGAGACTAGCAGAGGGATAAATGGTTATGATATCCCTGTTTTGTCTTTTGCTGTAAGGGGAGAGTAACCTCTTATTACGATACAGGAGCCCCTTCCAAACTCTGTTCCTTCTATTACTCCAACTCCTTCCCTTGCTGCCTTTGTATTAATAATCTGTGTTATACTAAAATTTATTCGACATGGACCTCTGATGCTGTACTGGGCAGGAACTTCCCATTCCTTCTCTAGCCCTTCTTGCTGTGTTGCCAATCTTGTCCGAAGCTCAAAAAATCCTCTTATTTAGAACCTCAAGTGCTGGAACTGCAGATACATGCTGACATGCTATATATTACCTGGTGCTCAAGCCTAGAAAAGCAAAGACAAATCTTCTACAATTCTTGGAATTCTCTTTAAATGTAGAATTCTCAGCTCTGCCTGCGTCATGCCTGCCTGGATGCTGCCATGCTTCCCTCTATGATGATAATGGACTGAACCACTGAACCTGTAAGCCAGCCCCAATTAAATGTTGTCCTTTATAAGACTTGCCTTGGTCATGGTATCTGTTCATAGCAGTAAAACCCTATGATTATTCAGTATGGAGATCGCTATTGTTTCAACACATGGTAGTGATTTAGTGGGGCATGCATATATTGCAAGAATTAAATAGAATATAAAATCCTCAATCTTGCTTTGTATAAAACACAAAACACTCATAATCCTAAATATAAAACTTAAAACTGTAAAACCTGTGGAAGAAAACACATCGGACTCTTCATTATTTTAGCTTGTATGAAGGTTACTTAAATATGTTATCAAAATATGATCTTTAAAATGATACATTTGACTTCATCACATTAACTCTTTGGTCTTGTGCAAAAGGCAATATTAAGGAATTGAAAAGATTAACGATATACTAAGAGAAAATATTTATAAAGCATGTATCTGATAAAGGACTCATTTACTCATGTCTAGAATATAGACAGAACACATCATCCCATAAGAAAATGGTTTATAAACAACCCTTGGGAGTGGCACCTGCTGGCAGGATATGATGAAAAGTGTGAACTTGTCTGCTTTGATTGATTTCTCAATCAATGGGTAGCTACATTTGACTTCTTGGATTTACATATTGTGACCTCCCTTGCTTAGTAACCAGACTATAAACCTGTTAAAGGGACAAACCTCCTCACCCTGGGACTTCGGGGCAGGTTCAATATTGTTAAGCATTGTTAAATATTCTCAAGGGCTTCTATATGCTATTGGAATTGTTAGTTCTAGTTGAGAGTTCATTAAGTCATTATTGTAAACACAATTTAAAAATGGGTTCTGTGAATGGTGTCCACAGTGATGTAGGGAGTGGATGAAGTCCTGAGTGGATGTGTATTGTTGACATGGGCAGTAGCAAGGATCTTGATGCCTCAGACTCATGAGAACCCACCTCCACCCCTACACATTCAGAGGACTGGTATAGCCTTTCCCTGAGTGTAGATGTTGACATTGTGTGCAGAAAGTATCAAGGACAGCTTCCTCATCCAGCAGCCTGAGACTGCTCCACTACAGGGGCCCTTCACTGAAATTAGGTAACACCTTTCCTCCTTGTTTGGTTTAATATATAAATGCACCCATATTCCTGGCTGATATGGTCAGTCTCCATCAGAGCCAATGGCCCACCTTATGCCAGCTTTTCTGTAGGTCCATCGATCTGTCATTTCTTCACTCTCCAGTTAGATAAGTACTAAAGCTGTGCAGATCTCCACAGAGTGACCCTTTGATAGGCTCATCCTTTATGTCAGGGGCTTTGGGTAGGAAACTGTTAAGCATGCTGCTTTGGATACATTGTAACCATTCTGAGGACACTCCAGCAGCGAGGAGATCTTCCAGACTTCTTGTACTGGCCTTGGAAAATAGCACTCAATGAAAAATAACCCTATGACCTTGCAAACTCCTTTGCCTTGCTTGTAAAGACAGTGCATCCCCCTTTGCCTAGTAGTGTTGAAACTGATATAAGTCATCCCTCAGAGGTCTGCACATCGGTCGCGATATGTGGAATACCTATGCCACACCTTCTTTCTTACCTATGCCACACCTTCTTTCTGGATGCTTGACTTTTTGAGCCAGGTATTCTCCCGTGTTACTTCCCCACCCTGCACTGTTAGAACAAGAAAATTCTACTTGATACTCTTTGCTTTTTCATCTTTATCTTTAGCAGAGCTAGCTAAGCGGCTAACCCAGAGAGAGGACGGCAGAGGCAGCTGCATAGCAGTGCCAGCAGAGAAGTAGTGGAGCTCTGGAAAGATGAGTGGGCAGAAGGGATGGGGGAAGGTAGCGGGGGGAGGGGGGCAGAAGGTGGTGGACCAAGTCTGAAGGATGAAAAGCTGTAAAGAGCCAGAGAAGAGCCTTGGTCAGTGGACGAGGCCACAGAGCTGTCCACATTTTAGGGTCCAGGGTACCCTAAACCAGTAATAAACCAGTAATTCTCAACCTGAGGGTCGGAACTCCTTTGGGGACGTCAAATGACCCTTTCACAGTGGTCACCTAAGAAAACACAGATATTTACATTATGACTCAGCAGTAGCAAAATTGCAGTTATGAAGTAGTAACAAGAGTAATTATATGGTGTGTGTGTGGGGGTGGGGGGTCACCACAACATGAAGAACTGTCTTAAAGGGTTACAGCATTAGGAAAGGTGAGAACCACTGATCCTAAGCTAAATGCTATAATGTTTGCTCCAGGGGTAGACGATGTCCAGGGGTAAGCTATTGAAGTCAATTTTTGAGAGCTGAAACACAGTGTGGGACTGCTGCTGCTACTGCTGCCTAAAGCCAAGGTTTTAAAAGCTGCCAAGGATTTGGCTGCTGAGATTAAAGGACAGAGCAGTAAGCCTCCAATGTGGGCTCCGACAGCTCTAACTCTCTGCCTTCTAAACCCGAGCAATAGATTCTGGCTCTCAGCATCTGCAGTAAAGCTCTAGTCTACAAACTATCTTCTAGCCAGCACTTGGAGAGTTTCTCCTTGCCTACCCAGGACTCCTATTTGGGTAATTCAAAGGCTTACAGATTGGTCACAAGAAGTTTCCCATTATCACTAATGATTAGAAAAAATTGAAAATTAAAGCTCACACTTCCTGGAATAATGAAAATCCAAACTGTACTCTGTTAACGGCTGCTAAAGATGTGAAGAAATTAGAATCCTCTGCTAAGAACTTTAAAGAGTCTGACTCTTACTTGCTGATGGTGATTTCACATTTTAATCTTATGGGTATTGATAACAGGCACATGACTATTTACTCTGACTCAAAGGTTATCCTTCAGATATTGGTGTTTTGCACCAGTTCCCTGAATTCTGATACTTAGGGGTGATAGTAAAATCAAGGGCCCAGTGGGTGCTGTGTATGAAGCAGATTTCTGCTAGACGGTAGAGTCCGAGGGTTTCTTGTTCTGGTGTGGGGGATTGAACCCAGGTCTTTCTGCACGCCAGGTATGATCTCTACCACTGAGCTATACTTCCACCCTAAATCCGAATTCTTTCTAATGGACTCTAAGTAAATATGCTTGCCATTACCCCATCTCAGAGAGAGTTATTATCACACTACACAAACTGCTCTTTGTGAGGCCAGAAAGCTGTGTAACTGGGGGAGTCAGTCCAGAGCAAGAGTGAGGTCGAGACGTCAAACCCCAAAAATCTCATCCTGATATCAGCAGCAGTAGGATCGTTTTCCTCCTAGCTCAGGGCCTGCAGGTCCCAGCTCACACAGGCCTTCTGACTCCCATTTCTGAAACCTTGAGATAGTAATGTAGCCTGCTGACCAAATTACAGGTAAAACTTCCTCTCTCCCAGTAAAGACATGTCCAGCAAGCACCTGGGGTTTCTCTTCATGTTCAGCACCTCAGCACCAGCCAGTGATGTATACCCCCTCCCCCCACCAAAACCCTACCCACTCTCCAAGATTTATGTAGCCCCTTTTACCCCCAATATAGAGAGCTGTTTCACTGAAAACTGTCTCCGAGAAGGCTGTTTCTCCCCAGCCCTCATTGCTGACCAGGGTTCTGTGGAATCCACCGGTCCAGATAAGCTTTATTCTTTCCAGCCTGGCCCAATGGTGCCTGGATATCCCAGCAGGCAGAAGCAAACCAGGGCCAGAAGCTCTTGGTTTTTTCAAAACTGTTTATTGCACATACACACCAACAATAGTCTGAAACAAAGGAGCAGTTGATTCTGCGGCTTGTAAAATGTGCGGAAACGTTAAAGACTTATCAGAACCTAGCCCCCAGCCACACCACCGGTGAGAAGTGAAAAGTTATAGCTACTTTGGAAAAATTTGACAGTTTCTTAAGAGGTATATAGCTTATACTTTTTGATCCAATGAAACAAATCTACACAATTTTGATACGATCACACAAACTTATGAAGTTATGGAATAAATATCTACACCTAGGTTTGCCTAACTGGAGAAAGTCCAAATGGCTTTTGGCTGGAGTGGTGCTCAGCATCAAGAAAAAATAAACCACAGTTATACAGGACAGTACTGGTAACTCCGATAGATATTGTGCTAAGTGAAGGAGGTGAACTAAGAGACTGTCCGTGGTCTAGGAAAGTGAAAACTATAGATAATAAGAAAATCAGTGGCTATTTCAGACTGGCTTATGGGTTGAGATGGATTGCAAATGGGTATGGAGAGGTTGGGGAGTGATGGTATATGAATTATTCTAGAATTTTGTTGGAGTTCTTCTGGTTGTTTGAAAGAAAATGGCCCAATAGACACATAGGGAGCGGCATTACTGGAGGTGTGGCTTTGTTGGAGGAAATGTGTCACTGGGGATGAGCTCTGAGGTTTCAGAAGCTCAAGCCAGTCTCAGTGTCTCTCTCTTCTTGCTGTCTGCTGACTTAGATGATTCAGAGGTAGAACTCTCAACTTCTTCTCCAGCACCATGTCTGCCTGTATGCCGCCATGCTTCCTGCCCTGTTGACAATGGACTAAACCTCTGAACTGTAAGCCAGCCCTAGTTAAATGTTTTCTTTTATAAGAGTTATTGTCGTTGTGACTCTTCACAGCAATAGAAACCCAAACTAAGACTGTTTTCTGAAGGATCATTACCGATAGAATGTATGTATATATGTATGTATGCATGCATACATACATTTGTATAAATACACACACACATATGTATATAAAAGGATTTATTTGTTTGGCTTACAGAATGTGGTCTTGGTAGTCCAACAATGGCCGTCTCACACTGAAGAAATAAAAAATCAAGTGATTGTTCAGCCTACGAGGCTGGATGTCTCAGGAGTTCTAATCTTGTACTGAAGTCCTGGAGGAATCCTTGAGAGCTACTGGTTTTAAGGACACTCTAGAATCCAGAAGACATCAGTTCTAATATGCCACAGCAGCAGTATAGACAGACTTACCAGGAAGAGTAAGGGCAAGCACGCAAAAAATTGTTTCGGTCTCCATGTTCTTTTATCTGTGCCGCCTCTAGAGGGCGCTGCTGAGGCTCAAGGAGGGCCCTCTGGCTTCAGATAATCTGGCAGAAAACAATTGTTCTAGAAGGGTGTGTATCAAGATGTGTTTTAGTTAATACCAGACGCCTTCAAGCTGACAACCAAGACTAGGCATCACACTGGGTCACAGTGGTGGGTGCGCAACAACGTCAAGTTTCTGACATTCACCAAAACGAAATATTTAAATGGGAAGACCATATACATTCAACCCAACGAAGCCATTTTAAGATAGTGTGGCATGGGGAAAAGAAAATACAGTAATGAGCATACAGCACCCTCGTGAAAACCCTACTTTTCCTCCTATGTATTGTTCTGGTCTTCCTCCTCAGGTCGCCTGGCTGAGGCAACAAACCGATGGCAGGCACTTCTCCAGCACAGGTTTAAGGCGTGCTAATGATTCTAAATCCCCACTTTGCTTCAGAATCACCTGGAGAGCTGGCTAAAAATAGTAGCATAGGAAACCTTGCCCAGCGTCAGACAGGGAAGGTGCAGCCAAAGCAGAGTGTGTTGTTTGTTCCCTAGTTGATCCTAGCGTGGAGCCAAGACTGAAGAAAGAAAAAACAAAACAGTGCACTGTTTTTTGTTTTTGTTTTTTCTGGAATCATTTTGGAAGCTATTTTGGGAATCTGTCAGTATTGCCAGCACCTGCGATCACAGTCAACCGTAAGGAATCACATGAAATGCTACTAGGAGTGATGCTTACTGTGGGTCATCTGTAAGCCTACAGTGTAGGCAGGAACTGGGTTAGAAGGCGGAATCCAGCAGCCACTAGGGAGATCTTCTATGTGAGGATGGGCTAAGGGGCTCTGCTGTCATGCCTCCCTACCCGGAGTTTATGGATATACATTACTGGGTGATTAATTTTATTTCCTTTGGAGGTAAGAAGAGGACTTAAGAAAAAGTCTAAGCAGTTGTACCACACATCCCTAAAGATGTGATGTATGAATACTTCCTACTGACTCTGCAAATTAAGCGATTATGTTATTAACATATTAATGCTTTCTTAACGGAAATGATTAAAACATTTCCAAGTATTGAAGATTTATAAGTAAATATGAAGCTGGAAATTACTTCCACCCTACCCACTCCTACCTCCTTGTTGGTTAATATAAAGGATCTAGTCATTTCCTGCCACTTCTCTTATACACATCCACCACACACACACACACACACACACACACACACACTCTTCAGAAATCATATATAAATGGTATATCATTTATGCTTTCTTTAGTGATTTATTATGATCCATCTGACTGGTTCATCTTTATGATCAGTGCATATGTATCTAAAACATCCTTCTAAGAATTGTATAATAGGATGGCTATACCCAACTTTTTCTTTCATATTTGAATTTCACTACTTTTTTGCCACACCAAATATATCACATCATGTGTTGATATCTGCATAACCTATAGCCTTCATCATATATCACACGTTTTATTTTCCTTGATTAGTAATGTGGGTTTAAAAACTTTTACACACTTACTGATAGTTTAGAATTTTCTTTTTATGTCTTCTCTCTCCCCTGCCAATACTTTTTCTTGAGAAAAGCAGGCTTGACTAGCTCAGGCTAGCTTTAAACTTGTGATTCTCCTACCATAGCCTCCTGAGTGCTGGGGTTACAGACGAACACGATGAGCTTAGATTTCTTTCAGGCATTTCTTTTAAATACATCTTGGTTTTTCCATTGAGCTATTTTTATTTTCCCGCTAATCCATCGTCAGACTTTGACATCAGGGAATTTGTGCCTTTGGACATTATGCCTTTTGAAGTTTTTGACACCGATCTTTGCCTCTGCCTTTACGGAGTGTTCCTCTTACAAAAATGCACTTGCAGTTAACTGTGGCTGTCACTTGTGTGACTTTCTAAGTGTCTGACTTCTGGCAGTCCCTACTTAAAGATAAGCAACTCTTCAAACTGCTAGTAGTCTTTCTGTCGATTTAGATTTTTATATTTAAAGTTTTAGACTGCCACCTGAAATTTAGTTTTATGTGTGGTGTGTAGATGAGGACTCTGGTTTCTTCTACAAATAAGAACTGTTATCTCATCATAAATTATTAACACATGCCTGACTCCTTGTTCAGCTCATATTATTTGTAATTATTAAAGGATTTTCTGTTCTCTGGGATCCTTGAGTCTTTCCCTCTGCCTGCTTAAAAACTTTCAATTAACTTGATTTCGGGCTAACATCCTCACTTTCCAGATCTTATGACTCCAAGCTGTGCTTTAACCCTGAAAAAGGTATACGAACAGTTGATTTTTACTTATATTTTAATTATAGCTTAAATAATTGTGTAATGTTTAAAGTGTTTACAAGCTTTCCTGATTTTTCTATGCTAAACTACTGTGCAAATACACGACTCTTTGTAAAGTCGAACTATCCTCTTAAAGCCAGCAGAGGGCAGACAAGTAACTGTTTTGCTAGTAAGGTATTGAAAATAATTTTTAAATGTATCATTTTACTGATTTATGGAATAAATTTGAAGAATTCAAAATATTTACTCATTTAGGTATTTTTATTAATCAAAGTTACCCCTACTCAACCAAAACTTACCTAAATATTTTCATGCCTTCCACGTATTGCTGAATTTAGGGATGAACCTAGATCTTTTTTGAAAGGGAGGAATTTGGGGCATACATTTAGTTTATGCATATAACAAAGCAAGTAACATGAAATTCAAATAGCATGGCGTATATCTGGTGGAACTTCTACTTACGGTTCTAAAGATCAAAGCCATGGAAAATTGTGAATGACTGTACAATAAGTGCCTGCTATTTTTACCATAAATTTCTTAAGATGAACAGCTCTCTAATGTGAGAATAGACTAATAAACAGTCTTTTGTGAACAGCCACAATAGATACTTGTAAAGTACCTGCTCATTTGCATACCCTGCAGGAAACTTGAACACACTGTGTACCCTATAAGCAAAGATGGGGTAAATTGAATGAGAATTTATAAATGGGCTGTTGTTGGATTTTTGGAAAACCTTCATTATTCCAGTGTTGTTTTTGTTTGTGGCCTGCTGCTTTTTGCTATTTATAAATATTAGAATGATGGGGACTGGATGAAGTAGGAAACGCTCCACTAAACATCTCAGGGACAATAATTCAATCAGGCAAAGGTTATAAAAGCCCTGTGGGCCATTTGTCTGTTATGTGACAGCACAGATAGAGCTGATCTTGTTGTTTCAATGTTTTTAATTCGGAAAGCCTAGTGTTAAGTTAATGCTCTATCAGGCCAACTCCATTACTCTGAGTTTGATGGATCCATTTCGCTTTTGTCCCAGATAGTTCTGTTTGTTGCCAAGATATAGTACCTGCTATATAAAAGAATGCCTACATATTTTAATAAGTAGAGACATGATGTGTTAATATACTTTAAAAATGACAATAATAAATACCATTAAATAGGGGCAACAAAGTATTTACAGTGGCTTTAAAATTTACAGTGAATCTAAAATTTCTTAAACAAATTCATTTTGTGGTGAAGAAAAACTTTAAAAATTAAAATAAATGCTCAGATAATATACTCTAAAGTTACTACTGTTGAGATTTCCAAGTTTCCACTTAAAAATATTTTATATAATATGAACAAATTTAACTGCATTACTTTCAAATTTCTATTTATGGTTGAGAATACAGCTCATTCGCTTATCAGGTGCAAATACCAGATTCAAGTCTCAGCACACACACACACACACACACACACACACACACACACACACGCCCCACACATGGAATTATGAATCCTGCAAAGTTAAGTACTCTTATGAAGTATGCTTATTTGAAAATAGGCTTATGAAATATAAAGGAAAAAATATATAAGGTGATTCAGAGATTGCTGTCATGAAAGCATGGTGTCTTAAGGTTTCTATCGGACATCCAGACCACAGAAACTCTTATAAAGGAAAACATTTAATTAGGGATGGCTTACTGTTTAGAGGCTTAGTCCATTATTACCATGGCAGGAAGCATGGCAGTGTCCAGACAGACATGGTGCTGGAGAAGGAGCTGAGAGGTTTACATAATTATCGCAGGCAGCAGAAGGGGACTGTGTGCTATGCTGGGCATAGCTTGAACACCTGAGACTTCAGAGCCTACACCAACAATGACACACTTCCTCCAATAATAACACACTCTCTCCAACAAGGCCACACCTTTTAAAAGTGCCATTCCCTATGGGCCAAGCATTGAGACACAGGAGTCTGTGTGGTCCATTCTTATTCAGACCACCATAAATAGGGACTAGAACTTATCCTCAGCAATCAGGTAAATGCAAGTTGAGCATAGCAGCCTACTTGCAGTTCCATAGCCCTGGAGGCAGAGATGGGGTTCTTGCAGCAAAGTGGTTGGCTAGACTGACTGAAGTGATGAACTCTGGACTGAAGTGAAAGACCCTGCTTTCATATATAATGTAGAGAGTAATAGAAAAAAAGTCTGACATCAATATCTGGCTTCCACACACAAGTGAACACATACGCACATAAACCCTTAAACCTGTAACACACATATGCATAAATACATTTGTAACATTTGCATGTGTATTTGATTATCCATGTTTTTTTAGCACTGAGGAATAATCAAGTAGTACCTCAAAGTGCATCAAAGACAAATGGGTTTATTTCAGTACAAGAACTTACAAATATTTTTGCACATCAAATAAACCTCATCAGACATAACAGACAGGATCAAAACTGATAAGATATTTTTATAATGTATTATAAGTCATAAATCTCAGAGTAAACTTTTCTAATTCATAGGATAAATTCTCCCAATTCGGAATTTAAAAATAAAACATATACATTTCACAATACAGTTGCCACACCAAAGTATTATGCGACCACATGTCTCCAAAAGCATTATTGGGTTCATTTTGTGATGGCTGTGTACCGCTTGGCATTGGAGCTGCCCTTAACTGTGGTTTATACACCCAATCAAATCCTACTGGAGAAAATTGAGTTTTGTTTGTGAGCAGTTGTCAGTTGGAGATAGCTTCTAAGTTAGAGATGAGGGCTTGTGTCCAGTTCCTCTCACAGCACTAGGACCCCATTTGGCTTGGACTTGTGTAAGCCCAGTGCCTGTTACCACAGTGAATTCTCTGTGAGTTCATATGCGTATCAGTTCTTTTGTTTCTGAAAGGCTTTGTTTCTTGATGTCTTCTGTTCCCAGTGACTGTTACAAACTTTCCACCTCTTCTTCCACAAAAATTCCCTGAACCTTGAAGTGAGGGGTTTGATGAAGAAAGGATTGAGTATTCCAAGGTCTCTCATGTTTTACACTTTGTCTCATTGTGGGTCTTTGTATTAGTTACCATTTCCTTCAAGATGAAGCTTCTTGGATGCTGGCTAAGTGAGATCTATCTGTGAACACTGCAGAATGTCATTAGAAGTTATTTTATTGTTATGTTCCTTTAGCAGAACAGTAATATTTGTTTTTCTCTCTAGCTCAATAACCTATCTAGTTTCAGGTTCTTGGACACCTGAATAGTGCTGGAGATGGGTTCCAAATCATTGAGTGGGCCTTAAATTCAGTCAGATAGTGATTGGTTACTTCCACAGCTTATGTGCCACTATTCCATCAACCTATCATGCAGACAAACCACCATTGTAGACTGAAGAGTATATAGCTGGGTACAGGTTTTGTTGGTGTTGGTGTTGTTTTCTTGTTTTTGTTTGTTTGTTTTGGTAATATTCCAGTAGCATGAACACTAGACCATAGGAATGAGAACTTTAGTTAGGCACCAGCTCAACTTTACTGTGTTCAATGCGATATGTAAGTGTTGCCTTCAGCAGTATGGCCTGCAGTTAGTTTGTGAAGCACAAGCAATAGCCTTGGCAATAGCCTTGATTGTTTGGAAGTTTCCATGGGGCCTCTTTGGCCAATAACTCAATTAGACATCAGCCATTTCTAATATCAAATATTTCACTTGGTAGCCAAAGAAGTCTATTTGGGGCTTTGTTTCCTCCATTTTTTTGGTGATTCTATTTAGATTTTTCTCATATATGTGTATATTTTAAGAAGATTCTATTATATTTGATTTCCATATGACCTCTCAAGTGGTCCTTAGTGTTATCTGTTCCTCTCCTATGTTGACTCTAGTATTCCTCTCTTCCCTCAACCCCTCTCTGTTTAATCCTCCCATTATAGTCTCTCCCTATTGGGGAACCTTGCTATTAAGGTAGAAGTTTCCCATGACTAGATGGCTTTCTAAACTCATTGCAAAATGGAGGACTCCTTTTCTCAATAGGGTTTTCCTATCTCTGTCTGTCTTTGTTTGAGGAGTGTATGCAGCTGGCTGGCCTTGTCTAAAAACCTCTGCAAAGCTGCATGACTCAGCATACACATGCTGTTCTGGATTCCTGCCTGCATGATAACTAGGTGCTGTACTATAACCAATCAGCCCTTCTTGCTCACTCAATGCCGTGACCAATTAGCCCTCTCTACCCATGCCCTTTAAAAAGCCCTTATATCCGCTATCCTTATCAGGTGAGGGAATGACTTCCATTCAGTCCCTGCCCCCTCCTCCATTTTCTTTTAAAGATTTATTTATTTATTTATTTATTTAATATGACTACATTGTCAGTCTCTTCAGACACACCAGAAGATGGCATTGGATCCCTCTACAGATGGTTGTGAGCCAGCATGTGGTTGCTGGGAATTGAACTCAGGACCTCTGGAAGAGCAGTCGGTGCTCTTAACCACTGAGGATATGCTATCCTCAAAACAATAAAGTAGATTTGTCTCAATGCAGCAGTCTCTGGAGGTAATCTTGTCCATACTCATGGGCATCCAAACCCCGTTTTCTACCTCTGCTTCCTTTCTCTCCACAGGCTGGTGACCAACAGCCTCCGTGGAGAAGGGGGGCAGAATCCCCCATGTCTCTCTACAACTATATTATATAACTATTTCTTCTATCTTAAAAGTTTCTTCCTTCTCCCCTATCCCCTTACTTTATACCTAACCTGTGTTGGTTATATGTCGTGTGGGATGCTTATTGGCAACTAATATCCATGCTAAGAGAATACATGCCATATTTGTCTTTGGGGTCTGGGTTATCTCACTAAAAATAATTTTGTTTTTTAACAGAGCTTTGAATTAATAATATTAAATTTTATAGTGATTACCAAAATATTAAAAGTCTAATAATAGAATTCCTATCAGTAGATGTATAAGTAGTTGGTTGTTCCTTAAATTATTTCCATTCTCTTCCCAAATTTCTACAAAGACAATAGATTTTAATTTTACGTAGTGTCCTATAGTTTTCTTACTCCAAGAAAAATAAAAATTAAGTAGAAATATCTCTTATACATGGCATATTAGAATAAAAACATGTTTGAAAACGACACAGTGATTAATCATCTCTAACATCGTCAGGTTTATTCTCATGCAATTTTTATGCCAATCTGTTCAAGAAGACAGCACTCGTCTCTAGAGAATTTTCTGGAGAAGATGAGACAACTGTTTGTTTGGTTAGTTTGGAAATTCACCTTTCTGAGAACACAGAAATCATGTAAAGACACTCTGGAACTTCCTGGCTTCTGATGATTGTCACTTTAGCCATATTTCACACTTTGTGACTCATGAAAGGCATTGTAAGTTCTTATCATTATTGCTTGAACTGACTCCCTTACCTGCTGCTTAATCTTCACACCACTGTAATGTCTTTTCTTATTCCATCACTTTCTTTTCTCTTAATTAATTTAACAATTATCACCATTTATAGTTCTCTCTCTCTCTCTCTCTCTCTCTCTCTCTCTCTCTCTCTCTCTCTCTCTGCTCTTTATGTTTTCCTTTCTTGTCTTAACCAGTGAATTTCTATTTAAATCTTGGACCTATACTTGTAGGTGCAGGGACAGGGCCTTACATGAGGTTGTAATGTGTGTCTTGTAGTGACTGTTTAAAGAATCAGTCTCCCTTTGCACTGGCTTAACAGAGAACCTTGGCTACTTGCTCTGAGCACAGGGGCTCCAGATGAGACCTGGCCTGAACAAGGACTGGCTTCATGAAAGCACTGGGGACAATTGTGAATATATTAGACCCTACTTTCTTATCCTTGTTTACCATATGCCTGTATGCAAAGAAAACTGCAGAAGAATATTCAGTATATTCTCCAAGGTAGTTGGCTATATCTGTTAGATAATTCGGGCAAGATGATAGAGCTAGGGAGTAGAAATGAAAAATTAGTGAATGAATTCTATTTTAATATTTTTTGTGTGATGATTGAATGCTGTTATAAGCAATTTGTAGTGAGTGCTACATATGAAAGAGATCTCGATGCAACATAATCTTTAAAAATTATATTTATTAATAACCACCAATTCACTTAAACAACAAAAAAAAAATAACTTGCTATGCAAGCATTCCCTTCAGTCTTAGAAGTATACACGAGAGACATTTCCTAATTGTGTTTCCCTGCTGTGGACATTAGCCAGTATTAGGCCTTTTACCACTAAAGTGAACACTTCCATTTTGAAGTTCATTCAGAAGATGATACCTCTAAGAATTAGCAACTCTTTACATTTCAAATCTATCTGGGAAATCTTTTGGGTTGTCTTTTAATTAGTTGAGTTCAATTCTCTGAAAGCCTTTTAGCAGCACTTCAGTGATCTCAAGAATCTACTTTTATAATACCCCCACTTTAGCTGGTGAAAAAGGTCCCTTCCCCATTTAACAGACGATGAGCAGCCTAACTGTTGATGACAACAGGAACTGTTGATGACAACAGGGATTGTGGAAAATCTAGTCCTATTTTCGAGACTCCAAATATGGCTATATAGGTCATGTATGAGAAAAACAAGAAAGCCCCTACGAATTTTCTCTTGGCTTCATTATTTAGTCCAGATGTTCACCTTACAGAGCAGGTTAGTTAATTTTCTCACTGTTTTTTACCAAACACCCTTGGATCTGGACTGGCAGAATTGAAGATGTTCTAGAGAGACCATGTCTCATTCTATCAGACTTTTGAAACAACGGGGTACAGAGAAATGGAAATTTCCATGAGAATCTTAGGAGGAGAAAAAGGCCTCTTCCAGAAGGAGAACTTGTCTCTTGGAAAGAAATTTCTCACAGTTCTAACTGCTTGCCAGATCACTTTACAAGATGAGAGTAAAAGCTAGTAATGGATCAATGGTGGGCAGTACCACACCTTGGTCCTGGCTGTGCAGGTGACCATATCCTTGGTCCTTTATTTAAACTTTAGATTCATTTATCCTCCTTTATGTACTTGGGTGTTTTGCCTGCATTTATGTATGTACATCATGTGCATACCTAGTGCCTACAGAGATGATAAAAGGACACAAATCCCCTAGAACTGGCGTTTGGATGGTTGCAAGACACCATCCAAGTGGATGTTGAAGATTGGAGCAGGGTTCTCTGAAAGAGTAGCAAGTCTGGCCCTCTCTCTAGTCTGTAGTGACAATTGTGGAGTTTCGGTTTCTTTAAAAAGCACAAAAATATTATATGAATATGTTTTCCTTTTAATCCCAGGTGTATAATATGGGCCTACTTCATAGCAGCTGACTATGATTTGCCTCGTGCTCTGGCAGGGGTGTGATAGTTTCTGTGGTTGTGTTAAGTTTTGGGACTTTTCAGAGGGTATATTAATCCTAGGGCCCCAAGAGGTGGGGTTAGCTGTTGGGGGAAGTTGGGTGGTTGTTGGTCCCAGTTTGTTAAGTAGTCATGCATAAAGAAGAAACAACGACAAGAAGAAATTAAATATCATTATAGTAAAAATCAGACTTGCCCCAATAAACCTAATAACCCTAATCAGCAAGAAGTAGTCTAATGATAACACCATCCCCTTTCAAACCTCTGGCTTTATTCAGGGATCTCTCGACTTTCCTCTGTATCCTTTTTCCAATTTTATCTACTGTTAGGGGATTAAAAGTGTCCAAGAAAATGGGTGAAGAGAGGAAGAAAGAAGAACCCACAAACTAGCAAAAGACAAGCTACACTAGCCACTTTATTTAAGCTTTAATCTTACCTTAGGGCCCCTACCAAAGATGAACCTTGTGGAGTCTCCAGGTCTTTGTCCCTCTTCCCTATGTGGTCTCATTCAATAAATCTTCTGTTTTCCTCTATTAACTTGGTTCTTTTAATTGGCTTGTTGAGAAAGGGTGACCAAACTTGGCTTGGAGCATGGGCAATGACTCCCAAGTTCAATAATGCCTTCCTTGACCAAGGCAACTTAAGGAAGAAAGGGTTTATTTTGGCTTGCCATTGTAGAGTTCAGTCCATCGTGCTAAAGAGCCACAGTGGTAGGGGTGTGAAGCAACTGTTTATGTGTGTGTATAACAGGGAAGCAGAGAGAGAGATATGAATGGTGGTGTTCTTCTTTCTCTGTTTTATGTGTTTTATGCCAACACTTAAGCCCATTGAATGGTATTTCCAACATTCAGAGAGACACTTTCTCAGTTAACCTTTCTGAAAGCAACCGCATAAATATACCTAGAAATGCATTTGCATGGTAATTTTAATCCCATCAAGTTGATAATCAAGGCTAACCATTATTGACAGCATTTCTAAATTATAAAAACTGAAGATTAAACTGTAAGTTTACGTCTGATGGGTGCAGGAAGTGAAGGAATCGCCAAGCGACACAAAGCACAGTGTATCTGACTCATTTCCAGGATTCTCTTCCAGGCTTCCTTGTTCATTGTTTTTCTTCAATACATTTCAAAGAAGCACCATTGTACAGCTAAGATCATTAAGATCAATGAACCTTATTTTTTAAAATAACTATTTTTTTATTACTTGATCATTTTGCATATCTATATGGCATGTTTTGATCAAGGCCACTCCTCGTTTTCCTCCCGTCATGCTTCCTTTACCCTCCCCTCCACTTCCTGACTTCATGGTTTTTGTTTGTTTGGGTTTTTGGTTTTTTGTTTGTCCCACCCACACTGAATACACTTACTGCTGCCTGAAAGTGCCTGGTGTGGGACCATCTACTGGAGCATGAGTAGTCTCTTGGGGCTCATATCCTTAGAGAAGGATCAATTGCTAATAGCTCTTCAGCCACAGGTGGGACTCCATGGCCAGCTCATCCTTCCGTGCTGCAATTTTGTTATGTCTTGATCTCATCAAGGTCTTGTATATGCCGCCATAATTGCCATGGGCTTCCCTGATGTGTCTGGAAAGCACTGTTTCACTGTAGTCAACCTCTGGCTCCAGCTCTTATGCTCCTTACGTCCCTAGTCTATGATGATCTTTGAGCCTTGACTTCACATCTCTCATCCTCTGCTCATGGACTAGTTGTGGGTCTTTGCGTTAATTGTCACCTTCTGCTAAAAGACACATTCCAATGAGGGTTGAGAGATACACTAATCTATGGGTGTAAAGACAATACAAAAGAAGAAGCTTAATATTATGCCCATTTAACAAGATAATAGTAATAGGTAATTGAAGCTTTGGGTTTTTCCACAGCCTACTTTTAATGATGGTTCTTTAATGCTTTAACCTCCCTTCTAGGTCACCACCCACTGGAGGATGTGGAAAAGAAAGGATATTATGACATAGGGAATTGGACCTGTTTAGAAAAAGTTCTTTGGAGCAAATCTCATCTTCATTGTCAGAAAATCAGTTCACCTATCAGCAGCCTAGCTCATCCACTCGCATATGTTTTACAAATATACCAGGGGTCCAGTTCAGTAGAGTTGGGTTAACAAACAGGAATCAGCAGCGGTGGCACTACTTAGCAGAGACAGCCAGGCCTTAGCCAAGTCAGCACGAGTCAGTAGGAGGCATTCAGACCATCAGGGATGCAAGGAGAAGTTCTGGGCCATGCTTCTCTCAGCAAAACGAAGATTGTGAGACCAAGAAAGTTAGCTAGCTCTATCAGAAAGCCCCTCTTACAGTCTGTTGAGTCCTGTTTCTACTCCCTCCAAACATCATGTGTCCTCCATGGGTCTTTCCTCACCACGTGTCTTGGTGCAGTTTGTGGTCTGTCTCAGCTGACATCACTCTGCCAATTGGCCCAACTCCTAGGAAGCAGCAAGAAGCCACAACACATCACTAGAAGTTTTGTGTTGTGTTTCTCTCTATGGAGTCCTGGCAAATGGAGCTCAGCTAGGCAATGTAAGGCAGCGTGTCATTAGACAAGAATTCTTCATCACATGTCCCTTCACGTGCTTGTGTCAGTGAAACATCCTTTCACCTGTGACTGCTTCAGGAAAACACTCCTTCACCTGTTTGCCCCAGCAGAACACCATCCAATACAACTGACTTTCCAAAGAGCCCTTAAGTTTCCACTTCAGGTTGTGCTGTAGGACATGACCTCTCTACAAACAAGTTCTTTTTTTTTTTTTTTTTTTTTTTTTTTTGGGTTTTTTGAGACATGGTTTCTCTGTGTAGCCCTGGCTGTTCTGGAACTCACTCTGTAGACCAGGCTGGCCTCCAACTCAGAAATCCGCCTGCCTCTGCCTCCCAAGTGCTGGGATTAAAGGCGTGCGCCACCACTGCCCGGTGTTACAAACAAATTTTTAGCCTTAAGAATGACACAAGGCACAGACTTCTCTTGCAGAACTAAAACTGTTTATAAATAAAAGAACGACATGAATGTTATAAATGAAAGTGTATTTTTTTATTTATTTATTTTTGATGTGATGAGGAAAGATTAAAAGAAGTTGTGGGAATCTGATTCCTGGTGAGTGGAATTATGTTGTAGTTCTCCCATTGTTTCTGATTTAATGGTTCTGCATAGCATTTGAATTTCATATTTACTTGGCTGCTTAAAAATATTTTCCCATTAATTAATATGAAGTTAAATGAAGCAGAGAACTTGTCTACCATGTGCCCAACTGAATTTTAAAGGCTTAAAATAAAATCTGGCACCCAGGAGACACTCAACTATTTTTAAAGCAAATCAATAACCCCTCATTGCAGAGAACCATACACCACAGGAGTGCAGTTTATGGCTTGTCTATTTGAGCTAGAGAATAGAAATAAGAATATCATATTTTTACAATATATAATTATAAATATAAATTCTGTTTCTGGAGAGATATGTTTTACTACTGGAAAGTATAAGGTCACAGAGGGATACAAATTATCAAAGCATAATCATATGGCAGGCAGTACATGAGTTTCTTTAGATCATTAAATATGCCCTTTGTGTGATTAATATCATATTTTCTTGTTACATTCTTTAAAAGTCAGATTTTAGTCTTTATGTTGAAAACATTACTGGTCCTCTTAATAACAGAAAACAGTTTTGGATGGAATCTTTTAATCTATCACGAAATCTTGTGTTTAGTCAGTATACATAAATATTATTTCATGTTTTTTCAAGCATGCATTGAAGTAGTTGGCAGATTTTTGGCAGTTCTGGTCAAATTACTTCCTCCTTTGGGAAATGTTCAAGCCAAACCAACAATTGGGCTTGCCTGACAGCCTTCATCAATGACTGTCTGATTTTTTTCGTAGTGTAAACCAGATGATTTCCTTGCATATGAGCACTAAGAGCTATTTCCCACAGTTGTTATTTTACAGTGATTTCAAAAGCATGTATTATTAACCTGAAATGCTCCTTCAAGGATTATGTTAGTGACCTTAAGTATTTATTTTTGAATTCTATTTTATTTTGAAGGGGTAATAAAAATTCCATTCTGAAGGTGAAAATTTTATCTTTTCTTAACTAATTTGAATATCCAAAGATTTCTATTTTTTGAATTTTCTGTTTAAATGTCATGATATGTGAGAAAAATCATTCTCTCACTGTTATATTTGAGGTAATATTTTAAACTTTAGAAGTCAGTTGATTGGTTAATTGTCATTTTATCAGTTTTTAAGTGTCTGTCTTTACAGCTTTTGCTTTTTTTGTTTTGCTTTTGCTTGTTTGCTTTCATCAAAAATCAATTTTAGACATAAATTTATCCTAATTTTACTAATATTTTCTTACATTAATGGCACTCAACTTTTTAACTTTTAAGAAAGAGTTTTAGATACTCTCTGTTATTTCCCATATTGTGGTACTTATTTAAAGTTTGAAATAATTTCTATCTGAATGTGTCATCCAAAGGAAAATTGAAGTCCACAAGGCTTGTCCATTTGTTTTTGGTTTGTTTGTTTGTTTGTTTAGTTAGTTAGTTTTCCAAACACCAAAGTCCTGACTGTTCTGGAACTCACTATGTAGACCAGGCTAGCCCTGAATTTAGAGATCTGCCTGCCTCTGCATCCTCTGTACTGAGATTAAAGGCGTACACCTGTAAGACTCCACTGAGCCTTGGCTACCGGGGACCCTCTGAGAGTGAACCACGAGGAGCCAGGAACTGATGCAAAAGCAAGAGGAATTGAATTTATTGTTCCAGCATGCTGGGGTCGTCCTGCACCCGAAGGAGAGGTGGTGATCCCGGGCAGCTCGTTCGGTGAGTTTTTGTACAGAGCAGCAGCCATTAGGTACAATGTGAATGGTAGAACAGTGTGACTTTTAAACTGACTGGTCCTTAGGGAATGAGGTAGCAAGAGGTGGCCAATGGTTTGTCCCCCCAGTGGTCGTCCTGAGGAATGTAATCAGCCTTTCTCTTCCAGGAGGGGAGGGATGCCTATGTGCTCTCTGACCTGTCTCTTCCAGTAGGAGAGGGTTGTCTACATGCTCAGGGGTAGGTGTAGGGTGTGCAGTGGAATTTTCCAACGGCTCTGAGCTGACCTCTTCGCACCACCATGCCCAGTATGCAGTCCACCAGTTTTAAGACAAATTAATTTAACATACTGTATTAGAATCTATATTACAGTTTATTTGATAAAGAGATATTAAGGATATAGTGTTATTATCTTAATTAAAGCTGTTACTTGTACACAATAGGAAGTGAACTCAAAGCATATAAAAAAGAAATAATAGATAAATTATCAATAGTATTACAGGGCAGATAGGGTGCTCTTTACTATAGTCAATATCACAAAAGATGTTAGGACTTCTGTTAGAATTGATCCCTTTTCTCTGTCTCACCCCCTGTGGTGGTTTGAATAGGGATGGCCCCCAATGATTTGTGTTTGAATGCTTGGCCCATAGGGAGTGACACTGTCAGGAGATATGGCCTTGTTGGAGTAGGCATACCATTGTTAGAGGAAATATGTCACTGTGGGGGCAGCTTTGGTCTTATATGCTCAAGCGATGACACAATGTGGCACATAGTCTCCTTGTGCTGCCTGCAGATCAAGAGGTAAACTCTCAGTTCCTTCTCCAGCATTATATCTGCCTGCATGCCCCATGCCTCTCCACCTGATGATAATGGACTAAACCTCTGAAACAGTAAGCCAGTCGCAACTAAATGTCTTCTGTTATAAGAGTTGTTGTGGTCATGGTACTTCTTCATAGCAATAGAAGCCCTAAGATAACACCCCTACTACCTGCTTCCATTTTTTGGTTGAAGAGTGGCTTCTGCTTTTCCATATCTCTGTTTACATGCAGACATTGACTTAATCAACACTGCTCAGTCTACCCTAACTTGTTGGTTCTGACTTTCAATTCCAAGGTTTTTTTTTTTTTTTGTTTTTTTTTGTTTTTTTTTGTTTTTTTTTTAACAACAACATCAACAAATACAAATCAAATAAAACCAAAACCTTTTTTTTTGCTAATTTAACTTTGATGCTTCTGCAATCACCAGTAATGTTAC
>CM052707.1:77727179-77760540 GCA_028551405.1 Uromys caudimaculatus | reverse complement strand
ACTTAATCAACACTGCTCAGTCTACCCTAACTTGTTGGTTCTGACTTTCAATTCCAAGGTTTTTTTTTTTTTTTGTTTTTTTTTGTTTTTTTTTGTTTTTTTTTTAACAACAACATCAACAAATACAAATCAAATAAAACCAAAACCTTTTTTTTTGCTAATTTAACTTTGATGCTTCTGCAATCACCAGTAATGTTACTCACCAATGGCTTGATTTTCTTTCCACTTCATATGCGTCTCATAGAAGAGTCCTTCCACACTCCATTATGGTTGGGTGAGACCATGTGACTTATTTGGGTCAATGAGGTGTGAGCAGTAGTGATGTGTATCATTTAAACACCAGCAAGAGACTCTCCAGTGTGTGCTTTTCCTCCACTGCCATGATCAGTGATGTTACAGCTAATAGCAGCTTCATTAGCTCTGGCTCTGGAATGAAGAAAAGACAAATTAAGGTCTACATCCATCCCTCAATGGAGCAAGAAATAAAGCTTTATTGTTGAAGTCACTGGGATTCTGGACCTGGTTATCTCAAGCTTGTTTTGCTAACTGATACTTATACATGGAACTGCATTAGACTCACATTGTCTTCAGTTAGCAGTGATGGTAATTTCAAACCTCCCTTTTGGCCATTGTTTGTCCCTGTTTGCCATTGACTCACACTACTCTGCTGTCCCTAGGGTGGTGCCATTATGTTCAATTATGCTGTGTTGCAGTTAGTATCCTCAGGAGACATATACAAGGGATTAAATGTATTAGAGTAAGCACTGACCCAGGAGTTAGAAGACACATATTATTTGACTCATTTATTGTATATATATATATATATATACACACACACATATACATATATAGAAACACATACATAGAGTTTGATATAAATTGTGTGTGTGTGTGTGTGTGTGAGTGTAGAAAGGGAATTTATTACAATGTCTTATAGGCTGTGGTCTAGCTAATCTAACTATGGCTAGTTATGAACAGAAAGTTCAAGAATCCAGTAATTATTGAGTCCATGGGGCTAATTGTCGCATCTAGTATTGAGTATATTGTGGAATTCTGAAGTAGGCTCTAATGCTAGTGAAGGAATGGACTTGCTAGGAGGCCAAGAGCAACTTTCTTCTTCCATGCCCTTATATAGGCTTCACACAGAAGTCATTGCTCAGATTAGAGGTGGGTTTCCCAGCTCAAAAGATGTGGATTAAAGACACGTCTTCCTCCTCAAAGGCATGGATTGGAAATAGATCTTCCTACTTCAAATTAAACAAAAACCTCTTGTAGATGTGCTCTCCATTTTGGAGATTTAGTTAATTTAAGTTTCAGTCAAGTTGACAACCAAGAATATCCATCATGTGGTGGTTTGATTTCATCACCCCGGCCCTCCAGTTATTGAACATGCTGTTTATTTCTGGAGCTGTTGTTCCAGCCTTTTAGTATTATTATACGTATCTGGCCTGTATTGAATCTATTTTTTATATTCATTTTATTTATGTGTGTGTGAGTGTGAGTGTGCGTGTGCGCGTGCGTGCGTGTGTGTGTGTGTGTGTGTGTGTGTGTGTGTGTGTGTGTGTGTGTGTGTGATATACATGAAAGCACCCACAGAAGCTAGAATAGGACATTGAATTTCTTGGACCTGGAATTACAAGTAGTTGTGAGGTGACCAATGTGAGTGCTGGGAACAAAATAGGTTCCTCAGGTTCTCTGAAGATTAGCAAACATTTTTAACCACCAAGCCATCTTCCCAGCCCCTTAAATGTATCATTACATTAAATATTTATAATATGACCTCTTAAACTTTAGTAGGGCTCAGAAGAAGCTGAAGGGCTCTGGGGGGGGGGTACCAGGAAAGGGGATAACATTTGAAATGCAAATAAAGAAAATATTCAATAAAATATCATATTATCTGTTTGTATTCCCAGAATATTTTAGTAATTAGGCACCAGGTTAGAAACACTAGAAGTTATTAGTTTGCTGATTAAAGGAGCAGACTTTGAGAGAATCATTGATCAAGAGTATTACTCATATCTACTCAGACTATATATTAAATAATCCTCATCTCTGATTGTTTCAAATATGGCCTAGCCATAATCATTTGCATCTCAAATAGATAATATTAATTACATTTACAGTATAATGCACATTGAGATTTTTAGATAGGTTTAGAAATTATTTCTAAGAAAAAATAATTTTAAAAAACTACTAGAATAATTTATGGTGTTTATGTATTTGTTTTCTTTCTTTGGAATAATTTATGTTGAGGTAACTTCATATACATATAATAATATTCCTGCACAGTGACTTACATTTTTTAAACCTTATTTAATATTAATAATGCTAAGTTAGGTAAAAGTTTTGATACTATAGAGGATTAAAAATTATTTTGAATGAAAATTTAAATAGACCTACCTTTGAAAGCATTATCATGCATGTACACTCTCCATGCTAGAGGTTATTCTTATTTTAGAAAGAAGCTTAATTCTGATATTTCAATATGGTTTAGTCTTTTTGTGTTTTACATAAGTATTTCATCAACCAAATTCATAAACATTTAGAGAATGAGTTGAATTCCTTTAATACTTGATCCAGAAGTCTTTATACATTTATTAATTTAAATTCACAGAGTAATTCTGGCTCATGGAAGACTTTATGAAGTACAGAGTTCTGTATTCTCTGAGCTCTGTCATTCAGTTTCTTTTACTATCATCACCCTCATCGGAGTGGTATATAACTTAAAAGTAGTGACTCTCCACAGCCATGCCATTATTACATGTCGTTCAGTTTACTTTAGCATACTATTCTTTGTATTGTGCATCCTATGGATTTGAGCCCACGTAATAGAGCCTGTGACTACAATCACACTACACAGGCTAATTCACTGTCCTACAGTCTTTTATGTCCAATTTACGCATCCTTCTTTTTCCTATAACTCCTGAAAAGCTCTGCTCCTTTATTGTCTGTTATTGCCTTTTTCAGGATTCCATGTAGGTAGTGTCAGGCCCAAAAGAAGCCGAGAACGAATAGCTAACTGTGGTTCCTTTTAGCATACCAAACCATCTGCTGGCCTCCAGTGTCACTCAGTACCTATGGCTCATCTCAGCTCTTCTCATCATTCCCGCCTTCCCCAAACACAAACCTCTCCAGCCCATTGGCTTCCCTTCCCCTAGCTTCTCATTCCTATATAACCCTGGCATTTCAGCCATCAGCCTCCCGGACCCTCTTAGTTCCTTCTCTTGGCCCCTCCCCTCTCTCTTCTCTTCTGCTCTCATTCTCCCACACTCCCTCTTCTCATGGCCTAGTTCATTCTGCTGGTCATGTTTAGTCTACTACCTTCATTCGGACTTTCCCAGATGCCTCTGGCTGTACTTTCTCTCATATCTACCATAAAAATCTTATCCTACTCATCCTTTGGAGTGGTCAGGTCATGCCCTCATTCCATTGTTGGAATCCTGTTTTATAGTCTTTTCAGGTTTGTGTGCCTTCAAGAATTCTCTGTATCTTTCCATAGGCTGATTTACTTGTAGTTACAAGTAAGATTCCATTTTCTGGCTGTACTACATATTCATCTACTAGAAGGTACGTTGGTTGTTTCCATATTCTGGCAACTGTACATAATGCTGTTGTTAATATCCACATGCAAATTATCATATGAGCACATTTATGTTTGGGCAAATAGTAAAAAGTATGATTGCTGGCTTGGATGTTAAGAATGTTTATCTGTATATGAAACTCCCAAATGTCTTCCAACGTGACTATACAATCTCGTACTTCCACCAGAAATGAGTGGCAACTATTTGAGTTTCAGAAAATAAAGTTAAAGAAAAATCTGGAAAAAAAAAAAACAAGCAAGCAAGTAAACAAACAAGAATAAAGCCCAAAGGAGAAAACAACTTATCTCATTAAAGAGTAAGGATAAAGAAGTAAGGCTATAGAAGACTTAACAGCCATAAGCATCAAAGGAATTAGGTTCTTAAAAAAGTATTATGTGCTTTTAGAGATAAAAATAAGAAGTTAACAACAAAATAAAATATAATAAGATAAAACAAAATTCATTACATTGAAGTTGGACAGGGCAAACCAACAGGAGGAAAATAGGTCCAAGAGTAGTCATGAGGACCATAGACCGACTTGTTCATACACTCCAGAGTCCTGTACAAATTCTAAACTGAAAACAGTAATACAGAGAACCTGGCCAGACTGGTATAGACCCTATTCTTGCTTCTTCAGTTTCTATGGGTCCATATGAGCGTTTCTAAGTAAAGTTAGTGTTTGTTCTCCAGGTGTCTTCCCTCCCTTCTGGCTCTTACACTTTTTCCATTTCCTCTTCCTCCCTGATCTCTGAGGGGAGAGGATTGTGTTGTTATATTTTAGATGCCTGTACTTTTCTAATGAGAGACAGAAAGTGGACCTGGATAAGAGGGTAGGTGGGGAGGAACTGTAGATGAGTAGAGAAAGGGAAAACTGTAATCAGGATAAATTATATGAAAAAAAATCTATTTTTAATAAAATGGAAACTTTTTAAAAAAATTTAAAAGACAAACTTAAGAAAGAAGGAAGCAAAATGATGCTCCAATCCCACAATTCTAGGCTATCCAGCATGAAGAGGAATACTTCCTATTGGTTGAAGAGAGAAAATGAAAACCTGACTGTGGATGGACTTTCTAGAACGCCTCTAGTTCTAGGACAAGATGTGGCTGTAGTTTATAGATTTCTCTTCTGGCATTACCTGTGTCTGGTTGCAATAGTCCTGGGTCATGAGTCCATGTCAGCAATAGGAAGCAATGATTATGCAAACTTAACGTCAGTAAGTAGACTGTCTGTGATACAGTCTATTTCTGCGAAAAGATAAAATCCATTGAAAATCCATCAAAATTCCATTCAACATACTCCAAATATCACAAAAGCAGGATTTTCTTGGAACAAAACTCTGAGTCTAGAACACAAATAAAGTAATTAATGATTTTTTTTTAAAAAAGAAATAAAAGAATTAGTGTGTTAAACTCCAGGGGACAGTTGTGAGGCAGCTCCATCTTGTGGTTTATCTCTGAGAGACCTAGCAAAGATAGTATTTCATTATCAATTATAAAAGTATGTTCATAGGCTGAAGAGAATTTGCCTTTACACCAGTTATTAAAACCTTTTTTTGTTTTGCAATTCTTTTTAAACACTGGAGATGGAACTAAGGGCTTCACAATGCTAGGTAAGTACCCTACCCCTGAGCTATGTCTCCAGTGCTAGCCACCCTTTCTAAACAGGTGAATATGACATTGTATTACAAACTATTGCCTAGCTCTAAGAACGAAGCTCAGGATGCATTACTTTAATTTGATTTTACTCGTTCTGTAAGTGATAAGATAAAACAAAGATGGCAGAATATGGAAGAATGTTCCTGCTCTAACATATCATGTTATTTTAAAAAAAAATCAAAACAAATTTTGTCCAGGTTGTGGTCCAGTTACAGGAAGCCATGTGCAGGTATGCTTGGTTTTCCTTTGTATCCTAAATACCTCGCTATGTATTTTGCTACACAGTTATATTCTAATTTTCATTTCATATCTGATCTTTTATTTTCATTTTGTAGCATTTCAGTTCATACATAACTATTGGAAGAATGTAACAGTAGGCTTCCCAAATGTGTCACCGAGCTTTCCTTATTTATCAATATTTCTTCATCAGTTTTGCTGTCACGGGAAGCTTAAATAGTTTAAAACTTTTAAGCTTTTCAAAGTTCCACAAGTGACTTTCATTATATATGTACTTTGGCTTTAGGCAGCATCGCAATGCACCTTCTGCGACTTCCTCTAGGTTGCACACAATTCTCAGAGCTTCTGTCTCCTCCCAGTCTAGGCTCACCAAGCCTTCAAGACATAAAACTGAAGCTGAGGTTTTATGTTCAAACTATGGTACACATTATCGTATTTTTAATTGGCACAGAAGCCTAGAGAAGAAATGGAAAATTGCTCTCGTACTAAAAAATAGCAAAACTTCAGGAAGAATAACCCAATGGTGAGTTGTTTATCCTTTTTAATTACTTTAATCACTGAAGAAAAGAGAAGCAATTTTAAAAGAAAAACAGCACAGGTCTAAAAACATGGTAAATCTAGAGTGTGAGTTTAAAAAAAATGTACTTTGTTATCACAGACTTGAAGAGAAGAGTGATTGACTGCTGGGTTCAATTAAGTTTCAGAAAAGAAAATCAAAATTAGTAAATCCTTAACAAGTTATTCTGGAAGGAAATTAATTTCTGATTAAAAAGCATGATTGCAGAGTGAGAGAGATTAATTCATGGTGAGATATTGGATGGCTTCCAAATAGATTACTTATTTTCTAAGAACTAAGGAATAAGCTATAATGGTATAAATGATATTTTAAAAGCAGAATTAAAATAGCAAAAGCTGGCTGTAATCAATTATCTCTGCTTAGTACTTAAAGTAGTAGGCTGCATATGGTAAGTTCATACCAGTGGATTTTTAAAGCTTTCCTAACAAATAGAACGACATTTTTTCCAATGCGGTATTGGAACATGTGCATGCACACACAGAGTCCACATCCAGCAAGAGTTAGACGAGTAATAAAAAGGATTATGAGAAAGAGCACAGAGGTCACCCCTCCATCATGAACAATTTGAAGTGTCAGACACTCTTCCTAGATCCATAATGAAAAAAGGAACCTACAGAGCAAATCACTGCCCATGAAACTCAAGAGACAAGAGGCATAGCAAGAATCATAACTCACCAAGCAGAAATCACCATGGGACCTGACGTAGGAAAACCTTGTCTGACACTGAAGTTCATTAGGATCATAATGGCTAACAGGGCAGCTTGGGTTATATTCTGAGACCCTATATCAAAGTTAGAACCATGGCTGGATTCTCATGGTCATGGTCCCTGGATTCCCATGGGATTCCCATGGAGTCCCATTAGAATCCATGGCTGAAAATTATTTCCATTCTAGTTCCTTAGAGGCATGTTGTGGGGGTAAATCTTCATAAACACTCATACCAGAAGCACAGTTTAAAAATTTATGACAAGACTATAGGCTTAACAGGTAGGAGACTGGATGAGGAGGATCACCTTATGGTTTTCAGGAAGTAAAAAGACTGAGAGATTGGAAGTGACCCCAAACAAGACACCCATCACAAAGGCACCTTCTGTGACTTCCTCTAGGTTGTACACAATTAAGCTCTCTAAGAGAGCTTCTGCCCCTTCTCAGTCTAGGGTCACCAAGTCTTCAAGACATAAAACTGAAGCTGAGGTTTCATTTGCATTTAGAATGCAAAGATAACCACCTAAAATCATGGTAAGGACTTTAGTAAGTAATGTCTGGCTTTATAAAAATAACACATGCATTAATGTATGGTAAAGGAAAGGTATGTTTATTCTTTGTGGCAGGGCTGGGGCTTCTTTTAGCAAGTCAGAACCCTACGACATAAAATCCAAAAAGACACTCATTCTCCGGGCTGCCGAGTTCACCCTTACTTGAGTGGCCTTTTCCCAGGTAATTGAAAATACAGCAAGACGCCGGGCAGTGGTGGCGCACGCCTTTAATCCCAGCACTTGGGAGGCAGAGACAGGTGGATTTCTGAGTTCGAGGCCAGCCTGGTCTACAGGTGAGTTCCAGGACAGCCAGGGCTACACAGAGAAACCCTGTCTCGAAAAACCAAAAAAAGAAAATACAGCGAGAGTAGTTGTCTCTCAGGTGATGCCCATTGGTCCTCATCTTTGCAGGTGGTGTTCACAAAATATACAGTACTTTGTGTGCTCAACAAATGTCAGAGGTGTATGATGCTTCTTCTAATGCTTGCCAGAGAATGTCTTGCATTAGAAAAAGCCAGTCACAGCTTTGAAAGATCACACTGACAGTCTTATGCAGACCCCCTTGTAACAGGGAACTGAGGCCTTGTGCCAACTACCAGTCATGGATCATTTTAGAAGTATAGTTCTCAGTCCAAGTCAGTTCTAATGACTGAAATTGTAACTCACATGCTAATCACAATGTCCTAAGAAACCCGAGTGGGACAGAACGATGCGACTCTTCAGTCCTGGCCATGGAAATTCTGAAATGATAAATGCTTATTATTGTAAGCCATTTGTTACAGAATGATGGGTGATTAACACAGCAGCGGCAGCCACTCTGAGATATTTTATCCTATGTACAGATAATGCAGTTTGATCTCAGTACAGGAGATGACAGCAGAGACTCTGGAGCCAATCTGTCTCTATGAATTCTATTCATGACATAGACTAGCAGTGTGTCCTGGGGAAATTTGGTGAGCATATTTGTTTTTTAGTTTCTTTGTTGATAAGAAAAAAATGATGAAATAATATGTATATGTCAAGGTCGATGGAATGATTAAGAAAGCAAAACACATAAAATGTCTATCAAATAAACATTATGTAAGTTTTTGATAGTATTGTTCTAGTTAACTTTTTTCTTGTTTGTTTCTCACACAGATACATGTTTTTTTAAGATTTAGTGAAGGGCAGCTTTCCTTGGGTGAACAAATTTCACCAATGCCATCTATGTGATATCTGAAAAAAGATGTTCACGGCTTCGAGGAAAATGTTCTGTTGGACTTGGGGAAAGGCTTCAGCCGGCATCGTGCTTGCTGTGCAAGCATGAACATACGAGTCTGATTCTCAGCACTCAGGTAGCAAGCTTGACATGCTGCTGCATGCTTATGATCCTGCTGCTAGGGAGATAGAGCCAGGTGGGACCATCTGGCCCATCTGCATAGCCTCATCAGCAATCCCAAGGCCAAGGGAGAGATCCTGTCCCACAACCCAAGATTTATGGCTCCCAAAGACCAATACTGAAGGCTGATTCTGGCTACCATACATGTGAGCACATATGTGCATGCACTCATTCCTCACAGACCTTACACGCATGTATATCCCACCACACACACACACACACACACACACACACACACACACACAGACACAGACATGTACAGACACACAGACATACAAACACACAATACAAAAGATTTTGCACCTTCAGTGGAGGGCAAGTGAAATATCTTCCACTTTGGTTTTAAAAGAGAAAAACAACTTTCTGTGTTACGTGGCTAGGGAAGGTATCCTCTGTCACTAAGCATTTGTTTTATTTTGTTCTTTTGTTTTTTTCCTTCTTACCACATCAGAAACACTTCCAGTTTTAGTATCTGGGGTTAACATTGTGTGTGTCTCCTTAAAATAAAAGGCTCAACAAGGTTTTATTGTACAAGTGTTTCATGCCTGCAACATTGAGTTTGCACATCTCAGTAAATGAATCTTTGCTTTTTGAGCCATATTCTTTCCCACTGTGTGTGACCTACATGCATTCTTTTCTCTGTAAAGAAATATTCTTAATGCTCTTCAGATGTAATGTAACTTGAGTTGTAAGTTGCCATGGTGATATGACCATATAGAATGACTTTGAGACTATATCTTGCAGAGGTTTTGTGTGTGTGTGTGTGTGTGTGTGTGTGTGTGTGTGTGTGTGTGTGTGTGTGTGTGTTTGATGGCGGGGCTGAGGGAAGAATAGAGAATTGTCATTTGCTAGTAGACTTTCCTTAAATCTGACCCTCCCTGCCATTTCTTTTAAATATAACTAAATACGTTTTCTATTGGTCGATGTTTAGGTTGGTTATTTTCATAAGTAGGCAACATTTGTCTCCTTTACACTTTCCTCTTCTGTGATCTTTTCCCAAGTAGAATCTCTCACAGCTTCTGGCTTCACAATGCTTCTGACAAGAATATATGAATTTGTGAATCCCATTCACACAGTGCTTTAAAAAAATCAAATCAGTATGTTTGTATTGCATTGTGTAGGTTCAACCCAGAATTTCTGACTACAAAGAGTTACATCAGAGGAAGAATTTTAATAGCTTTGAAAAATGGCCCAGGTAGTGCAAATCTCTGTAACTAGAAATAGGCAATGAACTCTTTTTCTAAAATGACAACTGTAAAACATGAGTGGCGTTCAAGCAATTTCCCAGATGTGTATATTACAAGCAGGTAAGCCTGTTTCTACTCAAGACTCTAGACTTCTTCTCAGCCCAAAATAATTTTTCTTTGATAAAATCATTTACCTTTTTTCACTTCATTTAAAAATATTGGTTAACAGCTCTTTTAGGTGGCCTCAAGATTTCATTTATTGATCATATATTCAAGCATACATGGACATCTTTGAAAACGTAGTTACACTGTTATGATGGTAGGAACAAAAAGAAATGTTTTCAGTACTTGTCCTGAGAAATAAATATGTTTGAGTCTTTCAACAGTTCTCATTTTCAGGAGAGACAACCATTCTCTGGCATCTACTCCTGACCACCGGACTGTCTCCATGTGTAAGTGTAAAGTTGTCTCCACGTCTAAGTGTAAAGCCACTGGATGTTAGGATCATGTCAAATGCTTTACATGTTTCTTGACAGTCCTTAGCGATTTAATAAACATTCACTGACTGAATACATAGCAGCATATGCTGTTTCAGGGGCGAGCGATTCTTACTTATCTCATTCTCTACCACCCTCTCCCACTGCCCCAGAAATATTTTACAATTTTTTTTTTAAGTTTTACTCTTTTGTTCAAGAGGGGTGATGTTTTTATGTATTTGATAAATTCTTACCATGCAAATCTCGGTTCTTTAAGATAGGAACATAGGTGACATGATCTCTGATTTCATTGAACTTTTATTCGTTGAAACAAGCATCCAAGAATTTAAGCAAATGCTTAAATTTGGAATCCAATTCCAATCAATAGAGAAGCTCATGGTACAGACTTTGTAGGCACTTTAGAACTGGCTGGATCTAGGAGGCTCCAAAATTTCTGAGATGAGGAGAATCAGAAAAGAGTAGGTTCCTAAAAACCAGAAGCAACATCTTTAAATGACAACTTGAATATACTTGGTGTGAAGATACAAGAGAGGGCAATGTTGGTGGAAGATACAGGGCCAGGGAATGTAGGGGTTATCAGTTAATGCCAAAGCGGTGGGGAGAAGACTTTGGAGCATCCAATTCTCTTTGTAAATTGGGGTAAAGGACATGAACTCTTTTCTAGGTGTGAGGGGAATCAGTGTGAAAGCTCTACGGAGGGATGAAGCCAGATTTGTCTTATAGTCTAGAAAGCTGACCTAGGTAAAGTGGTGGGAATGAGGTCAGCTGTACTAGGGGTAGGCTGAGGGCAAGAACTTTGATTCTTCAGTGTTAAGTGTGAAATATTTAATTGGCACCCATGGGAAGATATTAGGTAAAAAGTTGGCGTGCAGTGAATCATAAATATTTTAAATACAAATTGAAGAGGCTCTACGTGGACAGACTTTGAAAAATTTCCAACTTCCATTGAATAATAAAAGTATAAGCATACTTTTGTGGGTTTTACAGTAGCAGTTTGACTGTGCTTTCCCAATCCGTTGTATGTATGATTGCAGTAGTGTTGGCCAAAAGAAGAATTCGGAATATTTCATTTTTGGAAGGCTGTCATGGTTACGTGAGATGAAAGATATCGAGGTACCTGTTGGGCCCTACCACGTCCTGTACCTCCTGGCCCTACCATGTACTGTTTCTCCCCTACTACTAGTTTTGGTTCTGACTGTTTGTCTTTTCTGAGCAGTACCATCTTCAGACTTAAACAAAACATATGTCGATGCTGTGGCTTCCAGGTGAGCTTTGTTGCATTGGGACTAGCTTCTGGATGGTTCACCCTGGATGGTCCATCACTGGTTACTTGGACATAAACTTTCAGAGGTGAGCTCCTGGAGAGTTTCCCCAACATCTTCCTTTCCATGGTCCTTTTCAATAGGTGATTTCTCACACTAACTGTTGATGATGCTTCTGAATTTCTATAGTCTCTTTAATGATTCAACATTTTCAGTTACTTTGCTAATTGTTTATGATTTAGTCCTTAAAAAACATTTTCTTACTCCACTCTGTATTAATGATTAACTGTAAATGTCACTTTTATTTCCTCAAATGCAGGGATGAGATGAGAACCTTACCCAAGCTGTGTGAATACATGGCTTGGGCTGAGCCTAGAGTGTTTCTTTCTCTGTTCTAACTATCCCTAAGTCTAGGCCTGGAAGCTTCTAGCTTCTGTACAATCTAATCTTCCAAGTTGACTGATTTAATCTGGCTCCTCTCAGCTTCTGCCTTAATTGCTCTGTTTGGCCTCATGCTAACTTTGGCAATATACTCTACTCTTGTCTCTTTCCCATTCTCTGGTTCATTCTGTCTTCACCTGGGTCTAGCTTGTTCTCTCTGCAACCTGTCTCTTTAAACTGTTCCAGTAAAAGGTAAAACTGCCTCTCTGTCTGTCTCTGTCTCTCTCTCTCTGTCTCTGTCTCTCTGTCTGTCTCTGTCTCTCTCTGTCTCTCTCTGTGTGTCTGTCTCTGTCTCTCTCTCTCTGTCTCTCTCTCTCTCTCCTCTTAAGGAGATGTTCTTTCCTGTGCTTTTTCCATGTGAGTTGAGCATATCCAATTTCTGTCTCATTCTGTCAAATCTGTCTCTGGGTTCACCACTTTGTCTGCCCCTCAATTATAATTACTTTCAAACATGGCTGCTTCCTTCTATAAACTAATCTTACCTTTATTGTTATGGATCAAAGGTGCATACAAATGGCATGCCTGTATTTCAGCCAGATCATACTGTAATCAAGGACATGTCTGAATTCTGGCTGGATCATATCAACCAAGAAGGTCTTTGGTCATGATACCTTGCAAGAGCAGCCATGTTACTGGATTAATATTCCTCTACAATTAACCCATGAAATCATAACATCAGTCAGTGGTATTCTTTCATAGCTTGAGCTTTGTTTTCTGCCTTTAGGTTTCTGCCTTGAGTTATTGCCCTGACTTCTCTTTATGATGGACCCGTAAACTGTAAACTGAAATAACCTCCATAACAGAAAATGAAAACAAACAAAAACAAACAAAACCCCAAACCAAACCAAAACCCCCAAATTCTTGACATAATTATTTGGAAAGAGGTATATGTTCTGTAATTATAGAAGTAATTATTGTTTGGATCCTTCACTGCATATATATATAGACTCTAAGAAATGTGCTTTGTTTTCTTTGACAAATGGTGATAGGCAAGAAATATGAGGTTCCTTATTATTAAAAAAAAATCTTAAGATGCAATATCTTTAGAAGATCTTTTTCCTATAATTTTTTCTTAAAATATTATATAAATATTAGTGAGAAAAAAAGTTTACAATCCAGTAGAGATAAAAGCAGATAGAAAATTTAGAAAACAAGGAATACTCATAAAATAGCTACTCCGTAGGAAGCCCATTGCTAGACCATGGAGGATAACTATGCTTTAATTTTGGAATTTCAGTTACCACAATGAAAAAAAATCCAGGATAAATAAATATTAAAGGAAGACTTCTATGATGAGATCAGTGAAGGTGGGTTGTGAAGAATATGAAGGTTCTTATCCTGCTCCAGATTTGAGAGGTTTTCAGTAGAGAAAACTGCTAAATAAGAATATTCTAATAACAAAGGAAAAGATCACGTGGTCGTTGTACATGGAGGGAGAAGGGGATGAGGCCCATTTGTAATCTTTAACATCTTCGTAGTTATATCTAGACTTTTTTTTTTTTAAAGTTGAAAAGTGTTAGGCACACTCTGAAGCCTTTTAAACATATGGAAGCAAAAGACTGCAATGCAAAGTAAGGCTGTACATCAAACAATCCCTGTAGTTATCTTTGAGGGGCGGTTTGTTTTTAATATCATTTTATAATGTTTCTGTGTTGTTTAAATGTGGGAGAAATGTTAACTTTCCTCAAAAAGGTCCATCCTTTCCTTTTTATATCAAAGTGATTATCACTATGAATATATTTGGACTATGTAGTTAAAATGATAAGTAGTCATATATGTGAATGAAGTGGAATGTGCCATTGTTATCCAGGGCATTCACGAGAATGGTCTGGGTGCTTGTATAATCCTCTATTTGTGGATGCCCACATAGGCTTATCCGGAATGATAAAGCCAGAAAATGAAACAAAACTTGGTCTAGGATGATTGCATGAAGAACAACCCCTCTGATATATGAGCAAGAAATAAACTCTGGCACATTAAATGCACTATATTTTGTAACACATTGGTATGCTTTTGTCTGATGTAATCTTGACTAAAATAATGAGTATATTCATTAGGCATTATAATATGAAGGATTAAGATACTCAAAAAGCATACATTTAATGGAGTACTTTCAATAATACTTCGAGTTAAGACTAAGGTCTTTATGAAGACTTGCTGCAAACAGGTCAATAAATTAACTGGAACACTTGAACAACTAAGTGCTTAATAATGTCATTGAGACTGGGTTTTAGTCTATGGTACTAAATACTAAATACATGAGAATTCCCAACAGGCCCAATCTACTGAGTTACAAGTCTAGACGTTCCTACTTAAATGTAGCATTGTAGCATTGGATTATGCCTTTTCAAATCAGGCTTATTCAATGGATAGCCATAATACTATACTCATTTATTGTATTATTAAGTTTCTGAGCCAATTATTAGGCTCTTAGACAGAGAGCAGAGTTCTTGCTATTGTATAAAATTTAAGTAAATTAAAGTTTCATTCACCAGGCATTTCAAATTATATTTCTATGAACTATGTATAATATATTTACAGCCTCATATTAGTGTCTATGCATAGGACTTAAGGACACACTTTTAAATCCACATGTCCATTTGAAAATAATTTTAATGATCAGTTACTGTGAACAACAATTCTAAAGGTCATGTAATACTCTCATTCTGCCTTTAATTTATGTTTTGCATGTGAGGGCCATTCAAGATGAGAGAGCTTTTTCCAGTCTCTCATTTCTTTCAGCAAAATATAGCAAATAAAATTAAGAGAATATATAAAAACCAAACTATTATTATTATTATTATTATTATTATTATTATTATTATTATCATTAGTGTGTGTGTATGTATGTGTGCATACACATGCATGTATGTGTGTGACTATGAAATCCAGAGATCAATCTTGAATGTCATTCTTCATTAACTACAAACACATCCTTGTTTTTTGGAGGGGAGTTTCTCACTGGTCTGGAACTGGCCAGAGTCTCTCAGATCCTCCTCATCTGGGTCTATAGCAGTGGAATTACAGGCATATGCCACCAGGTACAGCTTTTACATGGGTGTTGGGGAAGGCACCCAGATCTGCAGGGTCTGGCATGGCTGTGTAAAGGGAGGTATGACACAGTTCTCGCTCTTGAAACACCGCCAGGCCATTGATTCCTGTGTGTGCTGTTGCCCTGAAGCCGATCTGCTGTTTCTAGTTTACTTTCAATCTCTCTTTTTGGGGAATATACTTCTCTCATTACTCAGAGCTATTCACTCCAATAATAAATTAATCAGATGCGGTTCTCAGGTTTGAGAATTGGAGGTGCTCACGAGTCTGTGGAGGATAAGGAACACGCCTTCTGCTTGGCCTTTAGGGCTATGAGAAAGGATCTGGACAACATAAGCATTGAGGCCATAGAAGCTTACATGGTCCTTTGTAGAAACAGTTTATTGCCAGACTTGGCCTTGAATTTGGAATTATAAGGAGATACATGTACTCCCCCCCAGGCCAATGACTGCTGCATTAATTAGCCAGGGCGAACTTGGGGACATCAAGGATAGAGAGTGAAAGTGGTCTCAGAAAGAAAAATGAAAGTGAGTAGCTAAAGACTGCTGTCTGCTGTACTAGGAATCCTCAAGAGCTGTGCCCAGCTAACCATGAAGAACAGGCTGTGTGAAACCTATAGGGAAATGTACTTTTGCTTTATGTTTAGTTTCTGTTTTAAGGAAGCGGGAGTTGGGCCTGGTGATCTGGGATTCATAAAATTTATATAAATTTAAGGATTTCTAAAAGTTTTATCAATAATGTCTAAAGCCTTGATGATGTAGCTTTAGTAAATAAGACTGCCTTCAGGCTCTCTGGTCGAGAGGAGGCAAAAGAATCAAAGGAAGAAAGTAAAAGAATGAGGAAGGGAAAGAAAGGAAGGAAGGAAGGAAGGTATGAAGGTAGGAAGGAAAGAAGGGAGGGAGGGAGGAAGGAAGGGAGGGAGGGAGGGAGGAAGGAAGAAGGAAGAATTATGAGAATCCTCGGGAAAAGAGAGAGAGCACGTGAACTGACAGCTTACAACCACTGCTGACTCCGAGTCATTACTGACTTAGTGCCGGTCCCTCCCATCCCAGCATTCCTCAGGATCCTCCTGGGACTGACTGGACTCTGGTACAGGGCCTCTCGTTAGTACAACAAACACTTTACAGACTAAACTGTTTCCCCTGTGCCAATAGTCCTTAGCCTTCACATGACATCATTAAAGATACTCAACCTACTATTGTCTCTATTAAAAGAATTTTGATATTACAGCACATTTGCTGTACGCTTTTGAAAAAATACGATCAACAATAAAAAATTCTTGATATTAGTTTATAATAATTATGGGTAGTTTCTGTCCCATGATATTCATGATGCTTTGATATGGTTTTATGCATTCAATGTTTTATTTATTCAGAGTCACAATGTGTTTAGTCACAGTAAGTATTTATTAACTCCTTTATTAAAAGAATATTTTTGGCAGTATGACTGGGTCAATGTTCCTCAAGGCTTATGTGCCAAAAGGTTGGATGCCAACCCACAGTGCTTCTGGTAGAAGACAGAACCTTAAATGGCCTAGGGGAAAAGATTGGGTTGTCTGGGTGTCGGATTTGAAGAAATGCTTTTTATTTCTTATTTTCAGGGCCCCGTGAGGTGAACAAACCTTCACAGTTATATACTACTACTGTGTAATCACCGGGCCATAGTGACAGGACAAAGTGACCATGAAACCTCAGAAATTGTGAGGCAAAGTAAGCTTTGTCCCTTACTAATTATCTCAGGAATTTTGCTATAGCAACAGAAAGATGCATCGTACGGGGAACATTGTTAGTTTAATCGTTAAAAAATGAACTGCCTTCATAGAACTTTTATTCTATGGAGGGAGACATACAATTATAAAATGGGATCTTACTTATTTATTTTTTCATTTGAGTTCCCTAGGAAGTATAGACTAAAGTGGGATTAGTATGAGGAAGGTTTATTGGGAAATAAAACTTAGGAAATGAAAATAAAGACATGATGTTAGGAAGAGGCTAGACATGCTTTTGGAGACAGAAGATACAAGTTCATGGACGCATTGCTGAGCCAAAAAATGCTTTATTAACACATTACTCAGTCACTGGCTGAAAAGCCGCAGACAGCTAAACTGGCCCTGTAACAAAAAAGTGAACTTCAGAAGATGTCAGTTTACCATCCCTGTCTTCCAGACAGCGATTTTTCTTAAGAGAAGATTTAAGAGAAGATTTGAGAGTGGTATCTCTTTATTTTCTCCATCTGGTATAAATAAAAGCGAAGCAAGGACAGGAAGTGGTGAGGAAAGTTATATAAGGAGCCATGACAAAGGCTCCTGATAAGATGATGCTTTAACAGGGAATTTGAATTTAACCTCAAAACATAGAGCAATCTCACAATAATAATATTTCAGAAGACAGACTACAGAGAAAAGTGTTAAAATGGAAACAAGCTCATATGGCTAAATAAAAAAGAATCCAATTCCAGAAAGTCAATAGAGGTGAGATTCAGAAGATAGTGAGAAACATCAGAATTCTGACTAAGACATTATTCTGAATACCATTATTGTCAATGGAGGTCCTGAGGAGGAGGGTATTATTATTAATTTATATGTGTAAAAATGACAAGAGAAGTATGATTTATAATAGTTTGTTAGAGGTAGAGGCTAAGACGGGGTATAAGTCATATAAATACTCTCTCTCTCTCTCTCACACACACACACACACACACACACACAGTTGGGTTGAATTTAGGAGGTCAGGGACTCTTGGACTTGAGCCTGATGAAATATGTGAATGAAGTATCTATTGTTTATTTTATATTGCTTTGACAAAACACATGTCAAAAATAACCTAAGAAATAATTTACTTATCTTGGCGCACGATTTCAGAAGAGTCAGTCCATACACTTGGATAGAACATCTTTACAAGTAGAAGTATGTAGCAGAGGCTCTTATCTCCACCATAACTTACTCCCGTAACTGTGTTCCACCCCCTACTTTTTTTTAATCAGCTCTCAATACTGTCCTGTTATGTCCATGGTAACTTACTTCCTATAACTGTGTTTCACTGCCCTCTGTTCATCAATTCTCAATAATCTCCATATATTAGGAATCCATCATGAGATTAATCTATTCATTTAGTTGGAGATTTCAATATCTAACCATCTCTGAAAAATATTCTCACAGGTTTACCTAGAATTATACTTTATTAGCCTTCTGGATTTTTTTCATCCAATCAAATTGAAAATCACGATTAAGTATTGTAGAAGAGGGACAGGTCTTGGTGGAGAGATAGCACTTTACATATGCTGAGTTTAAAATGCTTATTACATTATTAATTCACAGGTAAATAGTGAGATAAAGGTACATGGAAGCTGATATAGGAAGTAGAGTGGCTATTAACTTTGAGAGTCATTTGCTTAGAGATGAAATTTATAGCAACGTGATTGGATAGGATCATTTATGGTGGTAAGATAAATGGAGATGGGTTCCTTTGATTGAATTCAGAAGACTAAAGTTCCATTGTAAAGACTAAGAGGAGGCCATAGCAAAGGCACAAGGAGGGAATAATGATACAGGCCAGGAGGACACAGAACTTGATATCCTAAAAGACCAAATACTTTTTGAAAAGGGGAATAACCAGCTGTGTCAAATAGTGGTCAGATACCGCAAAGGATGAGGCTAAGGAGCTGATTTTTGCAAGTGTTAAACAGAAACCAGTAACGACATTGACAGAAATACCTTCATCAGAGTAGCAAAGATTAAAACATTGTTGAAAAGTAAGTTTAGACAAAAAAAAAGTAGAACTTCAGAAAATCTCTCTCTCTCTCTCTCTCTCTCTCTCTCTCTCTCTCTCTCTCTCTCTCTCATGATGGAGAGAATTTATTCCAGGACTTTGGAGTTCTATCATATAAATACATATATCCCCATACCTACCTGAGCTATATCCGTTTCTTAAATAAGAATGGTCTGAGGTAGACTTGAGAGAATGGATGAATTCACTCAAACTATACTTTTGGACTCTAAATAGTATTAAGCTCTCTCAATATAATATATAGACAATAAACATACACATATACAAAAGAACTAGGAAATATTTTCAAATCAAAGAATTTTCATCTTGAATTCATAGATATAAATATAACAATAATTGATATGTTAAAATAAAAATGTCTGAAGTTTACTTTGCATTTTAAATGATGATTAAACAAGGACTTGTAAAATAACTGATAGTCAAGTTGTTATAATTACTTTGGACTGAGAGTGATCTTTTACATACTCAACTGAAAATTTTAATTAAGTGTATGTGTATTGTGTCTGTGTATGTCCACATGTGTGTAGGTGATTTTGTAGGCTAGAAGATGACAGCAGATCTTCTGGAGCTGTGAGCCACTTGCCATGGGTTCTAGATACTGAACTAGGCTCTTCTGTAAGAGCAGTTAGCATGGTTAAGGACTGGGTCATCTCTTCCTCCTCTCCCCCTTTCCCATGGATGTCCTTTAGAGATAGGATACCTGAGGTGATGAGCTGTAGTTCACCTATTCAAAATTTCATATCGAGTTTTAGATGACAGATTTTATTGCAAACCTGACATTAGTCAGTACTAGGTTGTTATTTGAAGTGTCAAGAAATTCAAGAGAAAAAAAATTATTTATGTTCTCCCTGTGTGACCCCAATAAAACTAAATACTTCAGAATGAATTTCAGTACAGTAATTAAATATCTAGTAATTATACTTGTAAATGAATGTCAAACATGGTGTCTTTCCCAAGTAGAGGATGGTTGGCTAAATAATTATAACAATTAACCAAATAAGTAGAAATAAAGAAGATATTAAAACATTTTAAATAGTCTTTTGAGGCGAGGTCCTGTTATGTAGCCTTGGCTGGCTTGAAATGCTCTTTATTTTCCAGGTTGACTTGAACTTATGGTAATTCTGCCTGCCTCCTGTGTGTTAGAAAAGATGTGTGCCTCCATGAAACCTACTTTTCCTCCTCTTTCTAGATTTACATATTCTTATGTGTATGGGTAATTTTCCTGCATGAATGTGCACCATATGCATGCGTGGTGCCTGTGTGGGCCAGAAGAAGAGTTTGGATCCTCTGGAACTATAGCTATAGATTGTACAGGTACTGGGAATCAAATACCGAGTCCTCTGAAAATGTAGCCAGTGCTCTTCACTTCCGAGCTGTCTCTCTAGCCTTCATTTTCTTTATATATTCTTAGCATATAAATGTACTTGATATTTCCTTTTTAACTGAACTTCGATTTTATAACTGTTAACATCTTTTAGGCACACATACACACACATACACACACACATACACTCAGACAAACAATTATGAAATATTATAGAATTTCTGAATGTAGGAAGATTAAAGAGGTACATAATGATGCAGTAAATATGCATCTAGGTTTTTATGAATAAATAATACGAAGATTATTTAATTATGACTATATTTAAATAGTGGTTTGAATAATAGTGTGTGCCAATTATGCATATAATGTCAAGACAATTAGGCATTCAAGAATTACAGCAGTTATTGCCTAGGTAACCATAAAATATATAACCTTAAAATAAATTTATTAAATGAAAAGTTTTCCTTTGGATTCTTGCAATTGCTATGTGTAAAATGAGAAAACAATTTATAGGAACATTGCATTCCTTAAAATAGGTTTTAACATAATTAGAGAAGACAAGAGAATTAACGTACTTATTTGAATTAAATAGCTCAAAGAATATGCAATGATTGTTAAGTCCTTATTGTACACTAATATAGTAAATAATATAGTAATTAGTATAGTAAATATGCTTTCATTTGTTCATAGACTATTCTTAGAGTGTTTTTGTAAGTTAATGATGGGAAGTTATTTTTACAATATTGACATTTATTCAACAAGAATCAAGGCATTGAAATTTTTCAATAAGTTGAAGTCACAGAATA
Organism: Uromys caudimaculatus; assembly: GCA_028551405.1. Classification (NCBI taxonomy): domain Eukaryota; kingdom Metazoa; phylum Chordata; class Mammalia; order Rodentia; family Muridae; genus Uromys; species Uromys caudimaculatus. Next base: position 77,739,502 of record CM052707.1, on the reverse strand, counting down.
ATACATTTTCTTTCCTGTGTGTCTTTTTTGTAAGTTGTTTTAGCATGAGAGTATTGCATGATAATTAGGCCAACTCTATCCTTCTCTCCTTTCCCCAGCTAGAACTTTCTAAATGTTCTAACCTGCCTGTGGTTATAAGGTCAAATTGTCTTTAAAAACATAGGAGCAAGGAGATGTGTGCTACTCTAGACATGGTCCTGGGTGTTTTCCACCAGTCTTTCATGTCTGCTAACCAGAGAAATTTTCTTGAGGAAGTATCTATCAGCCATATAGAAAAGCACATGATACTAAGAAATGTGGCAGAACACACACAAAAAATTGTTATGATTTGACCAAGTTCATGAAGCAGAGTAGAGACTGGCTTAGAACTGTCTCTTTAGGTTGGAGAGAAACAAATGTATATTTTTTAACCTTCACTCAATCAGTGATAGTTCTCTTTATTTTGACAAAATCTAAATAATAGGCACTAACTTGAATAGATTTTCTAAGAAAAGGAATAAATAATCCCCAAGCTTTCCAAAGCTCACAATTTCAATTGAGTCATGTATGTATGGCTGTATTCGTCCCCATAATGGTAGCAGCTGAGGAGATAGGGGATTTCTCAGCTTTTCTTCAGGTTTTCATCCTGCAGCACCATCCCCAACCAATGCTTCTTTTATTACTTGGGCCTAGTTTTCTCTGGCTCACAGTTCAAGAGGGTTTCAAAGGGTTTCTTGGTTTCACGTGCTTGGAAAGAACACTACAGTGTGGGAGAATGTAATGGAGAAGGTCATCTCACTGTGAGAACCCTGAGATTGACACAGAAAGAGCCTGGAAACAGGGTGTACCTCAGCTCCTGTCTACGGCACCCTACTTCTTCCAGCTAAGCCAAAGCTTCTAAAGTTTTGTTTTATTTTGTTTTGTTTTTCACTGTGTCTTTATTCATCATAGCTAGAACCTGGAAACAACCTAGATATTTCTTTTTTTCTTTTACTTTTTTTTTTTTTTGATACTTTATTTACATTTCAAATGTTTCCCCCTTTCCAGATCTCCCCTTTGGAACGCCCCATCCCCTCCCCCTCCCCCTGCCTCTATGAGGGTGCTCCCCCACCCACCCACACACCCACTCTTATCTTCCCTCCTTGGCATTCCCCTATACTGGGGCATCTAACACCCTCAGGTCCAAGGACCTCTCCTCCCCTGATGGCTAACAAGGCCCTCCTCTGCCACATATGTGGCCAGCACCATGGGTCCCTCCATGTGTATTCTTTGGTTGGTGATCCAGTCTCCGGAAGCATCAGGAGGTCAAGCCGGTTGACACTGTTGCTCCCTCCATGGGGCTGCAAACTCCCTCAGCTCCTTCAGTCCCTTCTCCAGCTCCTCTATCTGGGACCTCACGCACGGCCCAATGGTTTCTGTGAAGTGAATCTTGAGTATTCAACTGAGGAAACTTGTAGGGCTGAGAAGCAACTAAAGAAATGTTCAGCATCCTAAGTCTTCAGGGAAATGCAAACCAAAACAACCCTGAGATTCCACCTCACACCAGTCAGAATGGCTAAGATCAAAAACTCAGGTGACGCCGGGCAGTGGTGGCGCACGCCTTTAATCCCAGCACTTGGGAGGCAGAGGCAGGTGGATTTCTGGTTCGAGGCCAGCCTGGTCTACAGAGTGAGTTCCAAGACAGCCAGGGCTACACAGAGACACCCTGTCTCAAAAAAAAAAAAAAAAAAAAAAAACAAAAAACCAAAAACCAAAAACCAAAAACCAAAAAATCCAAACCAAACCAAACCAAACCAAAACTCAGGTGACAGCAGATGCTGGCAAGGATGTGGAAAAAGAGGAGCACTCCTCCATTGCTGGTGGGATTGCAAGCTGGTACGACCTCTCTGGAAATCAATTTGGCGGACCCTCAGAAAAACAAACATAATACTAGCTGAGGACCTAGCTATTCCACTCCTGGGCTTATACCCAGAAGATGCTCCAACATGTAACAAAGCCACATGCTCCACTATGTTCATAGCAGCCATATTTATAATAGCCAGAAGCTGGAAACAACCCAAATGTCCCTCAACAGAGGAATGGATGCAGAAAAGGTGGTACATTTACACAATGGAGTACTACTCAGCTATTAAAAACAATGACTTCATGAAATTCGCAGCCAAATGGATGGAACTTGAAAATATCCTGAGTGAGGTAACTCAGTCACAAAAGAATGAACACGGTATGTACTCACTGATAAGTGGTTATTAGCCCAAAAGTTTGGAAAACCCAAGATTCACTTCTAAAGTTTTAAGAAACTACCAGGTAGATAAATATGAGCCAATAGGACATTTTTCAAATCATCCCATAGTAGTACTCTTCTCTTAAAAGGGAAACACTTTAAGGATCAGACTGTCAAGACTTCACCAGATGAATCTTGAAAGTAACACGTTTAAAATGTCCTAACATTTAAAAGGTGTTAGCCACAAGCTATGCTAGATTCTTTTCAGGTACTGATTTCCCTGTCCAGTAACTCCATTGAGACACATATTAATATAAATTCCATTCTACAGATGTGAAAATTGAGGCACAGAGAAGCTAAACAAATTTGTTAACATTATCAACGTAGCAAGTGGCAGAGTATGGAACAGGAATACAGAGCCCAGTCCCAGATATACTTCCCCAGTCAAACAATTAAATAGTGAATGCATTATGTGTGAACGAACATCCAGGTCAAAAGATGACATCATGGTTTGGCTATTTTGCTGTATGCCTTTCAGAAAGCCATCTGATCTCTTTCAGTCATCTGTATTCCTCTTCTGTGGAATAATTGACAAGATGATGTAAAGCTCTTTTGCAAATAAGGACTAAATGAATGTCAACTGCTGTGGTAATTTAATCAGCAGAGTGTGTTTGTCACTTACATTTATGAGCAGCCTAGCTACTCAGCTGAGACAGGACGATGTGGGGAAAAGAGACCCATGATAGAATGGAAAAAAATAAAAGGTCAAACTGTGTGTGTCAGATAAACCTTTCTGTGCAATAAATCTAACACAGTATCAAATTGTCTCAAGCCTATACACACCCTACTTTCACACCTAAATGAAAGGTTAATTGTCCCATAATTTACTCAGAATAGTATAGCCTTTGACATATTAAACTGGAGTCACACAATTTTAGACTTGAATAGTGTTTGGAATTCGGATGAAATTCACAGCTAGTTGTTCTCTTGTGGGGCTACTCATAATCTCCTAAACGCCCTAACGTGAGACAAGGATGATCAGAAGCTGATAAAGTAAGGCACAAGAAAGCTACTCCATCATATTTACAAATACATGCAAAAACAAGCTCACTGTTTCATTACACACACACACACACACACACACACACACACACACACACACACACACACAAAACAACCCCAAAACCAACCAACCACTATCACCACTACCACCACCTCCACCATCACTACCACCACCAATACAGCACAGACCTCTTTCCTCAATAACAGAAGGGACAGTTACTTACCTCTTACATCAGCGTCACTGTAGTCTATCTTTTGTGCAGATTGAAATCTATTTATTGAGATACTCAAGTATAGAATTATCCCTGCTTTCTTAGAATCTTCAAAAAAAAAAAAATAAATAAAAGCTCAGTTAAAGTCCAAATGCTTTGGTTTGTAGCATGCTATTTTACTATGCCTGCCATATCTAAGTATTAGACTTGGTATATTAGATGCTTTTCTGTTGCATGTGACCGCGACAGTTTATAGAATAATACATTTATTTTTGCTTATACATAATGGTAGACACGGAATGGAATCAGATGGCAGGCATTGTGGCAGGAACAGGTACTCGAGAGCTTATGTCTTGAAGCGTAGCACGAAGTAGAGAGGACGAACTAGAAATGGAACAAGGCTTTTAAATTTTACCCCCTACCCTGCCCAGCAACATAATTCTGTTCTGCAGCACTGTTTCTCCTGAAGCTTCCCCAAGCAGTGCAGCCACTGAGGACCAAGTACTCAAATGCCTTAGGGTACAGAATGACAGGCATTTTTCATTCAAACTATTATATTTGTTTGGCTTAAACAATAGAGGTGTTTTTCCTTGTTCTTGGAGTTCGGGGTCAAGGTTCCTCAGCTTTGGTCTCTTGAGAAGTTGTTCCCTTTGGTCTGCAGCTGACCATGGTTTTGCTAAGTTTGAACATGGTCTTTGCTTCTTGCAGGCACATCTTGACATTTCTCTGTGTGTACAGCTTCTTATAAGAACACTTGTGATTATGGAGTGGGTACACACAAAGGTACTTTATCATTTATCACTTATTTTAAAACAGTATTTTCAACTACAGTCATATACATTCTGAAATATAGTAAGTTAGGGTTTCACCATGTGAATTTGATGGCTGATATAGTCTAAACACCATTTACTTAGATATTGCACATTTTCAGATGTGTATTATCTTTCATTTCTGTGAATAATGAACTTTACCTGTTGGGTTACAGGTGTAATTCTGGTGGGGCTAGTATAATTGATCTATACTACTATTTTCTTAAGTTATGAAGACTTAATATGTTTTGGGCATTAGCCAAGTTCCTCTATCACACATACGGTGTGTGAACTCCCCACTCACTTAAAAACAGAGTGCTGCCAATACAACAATTTTAACTAAAATTTTTAGAGAGAATTCTCTCTCTCTCTCTCTTTTTTTTTTTTTTTTAGAAAACCACCCCAAATTGAAATGATTTCATTAGCAAATAGAAATTTCTTCCATTTAAACGTATCTAGTTTGCTTTTAATATTGTAAGTCATATAAGATGAAATAATCCTCCAGCCACAGTTTTTCAATGTGTTAAATCAGCTGTGTTTATTTTACCCTTTGTATGGCAAGTATCCTGGAGAGGTCAGTACGCTAATGGTTTCATCACCATCTTCATGTTCTTGGAAGTTGAATGACATTTAGGAGGTAGAGCCTAGTGAAAGAGTTTCTGATCACTGGGGAGCAAACCCTTGAAGAACATAGTGGAGCCCTCTGTCCTTCTTTTGCCTCTCCTGCTTCCTGACCGTGTGATCAGTTGAATACTCCATCACCTACACTTACTATGGTGTGCTGCACTCAATACCAGAGGTCTAAAAACAGAGAGTTGAGAAATAGGAACTGGAACCTCCCAAACTTTGAGCCAAATGAACGCTGTCCACTGAATGACGGATCCTACGAGGTATCGATTGACTTGATGGAAAAGTCATTCTGAATAGCACATATTCCGTTTTGTCACCAATAGTGTCACGCATGGTTCAGTAAGGAGCTCCACCAGCTCTATGCATTCTTACATCCTTTCTGCCCACAATGGAAAGAAACTAATGAGCTTTACAGTGGTGTGAACTGCATGCCCAATTTAGTTGCTAACTGTCCGCCCACTGTTCTTTTCTTTGTGCCTTATGCCTATGCAGCAGTTTGAGTGATCAAATTAAATGATGGACCTAATTAACTCCAAGAACTTTTCAGGCTTCTAACTGGAAAATCTGCCTCTTATGGCTCATTTTATTTCCTCCCAGAAAAACTGCTTTATCTTTTCAGCTTATTGCCGCGTGATAATTTATGTGGTTTTTGCCTATACATACACACATATACATTCACCTAATCTTATTTTTAACACCTTAATTCATGCGCTCATAGTGTGCGGCTTGAAATTTCCGCCTTTCTCCATATGGTTGCATAGCAACCTCTGCAACTTGTGAACAACAATATGACTTGTTATTGAGTGCTTGGTGAGCAGCACGAGTCTGTAGTTCCGATGGGAAATGTTGTTTGTGCTCTCTGGAAGTGTGTTTAAATGGAAAGGGTTGGTGTCTGTGATTAATGAAAGAAAACCCAGAATTACCCAACAGCAAGACTCAGGTTCAGGCAATTTGATAAATTAACTGACTCTGGAAGGTCTTCCACTGATATTTGACTTGCATTTCACATCATGTGAATATGAAGAAGGTTAAGTTTTTAAATAATTTGATAGATTCACTACTACATTAAGCAATGCATTTACTGCAGATGAAGTCAGGATCCAGGGCTAGGGATATATCCAACACAAGCTGTAATTCAAAGCAATCTTTTTCCATACAATGCAAATTCCTAACTTCTATTTTTTTCATGACAACCAATAACATTCTCTGGTTTTTGGTTTTGGTCTGTCATCTGCTTTGAGAGTACAGAGGTCAAGAACCCTAGTACCCCAAGTCCCCTCTTCATGGTAAAGAGTACTTACTCTTTCAGAATGAATCTTGCTGTGAGAGAAGAATTTATGGTGAAAATAATCGTACATGTTTTTCTTTTAATCCAGGAAGGTTGTTGTTTGGAGAATTTGTAGTGTTAAAACCCTCTCCTTTTACACCCGTTGCCTGGCTAGTGCTCCTTATTAAAAATATGTGCACACAGAGACAATTCTTTCCCATGCAGCACTCCAGGAAGCCTTTTCTCTGGGCTCTGCTTTTCATTTGATTGTATTGTGCTGTGCTTTGTAATACTGTCCTTGCATGCCATATTCCAACAATGATTTTAAAGCATTTGTTTTCTGTCTGAGATACCTTTTATTGTCTGCCTAGGGAGCATCACATTGCTCAAAGGGACTTGCCCCAATCTGAATTAGATCCTGTCCATCAGAAAGTGATATCAGTGGTAATGGACTTCTAATGATGCTCTGAGACAATGCTAATTGATGAGATCCACACATCATATTTCATTTACCGACAGACAAAAAGTATTATTTTCCTTATGTCTTGATCTCTTGTCTGTAATAAACTCTAGAGTCATAATCTCATAAAATCAGTTCTCTAATGGAAGGGAAGCAGAGCTGTTCTTTATAGAACATCTAGTATGGTTCACTATGCGCACATTATTCTCATTTATTGCATACAACAATCAAGTACAATTATGTGAATTTTATAGGATACAATGACCAACCAACTCTCAAACTAAGACTATCAATCCATGTCAAAGGGCAAAGGTTACAGAAATATTAACCAAATCTATCTGTTTGATGTCTAAACACTTTCCCTCTGCCTCACTCTGTGTTTCAAAATGTACCGATTACAAATTTGTCAGGCACTGGATCAGAGATGCATATATATTCTCTCAGGTGTTCTGGATAGAGAATTCTGAGTCATGGCTTTTGAACTCACAGACTTTCTAACATAGTTAAGGAAACCAGTTGTCTGAGGCAACATTGAAGAACCAGAGGGAGAGTGGACAGACTATGCTAAGAGCTAAGCAGAGGACTTCACTACTCTTCTCAAGCCAGCTAGCGGGTTAAGATCCAGGCAACCTATTTGTTCCCTACTGCAGGGACTTAGTGGAGATGAGGAGGGAGAAGGATCTATTAAACACACTTTGTTCCAAAGTGCCACAATGATAGCTAACACCTTGTATAGTAAAAATGAAAAAGCTAAGAAGTGAAACAAAGTAAATAGTTTTCTGATTTTGTTGTTAATTGGGCTTTCAACTGTATAATTAGTGCCTTTTGACTCTTGAGTGATTGTGGTACAAATAAACCATCTCAACTGTATCAGTTATTGCATGTGTGATCCTGAATATATTGAATATATTTTGTGTCTAAATATCTTTTATAAAGCCTACCTGATTAAAAACTACAGAGTTTATTGGTTTCTGGTAATGACTGCATGGATGATAATGGATGATTATCAAATCTAGAATTAGTTATTTTAATACTTATTAAATATACAACCAGTTTTTTAGACTCTCTGATCTTAAAGTAATTGAAGTTCGTGTTGGTCATTTAATATGACTAAAAATAAACCACTGAGAATGAAGTTTAGTTATTCAAAAGATATAATTAAAAATATGCTCATGTGTTCAAAAATCACTTAAAATCCACATCAATAAATATTTGTTGAGCACCATGTACAGGCAATAGTGATTCATGATACATACCATCTTTGCCCACAATGTGGTTCATTCATGAAGAGAACACAAACAACATATATGAATAGATGCATATTGTTTATATTTTTCAAGTAAAAAAACCCTTTATTGATCTATTTTCAGGAAACCCCATATCATTAGTCAAAAGTTCCTGCTTCTATAGCTACCCTCATGCTGGTCTAGTCTGGTGACATTTTTTCCAAATGTAGTCCAATAAATAATCCCAGAAAGGATCCCTTTACTGGCTATATCTCTAACAAAACATCAAAAGATAAGAAAGGTTCTCTCTACATATTTAATCAGCAACCAATACAACTGTCCAGAATTTCACATCCATCTCTCTTTAATTCTCAGATTACTCCACCTTACAAAGAGATTTCAAACTTCTTTGAATCAATCCCACATGCTCTATGTCAGACTACCGTGCTGTGAGGCTTCCTTCACTGTGTTCCTCCTCCTCCCTTATACCCACCAAGACCATCTTGAAGTCCTATGGAAAAAAGAAACCAGAGGGTTCTTTTGTATATTCTTGATTTCTAAGTGAAAAGGTTGCTTAACCATGTAGAATTCTTAAAACACAGTTGCTATGTTAGTTACTTCACTTGTTACTGTGGATAAATACCTGGCAAGTCATTTAAGGAAGGAAGCTATTACTTTGCTGCTCGCTTCAAGGACATGGTTGAGTTAGCTTTGAGTATATGAGCTGGGGAGATTCTCTTACTCTGCTGAGCACCAAGATCACAATCTCTGGCGTGGCTCACATGCTAGCTATGTTGTGTCAATAGTGTGAGATCTGTAGAGGTGGAGAATATATCTTACTACTTTTAGTATATTGTGAATATTAATCAATGTACTCAAGAGGTGTACTTCAGAACTCTCAGGCTCTACTGCAGTTGAGGGCAGATAGAGAGTCAGATAGGTGACCTCAGAGGTTGAGTTCCCTGCTCATCCCAGGCTCAGCAGTATCAGACCAGAGCTAGTCTATCAGCTTCTGGTCAATGAAAGAGTGGCTTCCTGTAGCCTGCTCTTCTCTACTTATGTCTGACTTTGTGGCTCTATAAAACCACGATATAGGGAGCTCTCTCTTCTCCCCCCCCCTCCATCTAATGCATTGTTTTCTTAGTTCTTCAGCCTTCAGAATATATTAACTTCAAACAATAACATCCCTCAAAAAATGGTAAGTAGCCACTTCTATCCAGTCATATAAAGCAACAGACTGAGATACCTTCTAGTGATGATTTATCCACTGTCTCACAAATTACAAGTGTGGGCTTCTGAGGGTTGTGGACGTGTTCTGATAGTAGGACTATTAGTCTTTTTTCTTTGGATGGGGCTGCTGCCAGGTAGCCATAGAGCTGGAGTTGTATTTGTCTTGCCTTCTGTGCAGTGCGTTGCTGATCATTTTTTTTTTCTGTACTTTTCCATGGTACCATCTCTGTCTCTATGAGCTTCTAAAGCACTTCATACTTAGGTTGTTTTTGAGTAGAGTTTGTCCTTCCTTGTGGATCTTTTGCCCAATCAAAAATCACATGAGATAGTCTCTAGTCTTCCACATAGCATAGAAGAAGTAGTTATGATTATTTCCTCTTTTCAAAATTTCATCGTATGCTATTTTTCTTCTGATATATGTTACTTTCCTCCTTATGTACGTTACTGGGTTGATAGTTTTATATTTTTAATTCTCTTTCTTGTTATTGTATATTTTGTTCATATTCCCTATTTCTTATCCTTAAAGTTTTAGAATATGTATCTAATCTAACAAGAATATGAAGAAATTATATGCTTATATTTTCTCATTAATAACCCCCATCTTGCTTTCCACTTTAACGTAATAAGGCGAATTCATCCTGCCTTAGTTTTATATACACATAAATAGTCATTATTCTTCTCTTTGGTCATTATTTTCTTGGTTGTTAATATCTCATTGTTCTTTAGCAATGTACTAGTCATCTTTTCAGGGTTGCTTAACTTTATTTCTTAATATTCTTTAATTTCTGAAGATCGTATTTTTGTTTGTTCCAAAATCTGCTTCTGTTGTACATAATTTCACAGTCGGAGTTTTGATTGTTTCTTTAAATACACAGGCATTTGATATCCTTCATATGTTATATGAGATTGTTATAGTATCTGAGGTCATGAGGGTCCTACCTGCTGTTTGTAACATCTGGTGATTCTGGCTCTGGGTGGAAGATATCCTTCTGTGCCTTCCAATTTTAGATTGCTCATGTTCGGCAAACCAATTCCATTGACTAAATTTAGGGTGAATTCCTTGAGATTGCTGAAATTAGTTCTACCAAGAGTCTTAAATATGTACCAGCCTCCAGGCATTATCATTTCACATTAGCTTCAGAGATTTGGGCCAATCTGGAGGTGGGAATTTAAATGCCAAATATGACGAGGACTAAGCCTGTGGTCCGAAATTCTTGCCAGAGATGACTTCCTCTGTTGCATAGGGAGAATACCACGAATAAATTGTGGCCTTTTATTTCTCTCTGCTAGGAAATAGGAGTATCTTGGGAGCTCAGCATTTTCCACAATTCTGCACACTTTGAGAGTCCTAGTTTGTAGGAAGTGGGAGGGATAGTGGGGGAATTTGAGGCTGTTAGTGTGTATGGGTCTTCATCAGAGCAACTGTACATCCTTTCCAGGTACAGCGAGGTATTTGCTTTTCTGGATTTTACTTTACTGTTCACTTTGCTCCACAAAATCTTGTTATTGTCTTCCAACAGTCTGTGTATTTTAAATAATTTCTTAGATGTATTCTGTGTGTTTGGAGATTTTAGGATCTGAGGATCTAGGATTTTCTGGTTCTCCGTAGTCTAGGAAATGCATCTCTATTCGCAGCACTATGTAGTGTGTTAAAGAAGCCGCTAGCTCTGCTATGGTGGTGCCAAGTGAAGCACTCTGATCTTACAGCACATTTTCCACTCCGTGTCCATGTAATTCTCTCTAAGTCAGAAATCCAATTACAGCGTGGCAAATAAGTGATTTCTCATGCTCTTGGGCTAAATTCTAATCACCATAGCATGTCTTTACTGACTTTCTCCCCTGCCCTGTCTTCTCCATCTCTTCTTGTGCTCTGTGGGTTGTTAAAGTGAGTAACGTTAACCTTGCTGAGTTTGTCACTTTCTTTGCCTCTTAGACCTTTTAACTCGCTGATTCTTCTGCTTGGATTGTAACTGCTCTTCTCTGTCACATTCACCCTACCTTCCGTGGTGGATAGTTATTTCTTTTCAGAACTTATTTTGAAATATCAGTTGATATCCCCCTCCCTGCCTCACTCAGCCATGTATCTCAATTGTATGTTGCTATAGCATATTTCTTTTACTCTGTCACTATTTCTACTGATGATTTATTGGTCTTTGTTTTCAAATATTTCTGAATTTTTTGATGTTTTTTAAATATTTTAACTTACCATTGCTATGGTTATTATTACTGTCAATAGCTATCATTTATGTGGCTAGCACTGCACAGAAGTTATCGGTATTGTGTTAGTATAAGGGAAGTTCAACATGGGCTTATTTATTAGAACATTTTAAAAATGGAAAATGTCCTAAATTCTGTAGTTCTAGTTTTTTACTCTACAAGTCTGAGGATTTATAACTATGTGGAAAATGGAAAGTTTTTGAGTACGGTGATTGTTTTCAAAAAGAACATTAGGTGTCCCATTTATTTGAGAGAGAACATGATAATAAGGCTGGCATATAGATATGTAAGGACACCATTATGGTTGTGTTGGGTATAGTAACACATAGAGCAGAAAATGCCTTAGAATTTTCAGTGTAGTTTTTCTTCCAGAAGCAGACATCAGACTTACAACATATTGACTTACCTGATGTCAAACAGTGAAAATACATCTGTTCAGATACTCTAGAATACTGTATGGTTCTGGATAAGGCTTTGGCACAACCAAGGTGGATGTTGATGGATCTTCCTGGCAGAGACATACAGACTGAAGGACACCTGCAAAGAAATAGCAGAATGCATTTATGAGAACAAATAACAATGTGTGTAAATACCAGTAAATCAGTTGGTCACATAGACCCATGTATGTTGCTACCAAGTAGAGTTTCAAAGAAGGGGATAGAAAATAAATGCCTTGTTTCAAAATATAGAAGTCACTTGAAAGGATTGAAAATTTCCAAAGTCAGGTATTCTTGTTTTTAGCTTGTATTTTTACATTTTAATTGAGCTGTTCAGGATTCTTTACTGTTTTTTTCTTTCTTTTATTTATTTATTTATTTATTTATTTATTTATTTATTTTTTGATATTTTATTTACATTTCCGATGATTCCCCTTTTCTTTAGAAACCCCGTGTCCCCTCCCCCTCCCCGCCTCTGTGAGGGAATTCCTCCTCCCACCTACCCGCCCATCCATTCCCATATTCCCACCTTGACATTCCCTTTTACTGGTGCCCCTAGCACCCTCAGGCCCA
>CM052707.1:77702189-77727079 GCA_028551405.1 Uromys caudimaculatus | reverse complement strand
ATCGAGGTGATTCTTCTGCCTCATATGTAGTTCAAATCATGGGTCAATAGATGTGTATTCTTTGGTTAGTGGTCTGAACTAGAGGACGACCAGGGGGAGGTAGAGTTGATCATGCAATGGCCAGCAGTTGTCAACACTTCCGAGTTATAAACCACGATGATTGCTTGTTGTTAGGGTTTGAGTCTGAAATGCCTACCATGGGTTTGTTCTCTGAGTTTTTGTTTGCCAGTTTATAGTGCTAGGTGAGGCTGGCAGATAAAAGTAGGTCACCAGGGGAGGGCTTTTGGATGTTAACCCTACCTCTCTACAGATTACATCCTGTTTTCTCCTTTCTGGTCTTCTGTGGTGTGAAGAGAATCTTGACATGTTCCAGCCATTGTGAACTGAGCTCACCCGCCATACCTCCTCCCATCATGATGGACAAAACCTCTCTGAAACGGTAGGTCTGAGTTAGTCTTTCCTCCCTTTAGTTGCTTCTGTCAGATTTTATGACCATGAAATAAATAGTTGCGACATAACAAATATGAATTGACTCATCCCACCTTAAATGCAGTTCTTGGGGCTCTTTATCCACATGTAACGAGTCATTGTTGGATCACTGAGATCTTTTAAGGATGACAAGGATAGAACCAAGGGGTAGAATTTAGATTCTTCTGGATCTATGCAGCATCTGTGGTCATGCAGATTCACAAAACAAAGGGCTGAAAAAGTTTTCAAAGTGAATTTAAGTTACAGACCTTGGAGAATATATTAAGTCAAAAGGAGTCATTAAAATAATAGATTCTCCTCTAGGGAATTTAGAGGAAGAACTGGGTAAGTTTAGGATGGATGTCTTTGGGAGTTGGTTCCTATCACAGTGTTTTAGGACCATTTAGAGTCCCTTAGAGGATCGTATGTAGTGCTTAACGTGGAGTAATAGAATTGGTCCTGATCAACTGTTTTGTACAAACAATACTGACAGAAATGGCTCAGATTAAACACAGGAAATGGGAACTGGGACTAAGCTAGTATGTTAAGTAGTAGGGACCAAAAACTTCATTGGTATGGAAATGCAATTTTAAACACGTGTTGTTAGGGAAAAAATCCCTTAGAAATTGTGGCTGTGTTTTATAGGTTAAAGTTTACCAATAGGCATTCACAGGTCTAGGGTTCTCATGTATTTTTGCAAAGTGTGCTGTTTTGGTGGTCTATCGTAAGCTGTGATTTGTAAAAATACATGTGAAAAATGTTGGAAGTAGTCAACAAATTTTCAGCTTTCTTTTTTTTAATTAGCAAACAATTTTCATGATGTTATTTAAATGCATGCTGCTGTATGGCGGTTTCCTCCGAACTGAAGCTCCTCGGTCTTGTACCTCACATAGGAGCCGCTAGAGCTAAACAGAAGGTCATATATTTGGAAAAGTAGGCACTTGGAAGATTCTTGAATTGTTAGCTGTAGGAAAAGCAGTAAGCCACTGATGTGGAGGGGATTCTAAGCAGCTGGATTGCAGAGAGAAGAGACATTCAGAAGGTCCAGCTGCCTATATACTATGCAGAGGCTCCAGGGTCACAGCTTTCCTTGGTCTCCATCTGTTACATGGTGGGATTTTTAAATGTTGTTTCTGCTTCTGAGTCACCCCAATCCTTATAAGTAAGCCCTCACTGTTATGAAGTATAATGTGGCAAGGGCTACCTTTAGCGGGTCCATGCCAAGGTGTGCCCCAGAGTAATTATGCCATGCAACGGACCTGGTGTGAAAGAGATTTATTCAGGACTGGAGAGGAGTGATGGCATGGGGAAAGGATAGAGACAGACAGACAGTGGACCTCTAGAGAAGGGGACAAATGGGAGCAGAGCTGGGAGGGCAGAGCGAGTGGGCAGAGGAGGAGGGGAGTACCTTGTAGAGAATAGATAGAGAGCATGGGGGGGGGGGGAAGGCGGGCGAGCTCCGGAGTGGCCAATGGATCCTTTTATCCGCAGCACATACCTGACACACTTGGCACCCAAGGCAGGTCATAACATAACCAATTGCTAGGTCCCTGAGGGTAGGCCAGCAGAATTGCCCATAAGCTAACACTCACCATACTTCAGTTAGTAACCCCAATAAAACATATTGGTTCACCAAGTTGCATGTTGGTGCAATTGTTAATTTGGTCCTGGGTTCCCTCTCTGGGGTGAATAGATGTGTGGACATCATGTCTCTCCAGGAAAAGTGTGTCGAAAACACATGTTTAACTCATGATGTTTCTCATGCCATTCTACTACTCTGTATTATTTTTCAACCAAAGCTTATTTTTTCAGTGTCATTCATTTCTTTGTTAAATGTCACCTCTTGAGACAAATATTTCTCTACCAGTTTAGTCATAATATGCTTGAGTCTACATCAGTGGTTTTTCCATTATGAGGAATTGTATTTTGTTTATTTGTATATGTGATTGGCATGGCTTCATAAAAATGAAACTGTGAAGGGGGAACTTCTTAAAAGTTGTTATGTACTCCATTAGCACTGTATCATAGACAATCAAATAATTGCTGAATGATACATTGATACTATTTAAAGTTCTATTATCATATATATTCATTCGAGTTGTTCCCTAGTGGGGAAAATTACACAAATTATTTTCTTTTATCTCGCTGTATAAGAAAGAGTTGTGCCTTTTTAAAGTCATCCTGAAATTAGTAGGGCACATGACTACATTTTAAACAAAACTGAATTGGAATCTTTAAGGTTTATTTTTCTAGATTGCCAAATTAGAATGAAATACTGTCAAATGCAAGCTGAGGTTAATGTCGTTAGTAGCATATGGACACTACTGCATATCATGTCCATAGCAAGGTCAAGTTAGACAAAATGAGATGCTTCTGAAACCTGCACAGCCATAGGTGTCCTTGAAAAAGCAGAACTGTAGTAGATAATTAATTTAGATACCTTTCCACATGGTAGAAGGAGAGAGAAAACTGACTCAAGTTGTCTTATTTCCTTCATGCATTTGCTGTGATAGGTACATCCTTCTTCCCTCCATATAAAGAATGGAGACAGACAGTGGACCTGTAGAGAAGGGGACAAATGGGAGCAGAGCTGGGAGGGCAGAGAGAGTGGGCAGAGGAGGAGGGGAGTGCCTTGCAGAGAATAGATAGAGAGTATGAGAGAGAGAGAGAGAGAGAGAGAGAGAGAGAGAGAGAGAGAGAGAGAGAGAGAGAGAGAGAGAGAGAGAGAGCGCACTGGACTGGAGTGGCCAATGGATCCTTTTATCCTTGCTTGACCTTGCTATGGACATGATATGCAGTAGTGTCCATATAAGGACACTTGTTGTTCCTTTGTATAAAGAAGCAAAAAAATAATGCTTTCTCTTTTGGCTCATCTCCCTCCTTGCCTTCCCATCCCATCCCCCTCCCTAATTCTTTCTTTCCAGTTCTGTCATTCTCTTCCCTTCTTTAACCCTTTTGTTAAGAAAGCCTGTGGAGATGAAGAATAGACTAGCTTCATCAAAAGAGAAATGGAAAACAACACTTAAAAATACCACTGCCCTTTCATGGCTGCTATTCTTAGAAAGCCTTTTTATATTTTTAGAACATCTCCAATCTGAGAAGTGTGGTGATAAATGGCCTCAGGGGAGGGAGATGTGATAGACTGGCAAGCTTTGTCCACATAGGATGGTCTGGAGTGTATTTTACCTTACATGTATTCTTCTTCAGGAAGACAGGTGACAAATCTGCTCTAGGATTAATTGTGTTTTGAGGACGTACTTCTTTCTCTTATTTATTCATTTCCTAGTCACATAAATTATATAACTTTAGCTTTCCTTTATCAAGATGTGAGAGAAAGCGATGATGGATTATTGAGATGAGGGAACTTCAGAAGAGTTAGAGACGGTGCGGCACTCATATTAAAAATGTGAAATATGGCTTTACGATGTTGCCTTATGTAGATAATGACATTTATCTAGTGTAGTGATTATCAATCTTTCCAATGCTGTGACCTTTTAATACAAATCCTTATGTTGTGGTGGCTGCAACCATAAAATTTTTTCATTGCCACCTTATAACTGTAATTTTGCTACCATTATGAATCATAATGTAAATATTTGATATACAGTCCCCAGGGTTAAAAATGTGGATCATATTTAGATATCTCCTATATTCGTTTATTAAAACATATCTCAAAAAACTATACAGATATATAATATATCCTGAATGTTTTCTCATTAATTGAGGATTTAAATTTTTTAAAATTATATATTTACATTGTGTATCTAGAGTGGGAGGTGGGGCTCCTGCAGGCCATGGCACAACATGGAGGTCAGAGGACAACTTGTGAGATAGTTTTCTTCTTCAACCATGTGGGTTTCGTAAGTTGAATTCAGATTGTTAGGATTAGAGGCAAACACCCTGACCTGCAAAGTCATCTTTCTGGCCTTTTTCTTATAGTTAACTCAAAGAATGTAGCAAGTGTCAGAAATAGCCCAGGGGACTACATCAAGAAAGAAGTTGTGATTTCATTTAATAAGTTCTTAAGTTGGGAATCACCAAGAGAGCCTTGCCAGCATCATTACTGTGATGATATGGATACAGACAATCCATCGCCATGGTAACTAAACCAGTATATCCTGCCAGGAGTTTGGATAATGACTGGGGAGTCTTATGGTACTGTTAACCAGTTATAGGACCCTTTCTGCTCATTAGGACCTGACAGTCAAGGTACTGCTAAGGCAAGTGAGGAAGGAACTCAGTGGGGATGAACCCAAAATTTGCATTCTTTCATTCATTTAGTACAACTTATCAGAAGACAGGAAAGTGCAAATAGGGAAGATAATTTTCTAAACTAGTAGTTCTCAGCCTGTATGCTATGACCCCTTGGAGGTCACATCAGATAACCTGCATATCAAATATTTACATAATGATTCATAACAGTTACAAATTACACTTGTGACGTAGCAGTGAACATAATTTTGTGATTCAGGGTCACTACACCATGAGGAACTCTATTAAAGGGCCACAGTATTAGGAAGGTTGAGAGCCACTGCTCTAAATGAAGAAAACTGGGGTAGAAAGGTTACAGTCACATTGTGGATTATGTAGGTGACATTATATTTCATGTTAAACTTAATGTAACTGAACTATTTTAAATAAATGCAAATAAGATTGCTATGCAAACAACATGGTTGATACATTTCTGCAATCCTAGCAATAGGGACAGCAAAACAGGAGAATTCTGAGTGTGAAGTCTGCCTGGGCTTAGGAATGAGATTCTGTCTTAAAACAGCATTGGTGTAGAGAAGAATATTCTTCCCATAATTAGTATTTGGTATTTTTCTTGGTTTACTAATAAGGCCACCAGGGAGGTAAAAATGACAATTATGAGAAATTGTACATTTGTTGGTGAAAAAATAAAAGTATAATAGTTCAATTATTTGGGCCATCAGTGATTCTCTTAGAGGAAATTTCTTGCTTTTCCATCAATTTCTCAAATGCCCGCAACTGTACTGTACAAATGCTTCTTACTCCTAAGTGTGAGAATCTTAGGTAATTAGAAACAGTTACTTTTCTTTTAGTGTGTTGCTAGATTGGAGGTTATCTAAACCAAGATAAGAAACTTTTGTAGGTGATGTTTTTCATTTTGGCTCTTCTCTCCCTCTCTCTCTCTTTCTTCTTCTTCTTCTTCTTCTTCTTCTTCTTCTTCTTCTTCTTCTTCTTCTTCTTCTTCTTCTTCTTCTTCTTCTCTCTTCTTCCTCTTCCTCTCTCTCTCTCTCTCTCTCTCTCTCTCTCTCTGTCCCTCCCTCCCCCCCTCTGTTTGTGTGTCTGTAGGTATGCCTACCCACCTACCTACATACATACACAGACACAACATACGTAAATATATGTATGTTTAGGTATACATACATATATACATACATACATTTGCATACCAGAAAATAAGATGGTGCAGTGCAGAGAGTACCAGAATCTCAAAGACACCTACAACCCTTTATTCTAAATCTATACTGTCCATTAAGAAATTGACAAAGTCGTATCTAAATAGTCAGGAACAGAAAATTAATGGAATCCAGAAAAAGAGGAAGAAAGGAGATAATGATTAGAAATACAGAAGTGTTAAGAATGCTCTGTAGTATGTCAAATATCTCCTCAGAAATACATTTCTTGGATGCCTATGAAATATGAGATGGAGTCTGTATTTGCTAAAATTTCTGTATTTAGATATCAATACAGTGTGTTTTAGTAGGAAGAACCAAGAAGCAGTTATATAAACTGAGAAAATAAATAGGAAGGACAGCTGTGTACTGACATCAGGGATGGAAAAGAAACATGCTCGCAGGCTTAGAAAAAGCTACAGATGTAATAATACTAATGAAGGCTTGCACATATCATGTAGCTCACTGAGTCCCAATTTACCACAAAACCACAGCTGTACTGAGAGGGCTCTACAGTGGGGTGATATATTATATATGAATATCACTTTAAACTTTAGAAAATATGTAATGGGATAATTTCACATAATTTTCTAGAGATATATTTATATGTCCTTAAAATAGTCTAAGCCCACAAACAAAGTGTGTATAAATTTAACAAAAAATATTTGTTGATAAACTTTTTTTTTCTTTCTGTAAAGGCAGCAAAATCAAGATCTTGATTAGGGAGAGATGATTGAATCGTTCCTGTTTTGCATATGAACTTAAAAAGACGTTTTAAAAACGAAAGGGAAATTTTATTTTAGTGTCTGAAAAAGTCTGGCTATTTACATGATCAGTATTTGAAGTCCTCAGATAGACCATGTTGACCCTGATCCATTTTCCTTGGTTTGTAAGTTTTGTGAATTGTTTTGATGGGTACACTTCAATGAACTAATTCCAGATTAGCAAAGGTGGTAATATTCATTTTAGCTCTAAGGAGATCATAAGAATGGGAAATTATGACGTCCATGGAAGTGAGTATTATTTGGAAGATGTCGACTGAGACTTATAAATCCAGTTAATGTTGGGAGAGTACGCAGGGAAAAACAAAGTAACCAAAGTAATTAAACTGATTATGATCGAAATCTTCTATGACCTTGAGTCTCTCATATTAAAGTCACCATATATTGAATAATTTCTTGAGAGACTTGAGAATAAACCCAAGAACAAGAATATTATGTTCTTGTATAGTAGTCCACACTGCAGGCAATTGATTCAGGAGGTTTTATCTGAAGCAAGGTACTTTTTTTTTCTATGTTCAGCATCCAACTTTAAAGAGTGCCTGTAGGTATTAAATATTTAAATAAAAAGATATTTACTTGATTAATCCAAAAATGTCAACTGTATTATAGTATTGTCAGAATTGTTTGCACTTGTGAATGTGAAGAGAAATGTCATACATCAAAGGTTAAGAAAGCAGAGTCCACAACGATAGCTTAAGGGTTTGCATGCTACATGCTATTTTTGACCAATGAGAAAAAAATATTTGAATATTACTGGTTCTTTGTAAATACATAGAAAAGGGGGAAATGACCACTACAAACCTCTATAGATTTATTTCAAATGATCCATGTCAAGTTGAATACATTTCTCTTGACACAAAATTAGACAGAGGAAACCTTTGTCTCTAGCATTTCTTGACTTTAATGATAGGCTTTTTCTTGTAATTATCAACATGAAAAACAGGAAAAATGACAGTTACATGGGTAATTGATTGAAGAAATAATGGATCTGTAACTTGACCCAAAGTGTCCTCATTAATGAGTTAATGAAGACATGAAAATTTGTAGCTGTGTATTTTGGGCTCCAGCTTTGGTTTACTCAATGAAGGAGAAAGATTTATAATGTTAACAATGAAGACCTTGAAAAAAACTCAAAATGCAGTTTATACAATTCATACTTACAAGTAAACACAAAGTAAAAATATATTTTAAACTTAATGGTAGGGAAAATATGAAATTGGATTTTCAGAAGTGTTTAGCTACAACAGTAATTAGAAATCAGTGTCCTTAAAGATTTATTTTAGAAAATAAGTCTAAAAATTAATGTCAACTATTTGTCTAAGATAATTAATGAAGTACCACAGCATAGGCAGAAAATGTTATAAGAAAGAATATGTAAATTTAAGAAATCAGTCTACTGAGCTAAAAGACAAGTATAAAGATAAAAAGATAAGCAAGATACAGTATGAACTAAGTCTCATGGCTGCTCTTTTAGAGTGAAAAGGGGCACAGAGCTGATAAATAGCTGCTGAGTTTCATAACAAAGAGAGCAAACATAGATAATTCATTTAAAGTGTGAAGAAAATGGTTAGCTACAGGAGTTTACAAACAATAAATGTAATAATAACTAGAGTATGTCTATAAATTTGAAAATATAATTAGGGTATTCCAATGACATATTGAGAAGATGCTCAAGTTTCAGAGGAAATTGAAAGCCTTGCCTGAGGTTTCATACATGGATGCCTAATACTGATTATATCCAACATCAAATAAATAAATTGCAAAAATTATTGAAGTGAAGGCCTAGTTACAGTAGTACTCCTTAGTAAATAAATACTTAATGTTGTATCGGCAAATAATAAAGTTTAAATTTAGATTATTAACATATATATTAACATATATATATATATATATATATATATATATATATATATATATATATATATATATTGGTTTTTCGAGATAGGGTTTCTCTGTATAGCCCTGGCTGTCCTGGAACTCACTCTGTAGACCAGGCTGGCCTAGAACTCAGAAATCTGCCTGTCTCTGCCTCCCAAGTGCTGGGATTAAAGGCGTGCGCCACCATATTAATGTATGATATAGATCAGATATTAGATTCAAGGATATCAATGTCTGAGAATTTTAATAAAGATGTACAAAATCTCTTGAGTTACAACACATTTAAAACCCATTAAAACCTGTAAATAATCAATAAAATATGATACTGATAAATTAGAAAATAAAGATGTCAGTCATCTTAAACAGAGTTTTAGATTATCATTTATGCCCAATTAAGATTACTATAGATTTGTTTTTAATATGAGATTATTCATAATTTTCATAGAAATACACTAAGTTCTATGCTTTATAGAAGGAAAAAGGACATGACTGTTGATGAGAAGTGTCTTGGATATATTAAGATATCTTTTAAACTTAAAAATAAAAGTATGCTACATTGGATAGATTTACTGAAATACACAATGATCAGCAATGCAAAAAAAAGAGAAGAATGGATTTTTTAAAGTGATTATCATTGAATATTAGTCAGGAAATCAATGGAAGTTGTGACTTATTTTTCATACTGTGCACACACATCAAATGCAGGTAAGTAAAATTTAAATTAGAACATCTAGTAACAATATCATCATGTCATTAGGATATACAGAGTCTTCTTATTAAAGCATGGAAATCTTTATCAGAGAATCTTCTTTTTATAGTAGGGAGTAATGGCCAACATGTGGAGAATAAAAGACTGTAAAATGCTCAGACGTAAATGTGGCACACATATCAAATCTTCTACAAGCCTTAAGGCCCATCACAGAGGGTGGAGCTGGGTGAGTCAGACATAGCAGAGATCTGCAATGATACACTGTTTGCTGCACATGACAGGACCATTGCACACATGAAATCACAGCAACTATGATTGCTTGCAGAAGACCCACACAACATCAATCAGGCTAAAATAGATTAAGAAAAGCGATTGAGATCCCACCAGTAGTGGAGGTATGATTGACAAATGATGGCTTCTGGGAGAGAGAAAATCAGTTTTCTTCGGGGATGCAACCCTGAGAGGCTACCCATGCTCCAGTAGGTTGTTCTATACCTATACACACATAGGCAACATAAAGTAGTCTAGTGGTTGTAAATGAAGAGCACATGGAGTTGAGACAGAATTGTGGTGAGGAGACTAGGGGAGACACTGGAGGGCAGCAAAAGAAAATGGCTTTTATTAAAAGACACTAAATACATGTATGTACACTTCCAACAAAATCCTTAAAGTAAAAGATTGATTTCTCCTTATTTGACATTTAAAGAATTATTTAAATACACTAATAATTTATGTTCATACCTATAACTTGCTTAAAAAGAAGCTATATATATAACCAATACATTAACATGCCTGTAACTAAGAAATTCTCACAAATCAATGGAAATAAGAATATGTAAATGAAAAATGAGCAAAAGGTTTAGCTAGATTCTTAACAGAATGGGAAATCCAACAATCAATGAACAAATAGAATGAAAATCTGCCTCACTTATTATTAAAGAAACTTGAATAGAGACACAGCTAATTGTCCTTTCTCATTATGGCATATAAAATTTAAAAATAAAAGCTGCTTTACAAGAATAAAAAAATACAGCTAGTTTTGGATAAACATGTTGGGAAGAAACATAGCATTACAATGGTATGCAAAGCAATAATTTTCTTCCTAAAATATTCCCTGGAGAACCTTTTGCGTATGTTTACAAGAACATGGCTACAAGAAATTTTATAGCACCAGGTTATTTAAATAACCCCAAGTAAAACATTCTTTAACAAAAAAAAATAATAATAAAATAAATGAGGAGTGATGATGTAAATGGAATGGTATGCAGCATAGACAAATTTAACACATACAATAAAAATAATATCCAATTAAGTAACATATGCCAAATTATTGTAATTAGCTAACATCAAAAGTGAGAAAGTATTGTTTCAAGGAAGGGATAATTGTTATAAATTGCATATAAATGATAATGTATTTCATTGTTGCTTAATGACCTTAAGCAAGTTTTCATATTCCCATTGGCTATTTGATTGTCTTTTGAGAAATATATGTTCAGGTTACTTGCTCATTTTTTTTTCTTTTTAAAAAAAATGAAGTGGCTTTTTGAAGGTGTTTTGTTTTCTGCTTTTCTTTTCTAATGTGTTGTTGGAAATTTAACATGGGGCTGTGTGCATGCTAGGCAAGCGCTCTTGCTCTTAGCTACACCTTAGATGCCTAACAGAAGAACTCTATGGCATCTTCTCATCATCATAATGTCATATCAGAGTATTTTTTCTTTTAAAAATATATACTTTATTCTTTATGTTTTATTTACTTTTTGTTTTTTAAATGGAAAATAGCTTCTTCTCTTATGCAATGCATCCCAGCCACAGTGTCCCCTCTCTCCACTATTCTGAGCTTTCCCTCCGCTTTCCTGTTCCTCAGATCCCTTCTGTCTCCCTTCTGGAAAAGAGCAAGCCTCCAAACAGGACAAAAGAACATACAATAAGACAAGACAAAATGCTTCCTATTGAGACTGCGCATGGCATCCCAAATGTAGGAAGAGTCCCAAGAGCACACAAAAGAACCAGAGAAACACTCACTATTAGGAGACCTACAAGAACACCAAGCTAAGACCCATAACATAGGATGAGGATTGGGTGCAGACCCTTGCAGGACCTATGCTCGCTGCTTCAGTCTCTGTGAACCCTGTTTCGTTGATTCAGTAGGCCTTGCTCTTCTGGAGTCCTCCATTCCCCCCTGACTCCTACAATCTTTCCTCCTCTTCTGAGAGGTTCCTGGATTTCTGAGGGGAAGGACCCAATGGAGACTCTCCAATGTAGACGTTCTGCATAATATGGCTGTGGGTTGCTGCTGGAAGAAGTCTTTCTGATGATAATTGGATAAGACACCAGTCTATAAATATAAGAGTATCTCTATCTCTCTGTCTATCTCCCTCCCTCTCTCTCCTATAGGTCATTGGCATATATGACATACACACATACACACATATTATGTATATGTGTATGTGTATGTGTATGTGTATGTGTATGTGTATGTGTATGTGTATGTGTATGTGTATGTGTATGTGTATGTGTATGTGTATGTGTATGTGTATGTGTATATGTATATATATATTGGCTTCCAGTTTTGAGCTTCCATGGGATTCCTGAGTGTGAGAATTAATGGGTCTATGCATCTATGCTTCTTATGCATTTTCTTTGGCATTCTTTTTTTTTTTTTATATTATTTGTTATTATCCCTTAAATGTCCGTTTGGTTCCTAATAAGATAGAAAGAAGTGGATCCCGAGGGGAGGGGTGGGGAGAAGAACTGGGAGGAGTAGAGGAGGGGGAAACCATAATCAGGATATATAGTATAAAAAAATCTATTTCAGTGAGGAAAAATTATTAAGATTTTATTCTTGCAATATATTTTGATTAGGTTTTTCCCACTCCCCCAATGCCCCCCATGTTCTCCCTATCTCCCTCCCCACCACAGTTAATGTTCTTTCTTTCTCTGTCTCAAAACAAACAAAAAACCCAACAAAATCAAAAAACTCAAAAATCATAAATCAAAATAGACAAATGACAAAGAAGAAAACCAACAAGGAAAACAATACCAATACAGAACCAAAGCAAAAACCACACAAAAATACATGGAGTACATTTTGTATTGGTCAACTACTCCTGGGCATGGGGCCTACTCTGGAATGTAGTTGATATACTCAGTGATACTCCATTGGTGGATAAAAACCACTAGATTTTCCCTTTCCCAGCCCACATCAATTGCTAATAGCTTCTTGTTTAGGAGTAGAACTTTGTGTTCAGTTCCCTTCTTAGGTTTGAGATTTTTTTCTGGTTTGAACCTGTGCAAATGTTGTGTGCTCTATCACAGTCTCTGCAAATTTACATGTTTATCCATCTTGTTGTGTCTGGAAGATGTTGCTTTTAGATTTATTCACTATCTCTGCTTCTTAAAAACTTTCTGCTTTCTCTTCAATTTTAGATGCACGAGCCATTTCTAAGTTCAAAGACTGTTATGAGGGATTATAGATATAAAAATCAAGACAGCAACTAAGACCTCACATCTACTACCATAAGAAAGAAAGGTAATGATAAGTATTGATCAAGGCACAATGACCGTCCAACATTCATTTTTATTGCTGTATAAAAGGAAAATGATGTAGCCATTTTGGAGTATGGCAATATCTTAAAACATTGACTGTAGAGTTATCATATAATTCAGCAATGCTACAAGAGAAATGAAAACACAAAACTATACACAGATGCTTACAGTATAGATTTTAATATACCCAATAGATGAAAAGAGCTCAAAATTGATCATTAATGATCAAGTAGAATTGGTGTGTTCAAACAATGAAATATTTTTCAGCAATATAAAATGCAAGTAGTGAGACATTCTATAAGATGAATTAATATTGAAAACACATGGAAGTAGTGACATGATGTGACATGATAACCAACCAAACAAAAACTCTACAAAATTGTGTGTCCCCATTTATATGTGATGTCTAGAATGGGAGGATTTATAACTAGAGGCAGTAGGTTAGTGACTTGGTTAGTTAAAAGAATTGGGGCCAAAATGGGTAGCACTAGAAAATATCATCCTGAGTGAGGTAACCTAGACCCAGAAAAACATGCACGGTATATATTCACTTATAAGACAATATTAGCCATAAAGTTTAGGATAACCACATTATAATCCACAGACCCAAAGAAACTAATAAGGAAGGCCCAAGGGAGGATACTTGAATCTAACTGAGGAGACATAAAATATACATTGGAGGTAGATGGAGGGAGGGAACTGGGCAAGAGAGAAGGCTGGGGGAATCAGATGTGGGGAGAGGAGGGGTGAAAGGGCTGGAAGAAAGAAAGAGAATTGCTGTTGGGGGCATTGCTGGAATGAGCCATTGACCTGGGATGGGAGAGGCTCCTAGGAGTCTATGGGGGGTTACCCTAGCTGAGACTCCTAGCTGCTGGGGATATCGAGAATGAAGTGGCTTCCTCCTGTAGCCAGTCAGGACTTCCAGTGAAAGGAGTGGGACACCAAGCCACCCAAAAACCTTTGACTCAAAGTTTGTCCTGTCTACAAGTTATGCAGGATAAAGATGGAGAAGAAATTGAAGGAACTGCCAACCAATGACTGGCCCAACTTGAAACCCATCTCATGGGAGAAAATCCACACCTGACACTATCAATGATACTCTGCTATGGTTGCAGACAGGAGCCTAATATAACTGTCTTCTGAGAGGCTTCATCTAGCAGCTGATGGAAATAGATGTATAGATCCACAGACTTGCATTAGGCAGACTCGGGGAGTCTTGTGGAAGAGTGGGAATAAGGATTGAGGGAGCTAGAGGAGTCAAGAACATCACAAGAAGACGGACAGAGTCAACTAACCTGGCCCTATGGGGGCTCTCAGAGACTAAACCACCAGTCAAAGAGCACACATGGGTTGGACCTTGGTCCTCTATACATTTGTTGAAGATGTGCAACATCATCTCTATGTGGGTCTCCTAACAAGTAGAGCTGGGACCGACTCTGATTTTGTTGCCTGTCTTTGGATCCCTTTCCTCTAGCTAGGCTGCCTTATCTGGTCTCAGTGAGAGAGGATGCATCCAGTCCTGCTGTGACTTGATGTGCCAGGGTGAGTTGGTAACCACGAGGAGTCTTCCCTTTTCAGAGAAGAAAGGGAGGGGGAATGGGTGGAGGGGGTATGTGAGAGTGGGACACAGAGGAGAGGAGAGTAGGGAGAGTGGAATGTGATTGGGATGTAAAGGGAATAAATAAATAAATAAATAAATAAATAAATAAATAAATAAATGGAAAAAATAAAAAATGGGGCTAAGATGTGGAACTGATTATTAAGTAGAAGGGTTGTTTTATGTTTGTTTGTTTGAAATGATGGAAATGTTTTAATATGGATTGTGATAATGGTTGAACAACTGTGAATATACTTAAAAGTTTGAAATACACTGATTATGTGTTAAATGGATTGCAACAAAAGTATTAGGTTTGATTTCAATAGAAGGTACATGAAATATATTCATACACTATAAAGAAAAACAAATTATTACTAATGGAATAGTCTGATTCTGTGATATTTTAAGTCCAGATGCTTAAGCTGAATAAGAATAAATGTGATATTTAAGTATTAAGTATGTTGTTGATATAGATTGTTTTCCAGTATTCTTTGAATGTGATAATTTCACACTTTGCTAAGGAGGGACATTTTAGATTTTATACTTGATACTTTCATATGAATAACTCAAACTTTTTGTGTAAATATGGGCAAATTACACGAATTAAACAGTAAATAAAATATGAAATGGCAATATGGCATTTGAGAAACTGTATCTTGATCAATCATCTTTTAAAATATCAATATAATCTATCAATTCCATAGGATGGTGACTTATTTTCATGAAAACAATATATAGCAGTTGTTTTCTGGTCCAAATGTGAAAAAAGGTTCTCATGGGCCCTGTTTATTTGTTCCTTGGAAGGAAAATACTTCTTACATTTCAATGGGAAAATATTTGCTTCTCAAAACTATTCTGGAAAACTATGTCTTCACCACAGATTCTTGTTCTGTGAACTTGCTTACACTTTAAATTTATCAGCTATATGGAGTTAATAATTATACCAAGCTCCTTTAGCATAGTACCCAACATTTGATGAAGGTTCTAAACATGTTTTTTAAAAACGTTAAGCAAGAATACATGATCTCTATTCATGAGAATGAATAGAATTTAAGCAAAGTTTTAGAGATTCGCAAGACATTTAGGGAAGAAAACTTGAGCTAATCAGGTGAACTCCTTTTGATTTACTTTTGTTTTATCTCAGCACAGTGCTGTCTTTATTGCAGCTGTGGCAGCTGTCGTCCAACTATGAGGTAAAGAGGATTGATGGCAAATGGGGACTTTCAAATGCACATGAATATTTCACCTCTCACATGACCCTGGAACCAGGGATATGTATGCTTAGTGGACTATCACAAGACAGTGTGAAACCTTCTGCATTTGTCAAACATTACTGTCTCTCTATGAGCGTATATGGGAACCTCATGGGCATTTTAAAGATTAAAGTCGTGCTATAACTGATGGCATCTGTCACTTCATTCTTGATGCTTAAAATACATGAAAGACAAATCCAACATAAAATAGAATTTCAGTTTCAGTGCTGACACTAAAAATATAAATGCATGAATAAGTCATATCTTGGATGGCTGCGTACCTTACATTTTTATTTTCAGATTCTATCAACGACCTTTGTTCTGGGCTGATATGGCTGTTATAATCTAAGTTTTAGATTTATAGCTTAGGTGAAGATGTGATGTCTTATACTAAGATACTAGATCAATAATGCTTCCATTGATTTGAACTTGAAACACGGCTAACCATTTCAAAGTCTAAGATAATGCTATTTTTTCTATTTGAAGCATTTGATACATTTCTAAAAGTGAGAGCGGGACACACAGTAATTATAGAACAGCACCAGCCTGTTTCTTTCTGGTTGTTTTATTTTGGCTTTCATGTCTCACTATTTTTGAGCGGTGTAGATAATAATAGAGACAATTGAAATAAGCTGTATGGTTTCAGCACACATCAAGTCACCAAGATTTATTTATAAATGTGTTTAGGGATTTCTCTCTCTCAGATCTTGGTGAAAAAAAAAATCTCTCATCTTTCACAATGAAAACTGGGTTCTGTGGAAGAAGGAACCTTATCCTTGTACTGTCCCCAAGCTGAAGGGTTTAGTTTTGTTTACAGTTATAAAAGATACAGTCCATCTTGGCTGGGAAGGCGGGATTGGGGGTGGGGCAGGACGCATAGGTCAGGAAACAGAGATGTGCATGCTCCTTCCCAGCCATCCCTCCCCTTTCATTCCACCCCATTCGACCTGATAGTGCTGCCCACATTTAGGCAGGAAGTCTTTCTACCTCAACAAACCAGTCTAGAAACTTCCTCATATACATGCTACAAATTTATTCCCATGCTGACTCTAAATCTTGTCAAACCAACCTTTACAGATGGGAAGCCCAGTCATGAACTCAACTGAAAGTTTGAAATAGGAGTCAGTCTGCGAGGAATCACATTTTAAGGGCAAGATTACTGAGGAGATTGACCACCGTTTGCCATAATCTTACAAAGAAGAATAAAAACACTTTCAGAAAAGGGGCTTAGCTCAAACTTCATGTTCTCTCAAAAAACTGGAGTTCTCTGGAAAAGAGAGCAGAGTACAGAATAACATGACTCATTAGAGATACAATTTAAAAGCCAATGTTGAGAAGTCCACTAGGTCCTCAAAACAAAATGGGCTGTTATAACCTAATTTATGTATTTTTTCTCTTTTTGATCTAGCAATCTTACAAGAGTGGTTTTCTCCTCTTTTCATAATACCAAGATCCAAGATTAAGGGAAATAATTATCTACTACACTTATTTATAAAGCCAAAATATTTAACACATCACTGACATTTTCTTTATACTTGCACATTCTCAAAGGGTAAATACAAATTGAGTTTATGCCTACGTTTACAGATGACTTTTCTTCTTTAAGCATTCTTTGTTTCCATACCCCTAATCACACTCAGCAATGATCTCCTGTGATATGGTTATCAAAATTTGGTCACTCCTGAAATCCCAGTGCTTTGAAGCCTGGGGCAGGTAGATGGTGTTGAAGTTGAAGCCAACTTAGGTTATAGAGAGACTGTCAGGCCAATTTGGGCTACATATTGATAACTTGTCACAAGCAAACAAACGACAAACAAAATGACCCACCACAAAACAAAAGATGCTAAAATATTTTAAACGTTTCTTCTGATTTTTTAGTTTGCCATGCAAACTTGTATTCATACGCATGTGGGGGATGAGGGCAAGTATGTTGCTGAGACCTCAAAATGACACTTACTGGAATTTGAATTTCAGATAAACAATTTCTTGTGTGTGTTCATTTCAGGCATTATTTGAAATGCAAGTTTCATCTGAAATTCTAATTATGTTAGGTTCTCCATACCTTCCTTTGCTAACTCTGACAACTCAAAATGGGAAGAACCATTAACCTGTCGTCCCTCTGTGATCACAGGCTGCTTCAGATTACAGGACTAATATACATCCTAGGCTACCCAACTCTGAATCCCCAGAGTTTATGGCCATTTTAGGGCTAGCCTGACTTGTGACTAAACTGCCTACAAGAGAACCGTGACACACAGAAGACTAACCGTAAGTGCCCTCTCGTGTAGTGGAGGTTCAGCTTCTGAGTCAGCAGACTGTCATCAAAATCTCTGCTCAAAGGATCACACTTTGTGTATCCCCAGATGTTTCTGCCATTCTGAAATTCATTCGTTTCATTCTATGAATGAGGATCAGTATAATGACTTGCATTTGGGGTAAGGATTAACCATGGGTGATAGACACCAAATGCCTAGGATTGTGCTTCGCCCACCACGTATATGTGAATGTAACTCAGTGACTACATTGTAGTAACTTCTTGACATAAGTTCATTATGAGACAGAGATCAAAACAATAAAATATTCTCCAACTCAATAGGAATAATTTAGATGCTCCTTGTACACTGTATTTCTGCATAACAATCAGGTTTGCAAATCACATCTACATGTATTAGTCATTTCTTTGCTATCAGAATCAAATGATTGTGTATGTGTGTGTGTTCAGTGATTCATTTATGTGCAAATGAATGTATAAATAAAAACACACCTATCTGTAAGAATAAATAAAATTCAGTAAGTTAGTAAAATCATCACTATTAAGTACTTGTATCTTAATGGATTCTTTAATAGACAGCTAGGTATTAACTTGACAAAAAACTCTTATTGTATGTAAATGATGCTAATTTTCACTAAGCCTAATTTTGCTTCAGACATTCATTATTGTTGAAATTATACATTTTTTACAGATTATAAAGGAACTAAATACTGTAAGTCTTGAGCTTAGAACAAATTTATTTAGCTAAATTACGTAAAGACTTAACCAGATAAACAAAATTCATGCTAACATATAAAATATCATTTTATGGAAATTTCTTTTTGAAATGTCATTATGTGCTCAGCATTCTCTCTTGGTCAAGGGTTCAGATAAGTGCACAATGTTGCTTTTACTTTATTGTAAACTATATTAAAAATGTTATCATATTGTAGGATTAAAGAATAATTTTCCAACAAAGTAATTTCTGTTCAAAAAAATCTTCAGAAAGCAGTAGCTGCATTAACATTATTTTTTGTTTTCATTATTATTCTCTCATACAGTATGTCTCAACTTCAGTAACATTGTTAATTAAATAATTACTTCAATTCATAAAGGAGAATTCATTTTACCACCTAATTAATAAAGAAGGAAATTCTCTTCTTCATCATATATTTTGGTTTTATCCCAAACAATCATGGACTTTTATATTATCATTCAAGAAGATAACTAATTGTTGTTATTTTCTCTTATTTCTTTTGGGTATCATCATAAAACCATTTAAACATATTGAAATTCAAGATGCATGGGGATTAAGTAGAGGAATTACTTATTTCAAGACTCAGTGTGGTAAAAATCTTCTAGCAGATGTTATTTCTACACAATTCATTGTTCTAATGGATATTTTTATTTTAACTGATTTTTTAGCAGGTTTTGCCCAGGACATAATAAATTCTTGAAGGAGAACAAAATCATCTGTTTTCTTGAGACAAAATACTTAATTGAAGAGATGAGCCATTGGATCATTCAGATTACTTTGTTGTCATGGAAACAACTCTTTAAAAGTAAAAAAAAAAATGTGTTGTAGTTTTTGAGGTTTTTTTTTTTTTTTTTTTTCAATATAGTAATTTATCTCCCATAGCAGTTTGGCATGCAATCCACTTGTCTTAATGTAGCATTATATTTTATAACATTTCTTGTAAATACATCTGCATATAGAGGAGGTTGCTATTTGTAGGGGAACAGAAAAGAAAGAAAGGTGAAATTTTAGGATGGTTTTGATTTGAATTTCCCTGATGACAAAGATGTTGAACATTTCTTTAAGTGCTTCTCAGCAATTTGAAATTCCTGAGTTGAGAATTGTCTGTTTAGCTCTGTAGGCAATTTTTTTTTTAATTTTTTTTTTATTTTTGATACTTTATTTACATTTCCGATGATTCCCCTTTTCTTTGGAAACCCCGTGTCCCCTCCCCCTCCCTACCTCTGTGAGGGAATTCCTCCTCCCACCTACCCGCCCACCCATTCCCATATTCCCACCTTGACATTCCCTTTTACTGGGGCCACTAGCACCCTCAGGCCCAATTTTTAAATTGGGTTGTTTGATTTTCTGGAGTCTAACTTATCAAGTTCATTGTATATTTTGGATATTAGCCCTCTGTCAGATGTAGGGTTAGGGAAGGTCTTTCCCCAGTCTGTAGGTTGCCATTTTGTCCTACTGACAGTGTCCTTTGCCTTATAAAACCTTTTCAGTTTCATGAGATCCCATTTGTCAACTGTTGTCAATTGACTAATCCATTGGTGATCTGTTCAGAAAAATTTTCCCTGTGCCAATGGGTTAGAGGCTATTTCCCTCTTCTTCTACTAGATTCAATGTATCTGGTTTTATGTTGAGGTCCTTAATCCACTTGGGTTTGAGCTTTGTACAAGGTGATAAATATAGATTAATTTGCATTCTTCTACATGCAGACCACCAGTTAGACCAGCACCATTTGTTGAAGATGATTTTTTTCCCCACTGTATGTTTTTGAATTCTTTGTCAAGGATCAAATGTCCATAGGTGTGTGGTTTTATTTCAGAGCCTTCAATTTTATTCCATTTATCTACTTGTCTGTCTCTGTACCAGTATCATGGAGTCTTTATCACTATTGCTCTGTAGTACAGCTTGAGGTCAGTGATGGTAATTCCCCCAGAAGATGTTTTATTGTTGAGAATTGTTTTGCCTATCCTGTTTTGTTTTGTTTTTGTTATTGCATATGAACTTGAAAATTTCTCTTTCTATCTCTGTGAAGAACTGAGTTGGCATTTTGATGGGGATTACATTAAATCTGGAGACTGCTTTTGGTAAGATGCCCAGTTTTTACTATGTTAATCCTGCTGATCCATGAGCATGGGAGATCTTTCCAAATCTTCTGAGGTCGTTTTTTGATTTCTACCTACAGGGACTTGGATTTCTTGCCATATGGATCTTTCACTTGCTTGGTTAGAGTTACACCAAGATATGTTATATTATTTGTGACAATTGAGAAGGGTGTTGTTCCCTTAATTTCTTTCTCAGCCTGTTTATTCTTTGTATAAATGAAGGCTACTGATTTGTTTGAGTTATTTTAGATCCAGCCACTTTGTTGAAGTTGTTTGTCAGCTCTAAGAGTTCTCTAGTAGAATTTTTGGGGTTGCTATGTATACTATTATATCATCTGCAAATAGTGATACCTTGGCTTCTTCCTTTCCAATTTGTATCCCTTTGATCTCCTTTCGTTGTTTAATTGCTCTAGCTAGAACTTTGAATACTATATTAAACAAATAGTGAGAGAGTGGGCAGTCTTGTTTTGTCCTTTATTTTAGTGGGACAAAATAATCACAGGAGGCAGAGAGAGAGAGGGATCTGGTGGGAGAAGGGAGAGAGAGGGGGAAAAGGGGGACAGGACCAAGTATGGGAGCTGATAGTGATGAGAAGCCCAGCGGGCCAGGAGAATGATTCAAAATACGCAGCAGTGTGAGGTAGGGGACAGGGGAATCACTAGAGTGTCCTAGACATCAGGGATGTGAGAAGCTCCCAGGAGCCAATGGGGTGATCTTAGCTGACATGCCCAGCAGTGGGGAGATGGAACCTGAAGAGCCCACCTCCAGTAGAAAGACATGGCCCCCAGTTGAGGGATGGGACCATCCTCTCTCTCAAAAATTTTGACCCAGAATTTTTCCTGGCTAAAGAAAATGCAGGGACAGAACTTGAGCAGAGACTGAAGGAAAGGCCATCCAGAGACCACTCCAACTTGGGATCCTTCCCATGTACAGGCACCAAACCCCAACATTATTACTGATGCTACGTTGTAGTTGCAGACAGGAACCTGCCATGACTGTCCTCTGAAAGGCTCTATGACACCTGACTGAGACAGATGCAGATACTTACCCATTGGACTGTGCTTGGGGACTTATGGAAGAATTAGGGGAAGGACTGAAGGAGCTGAAGGAGATTGCAACCCTATTACAACAATATTAACTAACTGGACCCCTCAGAGCTTTGAGGGACTAAGCCACTAACCAAAGAGCATACATGGGGTGGTTCATGGGCCCTGCTACATATGTAGCAGAGGACGGCCTTGTCTCTCATTGGGAGGGGTTCAATCGTTGGTCTAGTGGAAGCTTGATGCCTCAGAGAAGTAGAAGGGTGAGTTGGGAGTGGGTAGGTGTATGGGGGAGCACCTTCTTAGAGGTGAAGGAGTGGGGGGCTTGTGGAGTCAAGACCTAGAAGCAAGGCAACACTTAAAATATAAATAAACAAAATAATTAATTAAAAAGAAAGAAGAAAGAAAGAAACAAAGGGAAATAGCAAAGAGAGACATCTGCCTAGATTTGTGTGAAACATCAGAAAAGTATGTGACAAGTATATTTAATTTCCGTCATATTTTCTATAAATTATAGGACTATCC
Source organism: Uromys caudimaculatus (assembly GCA_028551405.1). Taxonomy (NCBI): domain Eukaryota; kingdom Metazoa; phylum Chordata; class Mammalia; order Rodentia; family Muridae; genus Uromys; species Uromys caudimaculatus. The sequence continues at coordinate 77,704,751 of CM052707.1, read as the reverse complement.
TAGGATGTTGGCTACTAAACAAAACACCTATAAATTTGATAATTATTATCTATACATTTTTTGGTCTATAGTAGTCCTGCATAACAAATAAAACTTCATGCAACTTTTAAAAGATGCTTAGTCTAGATTCCTAAATAATTAATTTTGGTGAAATCCATTTTTTTTTTTTTGGCCAGGTTTCTTTACCCCCTCTCAGGAAATTTAGTTTTTCTAAATTAATTAAAATGTCTACACATTAGTGGAAATGTTCTGGACAATGTCTGATATGGATATATTATTAAAATGTACAATTTAAGGAAATTACCTTAAATATTTCAAACCTTGAAAATCAAGTAATTATTGACAATTGGCTATAGGTCAAACTTGGTGTTATGCTTTCTGGCACACATTGAGGAATTTAGAAGGCCATGGCTTATATAAGGGCATCTTTTGTTCTGTGAAGATCTGGATTCAATGAGACAGCTTCAACCTTCTGTCAAGATGCCTGGAGAAACTGTAGCTAGAGTTCTAATTAAACTGTTATCCAGTTAGGTGAGGTAGCAGCTTGAAAATAAAAATTAAGAAGGCAGAGTTTCATTGTAATAAGATTTCTTGGTCTGAGAGTTTGGAGGAAAGATTTCAAAAGTCACCAACTTTTTATATTGGGTTGATATTAGAGTCTCTGATTAATGTAATAAGATACTTTAGTGAACCTTCTCTGGGCTGTATCATAAACCATTATGGAACTTGTCCTTTGAAATTGGTATCAAGTTGTCCAAGTGTAGTTATAAGGACTCAAGAATGGGTCAGCTTTTGTTCTTAGGGAATTATAACTAGAAATTAGAGAACATGTAGAGAGCTCTTAAGGCTGCTTCAAGGATATTGGCAGGATATTTACATTGGGCTAGGATGAGGAAGTAGGCTCAGGCAAGAATTTGACTTTGGGCTAGGACAAGGAAGTAGGCTAAAGATAAATACAGAAGAGGAATGTGTTCCTTGTACCTTGATCATCTGGATAAGTCCCTGAATACAGTGATCATGGGACCTTTGTTTATGCCTTGTTTCTTCCTTAACTACTTTGTTTATACCTTAGAACTGTCCCTATTCTTTGCGTGTTCTTAGAGTAGATAAAAGCAGCTTGGCAAAAAATAAACTTGCTTCAGGACTTGGAATCGTACTATAGTGTTGTCTAATTGTCTTTTCTTTCTTTAATCCTCACTCCCTCCCTGGAGACCTCATTGACTGATTTAGTGGGCTTGGTTAAGAACACAAGTAACTCAAAATACAACCTTGTCTGTAGATCAATCATGAAAGCTCAAATACAATAAAGAGAGATTGGGAAGAATGGTCACTCAATAACGTGCTTCTTAGGCAAGCATGACGGCCTGAGTTTATATCTTAGAACCTGCACAAAACAACAAAAACAATAAAAAAGCCAAATTAATCTCCTATACTAAACCCCAGCAGGCCTGGTTAAAAGTCAAAAGAGTGATGTGCTGAAGTTCTGATCCTAAAGTAATGCTAAGGAGTTTATCAGACTTTCAAAGAAACAAGGATTAGAGAAACAGCAGACAAATTCTCCTGAAAGGACAGTTTCAACTGGATAATAGCAAAGCTCTTTGAGTTAATCCTTTCACAAAAATCATATGAAACTACCTGATGTAGCCTTTTCTGTCACATTGCTGTAACTCTTTCTCCTCTGTAACTGAAAACTAATCACCTACCTTTTGCTTTTATTTCTGATCCCTTAAATTCTTTGTCTTTCAAACCAATGTCTTTGCACAGATTGTGAGGTCATTTACTTGGTTTTATGAAATTGAGTATTCTTCAAATCCAGAATAAAGACAATTAAATTGGTTAAATTATATATATATGCATGTATGTATATGTATATGTATGTATATGTATATATATGTATATGTATAGAGGTGTAGGAAAGGCAAATAAATTTGGGCCAATAATATATTTATGGTTTTTCCCATCAGATGTCACTAGTTTCTTGGTTAGGAGAGGGAGCCTGTGTTCTCTGGAAGCAACTGGAGAAGGAGAAAACATGATCACAGTATATTTTCTGTAAACAATTGCTTTCAATTAAAAAAAAAATCAGTAGGATGGTGGTTAGTAGATATTGTTAACTTTGGATGATAGTAGGACTATAAGACAACTATTTCAATATCAAGCTATCTTCGACTTTTCTCAAAGACTTTTAGAACACTTTATAAAATATGTTCTAAAATGTAACTAGAGGTAACACAATTGATGTTGGTGAAGAGAACTCCGAAAGAGTGCAGAAAAAGAGTTCTTCGGTGATGAACTCTCAAGGTCTATTCAGATTCGTATTTCCATATGTGCTTATAATTAATGTCTAAACTGCCTGTAGAGACCAAATTTTCATGGGCCTGTCACACTTTTGCATATTTTATGAGCAGTTGCATTAATTACCTGTCCGGCGCGCTGTTTGGTCTCGCCAGCAAGAACCCACGCGGACACACGGATCCTTCTGCAGCAATGCGTTTAATGCATAATGAAAAGAGGAAAGACCCCGGGGCCCCAGAATGGCGCTGTTATATAGCCCCGAGGCAG
>CM052707.1:77682856-77701689 GCA_028551405.1 Uromys caudimaculatus | reverse complement strand
GATAGTCATGTACACCCATAATGCGCTTCGGGGGTTTTCCCGCGCTTCGGGGGTTTTCCCGCGCTATCCGTAAGTTTCCTTAGAGCGACAGCTGAGGTCAGCGCCATCTTGTAATGGCGAATACTCTAGCCGCTCCTTACAATTACCTTTGTTCTAGACTGTCTTTTCAAGAATGTATGTATAGGGATAGCATAGCAAGACCAAGATACTGTCTTCCTCTGGAGCAAAGGGCAGGTTTGTTATGATAATGTCCCCCTCTTGGGAACTGTCAGGCAGATATAATACCCATTATGAAAAATTCATTGTCTCTAAGCTCAAGATTTCTGTTTTTTATTGTAACCCATGGGATGTGCATGCATTAACAGGTTTTCCACATTCACCTCGGTGGAAAGTAGGACCCAAAGCATTGTCTTGAATGTTACTACCTTTTTGACATTGGTATGCTAGGGCAGGAAAATTGTTTTGGAGTGACATGTATGATAAAGTAGGCAGAAGAGGTAAATAGTTGCAGGCATGAAGTTTCTTTATTTAATGAACTGAGCTCCAGTGCGCTTGTGCTGGCACTAACCTGGAAGGAACACTAAGAATGTCCACTCACAGCTGACTCTTAAGGAGAAAGAAGGTAAATCACAATGTTTGGGTTAAAATTCAGGAAGGTTGACAATTTGTATACAAGAGACTAGAAAAGGTATAATTTGATTAATCTTTGTTTTATAAAGCATAATAATCAGGCCATCATCATCAAGATAGTGTAGTGAGGCAAAAATTGAAGTTCAAAAGGAAGAAAATGCAACTAGAGTATGGGAGGGTGGTAGACTAGGGTATCAAGCAGTATTTTGAAAGGTACATTTGGTTGAACATTCGCTGATAAGGAGGCATACTACCTTGTTAGAGATTAGGTGGTGTCTTGGAGAAGAGAGATGCAGAATAGGCACAGCTCTTTTTGCATATGTGAGCTGAAGTTAAACAAGATGGGTCATGAAAGATGGAAAACCTCAAGTTACTCAAAATTAATGATGCAATAGCTAAGGATTGGTGGATAGAGAAAACAGGGTCCGAGGAAAGTTTTGGTAAATAAAATATGGTAGTTGTTAACCTAGATTTTGTTTTTTTTTTCAATTGGATATTTTATTTATTTACATTTCAAATGTTATCCCCTTTCCTGGTTTCCCCTCTGCAAACCCCCTATCCCATTCCCCCCTTACCCTGCTTCTATGAGGGTGCCCCACCCCCACCTATCCACTCCCACCTCACCGCCTACCATTTCTGTACACTGGAGCATCAAGCCTTCATAGGACCAAGATCCTCCCCTCCCACTGATGACAGATAAGGCCCCTTCAGCTCCTTCAGTCCTTCCCATAACTCCTCTATTAGGTTCCCTGTGCTCAGTCTAATGGTTGGCTGCTCACATCTGCATCTGCATTGGTCAGGCTCTGGCAGAGCCTCTCAGGAGATAGTTGTATCAGGCTCCTGTCAGCAAGCACTTCTTGACATCAAAATTGTGTCTGGGTTTGGTTTCTGCTTTTGGGATGGATTCCCAGGTATGACAGTCTCTGCTCCACACTTGTCCCAGTATTTCCTTTAGACAAGAGCAATTCTGGGTTAAAATTTTGTAGGTGGGTTGGTGGCCCATCCCTCAACTGGGGGGCCATGCCTAACCTCTGGATATGGTCTTGACAGGTTCTCCCTCCCATTTGTGGGGTATTTCAGTTATTGCCATCCCCATGGAGACCTGAGAGGCCCTTGATTTCCTGGCATCTGGGACTTTCTGGTTGCTGTCCCCAGTTTCCCATCCCCCATTGCTACAAACCTCTGCTCAATTTCCCAATCCTCTGCACATCTCCATCTCCTCCCATACCTGCTTCTTCCCCTCTTTTTCCCCTCCCTTCTTCTCTTTCTTCCAAGTCCCTCCCTCCCTCTACTTCCCTTGATTATTTTGTTTCCCCTTCTAAGTAGGACTGAAGCATCCACTCTTTGGTCTTCCTTCCTCTTGAGCTCCATGTGGTCCATTAGTTGTATCATGGTTATCCCATGCTCTTTTGCCTAACATACACTTATCAGTGAGTACATACCACTTGTGTTCTTTTGTGACTGAGTTACCTCACTCAGGATGATACTTTCTAGATCCATCCATTTACCTGTGAATTTCATGAAGTCATTTTTAATAGTTGAGTAATATTCCACTGTGTAAATGTACCACATTTTCTGTATCCATTTCTCTGTTGAGGGACATCTAGGTTGTTTCCAGCTTCTGGCTATTATAAATATGGCTGCTATGGACATAGTGGAGCATGTGTCTTTATTACACATTGGAGCATCTTCTGGGTATATGCCCAGGAGTGGTATAGCTGGGTCCATAGGTAGTACTATGTCCAATTTTCTGAGGAACCACCAGACTGACTTCCAGAGTGGTTGTACCAGCTTCCAATCCCAACAATGGAGGAGTGTTCCTCTTTCTCCACATCCTCGCCAACATCTGCTGTCACCTGAGGTTTTTCTTTTTTTTTTTTTTGGTTTTTCGAGACAGGGTTTCTCTGTGTAGCTCTGGCTGTCCTGGAACTCACTCTGTAGACCAGGCTGGCCTCAAACTCAGAAATCCACCTGCCTCTGCCTCCCAAGTGCTGGGATTAAAGGTGTGCGCCACCATTGCCAGACCAATCACCTGAGTTTTTGATCTTAGCCATTCTGAATGGTGTGAGGTGGAATCTTAGGGTCGTTTTGATTTGCAATTCCTTGGTGACTAAGGATGTCACCAAGGAACATTTCCTTAGGTGCTTCTCGGCCATTCGATATTCTCAGTTGAGGAATCTCTGTTTATCTCTGTTCCCCATTTTTAAAATAGTGTTCTTAGGTTCTCTGGAGTCTAACTTCTTGAGTTCTTTGTATAAATTGGATATTAGCACTCTATTGGATGCAGGATTGGTAAAGATCTTTTCCCAATTTGTTGGTTGTCATTTTGTCCTATTGACAATGTCCATTGCCTTACAGAAGTTTTGCAACTTTATGAGGTCCCATTTGTTGGTTGTTGATCTTAGAGCATAAGCCATTGGTGTTCTGTTCAGGAAAATTTCCCCTGTGAACATGCGTTAGAGACTTTCCCCCACTTTCTTTTCTATTAGATTCAGTGTATCTGGTTTTATGTGGAGGTCCTTGATCCACTTGGACTTAAGCTTTGTACAAGGAGATAAGAATGGAATAATTTGCAATCTTCTACATGTTGACTGACAGTTGAACCAGCACCATTTGTAGAAAATGCTGTCGTTTTTCCACTGGATGGGTTTAGTTCCTTTATCAAAGATCAAGTGACCATAAGTGTGTGGGTTCATTTCTGGGTCTTCAATTCTATTCCATTGATCTACCTGCCTGTCACTGTACCAATACCATGCAGTTTTTATCACTATTGCTCTGTAGTACAGCTTGAAGTCAGGGAGGCTGATTCCCCCAGATGTTATTTTATTGCTGAGAATAGTTTTTGCTATCCTGTTTTTCTTGTTGTTCCAAATGAATTTGAGAATTGCTCTTTCTAACTCTATGAAGAATTGAGTTGGAATTTTGATGGGGATTGCATTAAATCTGTAGATTGCTTTCTTCATGGTGGCTAGTTTTACTATGTTAATCCTGCCCATCCATGAGCATGGGAGATCCGTAGATTTTTCTTTCTGGAGAATATTCAATTGTTTCTAGAGAATTGATCTCTGGGAAGTCTTAGGGGTAAAGAGAAGTTGTTCCTTTCACACTTACTAGTTTCGTGATAAAATTTCCTAAAACGGCCAACCAAGATGCATTGGTGCAGGTATTGGGTTGTACTCTCCACTCCTACTTAAGTAGTTCTCATTCTTGAACTCAGAGACAGAGTGAGTTACTGTTTACAAAATCATGACTATCGAGCAAGCCAATACTAGTGATCATACTGTCTATTACACCGCAGTTTCCTGTCCTTGTCAGATGATCATTTTGAAGAACCATTCAGGGTAATTGTGGTTGTACAAGGGCATTTCAATCCGCACAGATTGCACATTTGAGCCATGGCACTTAGGCAAATACTAAAAGAGCAAATACATATGAGGTGAGGTCTGTTTCTACTATTATCTATTCAAGAGGGTCTAAATTAAGCAAACAGAATAAGCCTTGTTCCTCAGTTTGAAGGACTTGTAGACTAGATCTGAGAATATTAGCAAATTAATTATTTTCATGAGTTCTTCTTTTGCTTGTCAAATCACCTTTGTTTTAAATTGAAAACAGATTCTTCTTTCATACTTCCTGACCATAGTTTCTCTCCCATCTACTTCTTGTAGCTCCCTGCCATATACCCTCTCCCCCAGATCCAATCCTCTTCTGTTTCCCATCAGAAAGGAGAAGACTACTGAGAGACAGTAACCAAACTGGACAAAACAAGATAAAATAAAACAAGGCAAAAGCCCTCATATCCAGGCTGGACATGGCAACCCAATAGGAGGAAAAGTGTCCCAAGTGCAGGCAAAAGAGTCAGATGCACACATTCCCACTGTTAGGAGCCCTAGAAAAACATGAAGCTAACAGCCATAACATTGGCAGAGGATCTGGTGTAGACCCTTACAGGCTCAGTTCTTGTTTCAATCTCTGTGAACCCATATGAGCCCCACTTAGTTGATTCAGCAGGTCATGTTCTCCTGGTTTCCTCCATCACCTCTGACTTATAACATCTTTTATCCTCCTCTTCTGAGGGGTTCCTGGATTTTCAAGGGGAGGAACTCAATGGAAACCTCTAATTTAGAGTCTCTCTCCACATAATGTCTGGCTGTGGGTCTCTGCATCTGCTTCCATCTGCTGCTAGAGGAATCCTCTCTAATTTTTCTTTCTTTGTTTTGTTTTGTTTTGTTTTGTTTTGTTTTGTTTTGTTTTGTTTTGTTTTGTACCAGTCATGTTTGATTCTACCCTAAGTCTCTGGGCTATCTAGTCTCTAGTTCATGGTAATCCAGGCAGTGTATAGCATGGGCTCCCTCTTATGGAGTGGGCCTGAAGTTAAGACATTGGTTGGGCTGTCCAACAAGTTCTAATCTACTATTTCCCCTATATATCTTGCAAGCAGAACAGATTGTAGGTAGGTTTGGTGATTTGGTTGGTGGACAGGTTGTTAAGTAGAAGGTTTTGTATCTGGATTTTCCTTTTGTGTCCATGTTTCTCTTTTGGAGGTCCAGAGAGTACTTGTCTGCACCACTGAGCCAGAAAGTAGGGATGAAGACTCCATGTATACATTATCTCAACCTCTATATGTAATGTTAATGAGTATGTGGATGTTGTCTTTAGCAACGGGCCACTGCTGTCAGTTTTCAGAGAGAAACCCCCCGTTCTATCATCAGTTCAGGTTGTTTAGGATTCCCTTCACCAACAACTTGACTGAATGCAACCCTAGCGGATCACTGGAAGTCACTAGCTGGCTACACAAGATGACCAGTTCAGACTCTTTATCCTTCAGGTATTTTTAATGGCATCAGAGTTTTGATAAAGGTCTATAAAGGTATGAGTTCAGCATTCCTTTCTCCAAAGTGGCATATATACTGCCACAAAAGTTCAATATTCTGTCCAGGGCTATTCTGTTTTAAATCAATGTATTCCAGTGTACATCGGTGTGTTCCAGTTTAAATCAACCTGTTAAGACAGCAGGTGTATGTAGCTTAACTAAGATTGATTAGTTTCTCTGTCAGTCATTGAACTGCAGCAGGTAGGAGTTTCTTGATGTTTTGTATCTCTTTCGACACACAATGTCAAATGTCTAGAGAAAGTTGTCTAGAAGCGAATCACAAATTGAGGTCCAGGTTTTTCCTCCATCTTTAATAAAGTTATTAAGTAAGTGTCCATTTCTTCTAAAATAAAAAGGAGGCCTAGGGAATGACAGTGAAATCAGTCTTAATGACAGATGCCATCCTGAGAACTGACAGTGGAAATGAAAAGGTTTTGTTAAATGTGCTGACCACGGTCACTTCTCAGGCCAATGTAGATCCTTTATTTGCATCTAATGATGTGGTCTTAGTTAATATATCCCAACAAGGTACCTCAAATTCTCTAATCCATTCCATGTTTTTATCATTTCTCAGAAATAGCATGAAATAAAGGATATAACACAAAAAAAGTTAAGTATGTTAATGGTGATAACTGATAGAAAAATCAGGCCATTAACTTATACAGTAAGAATCTTGAAGCAAAAACTGTAAATGTGAGGTATGCAATATGTAAGTTATATATTCCCTGTGTAATTAAAAATTTTTGTTATTTATTACTGTTTTATTTTTGTCTGAGCCCAAACTCTGAGAGTATTACTGCAAAATCTGCTACCACCAGCTCCTGGCTGCTATGTAGGTGGAAGAAGAAACCTAATTCTGTATATATTTTATGATAAAGGTTTTAGTATTTTTGACTTATCAGCTAGATCAAAGGTATGTCGTGGCTGAATGCAACTGCTGGTTAAAAATCAAAATGTTTTCCCAATGTACTAGTAACTGAAAGAGAAGTGACGATGCCCAGAGGGGATGGTGTACAAAGAAAACATCCAGTTTGATAGGTTTTGTTCAAAGCAGGTCAAATCAAGTCCCGTAATTTTATTTTCCTAACTTATCTCTCCAATAGTAAAAGGTGATCATTACTGCTCCTCTTATCAAAATTTAGTCTTTGCCATGCACGTTGAACCTGTATGTTTCCCAAAACCCTATTTCCCCAGGGAAGGTAGAATTGAGGTTGTTTACACTAGAAGCCTTACTAAATGTGGTTATATTCTGTAGGTTTAGAGTTGGATGTTACTTATATCATGTCAAAATGCACTTCATCTAAAGCTCTTGGTTTGATGATATCCTCTGATATGAATTTTTGACAGGCTTTCCAGGATCCAGTGGACACACCAGATTGGGAGGAAAGGTACACACTAGAAATATTACTAAATTCTCCAATAACATAGTTAAGCATTTACTGAACATAAAGTTGTGTCTGTCTCTATTATTGTGAATTATTTTGTAAAACAGTTTTGCAAGGTTTCGCTTGAAAGCCTTCAGTATCCCCAAGGGCCATCTTAAAAATGTCACATGTCACATAGTACTAAATTATATATATATATATATATATATATATATATATGTTTTGTGTCAACTTGACACAAGCTGGAGTTATCACAGAGAAAGGAGTTTCAGTTGAGAAAATGCCTCCATGAGATCCAGGTGTAAGGCATTTTCTCAATTAGCGATCAAGGGGGGAGGGCCCACTGTGGGTGGTGCCATCCCTGGGCTGATAGTCTTGGGTTCTATAAGAAAGCAGGCTGAGCAAGCCAGGGGAAGCAAGCAAGCCAGTAAGAAACATCCCTCCATGGCCTCTGTATCAGCTCCTGCTTCCTGATCTGTTTGAGTTCCAGTCCTGACCTCCTCTGGTGATGAACAGCAGTGTGGAAGTGTAAGCTCAATAAACCCTTTCCTCCCCAACTTGCTTCTTGGTCATGATGTTTGTGCAGGAATAGAAACCCTGACTAAGATGATATATACATATATAAAGGAGACAAGGTTTTTCTGTATAGCCTTGGCCCTGAAACTCACTTCCTAGACCATTCTGGCCTTGAACTCACAATGATCCACCTATCTCTGCCTCCTGAAGTGCTAGGATTAAAGGTGTGTGCCATCACCACACTGATTTGCATGTAGATTTACGTCAATAGCCTTTTGACAGAAATATTGTGGTGTATATCTCTGATTTTTTCCTTCCTTCCTTCCTTCCTTCCTTCCTTCCTTCCTTCCTTCCTTCCTTCCTTCCTTCCTTCCTTCCTTTCTTTCTTTCTTTCTTTCTTTCTTTCTTTCTTTCTTTCTTCAGTAATAGTGGAGTAAAAATGATTATATTGTGAAACTTATGGTATATCAAATTCAAGATATGACTGTCTTTCAAAAATGTTGATGCAGACTATATCAACTATAAAAGATATCTACCATTTGTCACTCCTCGTAGTGACCATGTCATCTATTATATATCTGTCTACAGGGAAAATAGAAAACTTATAAATGATAAAAATTAAAAATATAGATATATCATCTGCTTCAAACTATGTGCCCTTCTCAAAGTTGTAGAAATCAGTCAGACTCACAAATGTTCTTTTAAATTAATTTTTCTCCTTTTTCAAATTTTTATTTTCTTTATATTCAAAAGTGAGAAATTAGGTGTTACTGTATTGAATCAATTAGCTGAAATTTCAAAGAGTTAATGATGCCAGTTGCATATAAACATAATTAGATGCTAGAAATAGACAATTAATGGACTGATTTCCATAATGATTTGATAACTTTTGTATTATAAAAGTGAGGTTTTTGGAAGCTATATTTTTCAAAGTAGGTATATTTTAGATTAGTGAACTTTCCTAGGTTTTGACTGCAATTTGCTGGAAATCAATGAATAATCTTCAATTAAATATTCAACAAATGGAATGCTGTCTCCATATCTGGAAGATTTTAGAAAATTTCTAACGATTGAAAACAAGTTTATATAGAGAAAACTAGAAATTTAGTAATATAAAAACCAAGGAATAAATGAGCATGTTAAAAGGTAAGAGTGTGAGCAATGTATAAGGTTCAATTTGAAGCCTTACACTTGCATTTGGAACAAGTGAAGTTTCAAGGACAGATTTTACTGGCTAATTTTGGTTCTTGGTTAAATGGATTGAAACTTGAGAAAGACTATAATTCTGCATGATCTAAATTTGGTAAAACATTGAAATTAAAAATTCATGTAGATGTAAATAAAGTATCAAAAAATAAAAATAAAAAAAATTCATGTAGTTTACATGATATCTTACTCATGTAGAATATCTGTTAAATTCTCGGTAGTTAAAACATTCAATTAAGGAAAATATTTGATGAAATGTTTACTCATTTTATTGCAGTGTTAAATATAAAGATAATCTGTATGTAGAATAATTTGCTTTGAGTTTGCTTACTATTCCAATCTTGAAGAGTAGATTTTTTTCTAATATTTCCAAATATTAGTTTTCATAATAAAATGTATAATCACAGAAAATTGATACGTAATAAAATATCAACAATTTCAGATTTGCACATAGAACTTTTGGTTTTAAAGAAGGCTATGGATAATTTTGTGAAAAAAAATCAATAGCAAAAATGAAATATTCATTATTAGAAAAAATACTAGTGATATATTTTTGAAACAAATTTATTAAAAAAAGATCAAAAGTCCACACATATGTACCAATGATTTTATATATATATATATATATATATATATATATATATATATATATATTGCCTAGTTTTTAAGATAATCTGTTAATCAGAAATGAAAGTGTCCCCTGTTTATTACACATTTTTATATTATTCTCACTTTATAAATATAATTTACTTTTGGGAGCAATTTAAAACCAGTATATATATATACAGTTTGTTTGTTTGTTTGTTTTTTTATTTATTTTATTTTTTTATTTTTGATACTTTATTTACATTTCCGATGATTCCCCTTTTCTTTGGAAACCCCGTTTGTTTGTTTTTTGTTTTTTTTCCAGATAGAGCTTCTCAGAGCTTCTCTGTGTAACAGCCCTGGTTGACCTGGAACTCACTTTGTAGACTGAGCTGGTGTTGAACTCACAGATATCTGCCTCTGCCTCTTGAGTTCTGGGATTAAAGGTATGTGCCATCATGCCTGGCTTAAAATATAATATTTTATAAATTCATCATAGAACACAAATTCAATTTTCAACAAGAAAATATTTCAAATATTTATACTGGTTTAACTATGTGGAGACTTACATTTACTCTGAGACTTGTTTCAGTTGAATAGGTGATGTCTCTCTAACTCAAAATGGCAAATAATAGAGAAATTGTGTTAAAGAAGAAGGTGGGGTTCTGTGGGAGTGACAGACTAGAAATGGGTGATTGCCTAGAGTGAGGGGCGGCAAAGAATTGAGTTAAAATAGAATTTATGATATGCCCTGACCCAATAACTGTCTACTTAAACATGAAAGTAATAAGAATAAGTGTGTGTTTTAAGTTCTACTGGTTCATAGAAAAATGTATACTTTTAATTAATGAGAATTTAAATGGGAATAAAAGTTTCCTGAAAGCTTATAGTTTCTTATATGTTTAACTTATGACAGTGTTGAACTGTCATCCCCTTATCAGACATTATAGTCTCAAAAGCTTCACTTCACAATCGGGCAAACAGCTCCCAGAGGCAGACACCAACATGGTCCTTGGACTTAGGCTTTCCCATTACCCTTCCTTTCTCTCTTCGGTTCATTGGGTTGAAGGTGTTTTCTTTTAGACTTTCTAACTTCATCCTCTTTTTTGCGTGTTTGTCTCTTCACCTCTCTATTTAGTATCTTGGAGGCTTGGGCACAGTGTGACATATTCTTCTCCAGTAATCTTTGGTATAATTGCCACTTGATTGACCATAAAATGATTAATAAAAATGATTAATATTTTGGTTGTTAAGAGTGGTTTTGAACAACTGATCTCAATTTGTCCCATTTCTTATCACAATTGTCACTGATACCTGCATTGCTCATGTATATTTCCCTTCTTTATTCTCCTAGGTCTAGACACTTCTGTAGCACATTTTGCTATAGGCTATGAAAAGAATTTTATATTAAAGGTTCTTTTTCATTAGATTCATGGTAGATTAGATTACTAATAAGCAGTATTACTGAATACTTTCCATATGTCAAGTAAGTTCTTATGGACTTTGCACTTATCAGTGCTTATCAACAACTTAAAACATATTTGTGTTTTGCCACTGTTGATATATAGGTTACTATTATCTTTGTTTTACAAATGAGATACAAATACAAATGTTATCAACTATTGAAAAAAAATTCCTTTCACAGAAATAGTTATCTACATGTCAGAATTTGAGCCCAGAGAATCCTTGTCTTACTGTTCCTCTTTTTATAGTTTAAGGTAAAGAATGGGCAGGTAAGATGGAAGAAGGAATTAGTAGAGAACCCAAATAAGGCAGAGGCAGTAATCCCAGTGAAAGTGATGATAATACACTTTTTTGTTTTAAATAGAAACTGTCCAGTTTAGACCACTTTAAGGAAAACCTGAAGATCCCAATGCTGAATGACAGTGAACTGTAGTGACTTGGTGTATGAGGCATATAATGTAGAGGTTTGTATTTTGAAAGTTAAAATAAGAAAAATTGGGATAGGTCTAATCCCTGAGGACTAGAGCTAAGAGAATGAAGGGAGAGATTTATTATACCATTCACATCTGAGGCATTACTAAAGGCTTTTCTTGCTGAAGATGCCAATTATCAAGGGTGAGGTCTTAAAATAAAAGGACTATGTAAGAGGGCTCATGTAGAGGATTTGAACTTCCTGGAAGAGACATCATGAAATATCTACCACTACTAGCTATGCTATATATTTGTTGATACAGCCAGCAATTTCTACATTATTGCTGATTGCATACATATTACAATCAGTTGGATAAGGCACTTATTATGACAGTTTTGACAATACTAAGAAATTTTTATTAGACTCTCAAAACAATCACATTCAAATGCTAAATGTAAGTAATGCTTTGCTACTGTGTGAGAATACAAAATTCCAAGCAAACAGTAGTAAATGTTTCTAACAGATAATTGCGTATTTGCTGGATATGCTATTAAACAGGCTTATTTAGTTGTATATTCTTTGAGCAGTATTTTGAATAGTTTAAGCTGAATTTGTATGATAGCTAATTATATGACAAATTCATTTATGGCCATTGAAAACAAGATATTTTGTGAAATACATGCAATGTCTCTTTTAAAATTTAACGCAAATTAATTTTTATATATGGGTGTTTTGGCTACATTTCTATTTGTCCATCATGTGTGTGCCTAGTATTCATGGAGAACAGAAGTCAGATCTCCTGGAAGTGAAGTTACAGATATCTATGAGCCACCATATGTGTGCTAGGAGTTGAACCCAGGTCCTTTGGAAGAACAGCCAGTGTTCTGAACCACTGAGCCATCTATATAGCCCCTAACCAAAAATATCTTTTAAAATATATTTTTTGCTACATAGAATGAATGGAAGAAGAATGAGATAAAGGATTCTCAAAACAAACAAGCAAACACCTTCCCTTATGTTCCACTAGATAAAAGGTTTAATCTTCAAAAAAAAAAAAAAAAAAAAAATCTCCATTTAGCCTGTAGCAGCTTAAAGTCTTGGCAGCAACAGCTGTGCTGTACCACAGAGTAGCCTAGGCATTTTGCTATTAGGAAAAGTTTAAGATAAAGGAATTCCTGAAATCTGTGGGTTTTAAACTTACTTTGGGAGGTTTTTGCTTTGAGAAGACAGCATTTTCAAAGTCTTTATTGATCAGTAGTTACAAATGTAAATCACACAGTATTAGCTGAGAATAAAAACGTTTCTGTTTACGGATCTGTCTTCCTGATTACTCCTTCCTTTTTGTGATGTTTTGCTGCGGATTAGGAAAGGTAAGTCCGGGTATTAATTTTGCCATCGTTAATCCCTGTGTAGAACTTTTCTTAAAGCTGGTCCTTGGGAGTTTTTGCATGGAACATAATAAAATTTTAATCATTGACTTTAAGTCGCAGTTTTCAGGATCTAATACAAAATATATGCAAAGTATTTGTGTTAAAATGGGTTGATGCATATGTTATGTAAGACTAGGTGCAATGGCTGATATTAGGCTATAAATACTTTGATTATATCTTACAATACACACCTTTTACTTCAAAAGGCACAGAATTACCAGTTTAAGACTGGATTCTATATTTCAAAAGTATGACTCTCTTAATTTAGCTTAACTAATTTGTTTCTATTATATGTATGGGTCTCTTACCTGCGTGTGTGTGTGTGTGTGTGTGTGTGTGTGTGTGTGTGTGTGTGTGTGTGTGTTCCACTGCTGTCTGATGTCCTTGGAGGTCAGCATCGAATCCTCTGGGAATGGAGTTACAGATGGTTACCAAACTACCAAACCCTGGTCTTTTGGAAGAATAATAAGTACTCCTAACCACTAAGGCATCTCCTCAATGGCAAGAACACAGTTTTTATATGGGGACACTTTCTGCAGGTGAAGTGAGCTAGTACAAAAATTTCTGTCCTTTTGATTGATAATACTTTGATAGACTGAAAAGATGGCTCAATGGTTAAGAATACTGGCTGTTCCTCCAGACTTGGGGTTGATTTTGAGAGCCTATGTGTTAGCTTACAACCATCTGTCACTCAGGGGATCTAACACCTTCTTTTTGGCTTCAATGGGCACTGCACACACATGGTGCACGCACACACACGCAGATAAAATGTTCTTACATATAAAATAAACATACAATAAATCTAAAAAAAAACTGAGGTGCTTTTTTTTTTTTTGTCCTAATATTATGTCACACATTGTGGCCAAACAAAATTCAGTTTTTTTCCCAAGGTTTCTTTTCTTTTAATTGATTTATTAATTTACTTTACATTCTGATTACAGCTTCCCCTCCATGCTCTTCTCTTAGTCTTTCCCTCTCCCCTCTCCTCCCCTCTCCTTTTCTCCTCAAAGAAGATGAGGCCCCTCATGGATATCAACCTACTTTGGCATAAGAAGTTGCAGTAGGACCAGGCACATCTTCTATGAAGGCTAAACCAAGTTCGGGGGAAAATGATCCAAAGGCATAGAAACAGAGACAGATACAGCCCCTGTTCTTGCTATTAAAGGTCCCACATGAAGACCAAGCTGCATATCAGCTACATATATGCAGAGTCTAGGTCTGTCCAATGCATGCTCTCTGGTTGATGATTCAGTCTCTGTGAACCCCGATGTGCTCCCACAAGCCATGGAGGAGTGTTCCCCTTGCTCCACATCCTGGTAAGCATGAGCTGTCACTTGATCTTAGCTATTCTGATGGGTGTAAAATGAATTTCAGAGTCCTTTGATTTGCATTTCCCTGATGTTTAAAGATGTTGAACATTTCTTAAAGTGCTTTCCAGACATTAAAGTCCTCTGTTGAGACTTCTCTTTTTAGATCAGTACTCTAGTTTTAATTGGGTTATCTGGTTTATTGAAGTCTAATTTCTGAGTTCTTCACATATTTTGCATATCAACCCTCTGTCAGATATGGAGTTGGTGAACATATTTACCCAGTCTGGAAGCGGCTGTTTCGCGCTTTGATACTGTCTTATCTTACTGGAGCCTTTCAGTTTCATGATGTCCCATTTATTAACTGTTGATCTTAATACCAGAGCTGTTTGTGTTCTGTTCAGGGAGTTTTCTCCAGTACCAATCTGTTCAAGGCTATTCCCCACTTTCTGTTCTATCAGATTTAGTGTATCTGGTTTCACTTTGAGGTCTCTGATCCATGTGGAGTTAAGTTTTGTGCAGGGTGATAGATGTCAATCTATTTACATTCTACATGCAGGCATCCAGTTAGACCAGCACCATTTGTTGAAGATGCTTTCTTTTCTCCATTGTATAGTTTTGGCTTCTTTGTCAAAAATCAAGGGTCCATAGGTGTGTGAGTTTTCTTCTGGGTTTTTGTTTTGATTCCATTGATCAATTTGTCTGTTATACGAATACCACGTGGTTTTTATTACTTTTGCTTTGAGGTACAGCTTGAAATCAGGGATGGGGATACAACCAAAAGTTCTTTTATTTTAGGATTGTTTTAACTGTCCTGGGTCTTTTGTTTTTCCATATGTAGTTGAATATTTTTCGTTTAAGGTCTGTAAAGAATTGTGTCGGAATTTTGTGTTGGAAAATTGCATTAAACTTGTAGATTATTTTTGGTAAGATGGCTGTTTTTACTATGCTAATCCTACTGATCCACGAGCATGGGAGATCTTTTCATTTTCTGATATCTTTAACTTCTTTCTTTAAAGACTTGAAGTTCTTGTCATACAGGTCATTCACTTCCTTGGTTAGAGTTAGACCAAGATACTTTATATTATTTGTGGCCATTTGTTGTTTCCCTAATTTCTTTCTGTTTATTGTTTGTATAAAGGAAGGTTACTGATTTTTTTTTTTTTTTTTTAGTTTATTTTCCACCCAGCCACTTTTTGAAGGTGTTTATCAGTTCTAGGAGTTTTCTGGTAGAATTTTTGGAGTCACTTATGAATATTAACATGTCATCTGCAAATAACAATACTTTGCTTTCTTTCTATCCATTTTGTATCTCCTTAGTTGTCTTAGTGCTCTAGCTAAAACTTCAAATACTATATTGAATAAACACAGGGAGAGTGGGTAGCCTTGTCTCTGATCTTAGTGGAATTGCTTTGTTTCTCTCCACTTAATTTGATGTTGGCTATTGACTTGCTTTATTGTGTTTAGGTATAGGCTTTCTATCCCTTCTTTCCAAGACTTTTATCATGAAGGGGTGTTGGATTTTGTCCAGGGCTTTTTCAACATATAATGAGAGGGTCATGGGGTTTTTATTTAGGTTTTCCTTTTATATGATGGATTATATTGAACTATTTTTGTATGCTGAACCATCTTTGTATCCCTGGGATAAAGCCTACTTGTTGATCATGGTGGATAACATTTCTGATGTGTTTGTGGATTAGGTTTGTTAGCATTCCATTCAGTATTTTTGCAGCAATGTTCATAGAAGAAATTGGTCTGAAATCATCATTCATTGTTGATGTTTGTGTGGTTTAGATGTATAACTGTGGCCTCATAAAATGACATTGGCAATGTTCCTTCTGTTTCTATTCTGTGGAATAATTCGAGGAGTATTGGTATTAGGTTTTCTTTGAAATTCTGGTAGAATTCTGCACTAAAAGCATTTAGTCCTGGACTTTTTTTGGTTGGCAGACATTTAATGACTGCTTTTATTTCCTTAGGGGTTATAGGTCTATTTAAATTGTTTATCTGATCTTGACTTAACTTTGGTAAGTGGTATATATCAAGAAAATTATCAATTTTGTTTAGACTTTCTACCTTTGTGGAGTACAGGTTTTTGAAAAAGGAACTAATGATTTTTTAGTTTTCCTTAGTGTTTGTTGTGTCTTGCTTTTCATTTATTTCATTAACTTGGATATATTCTTTCTGGCTTTTAGTTTGGGTGAGAGTTTGTCTATCTTGTTTGTTTTCTTAAAGAACCAACTCTTGGTTTCCTTGATTCATTTTATTGTTTTCGTTGTTTCTTTTCTTTTTTTTATTTCTTTTTTTTTTGATACTTTATTTACATTTCAAATGTTTTCCCCTTTCCAGATTTCCCCTTTGCAACCCCCCTGTCCCCTCCTCCCTCCCCCTGCCTCTATGAGGGTATTCCCTGACCCTCCCACACACCCACTCCCGTCTTCCCTCCTTGGCATTACCCTATACTGAGGCATCTAACACCCTCGGACCCAAGGGCTTCTCCTCCCCCTGATGGCTAATAAGACCCTCCTCTGCCACATATGTGGCTAGCACTATGGGTCCCTCCATGTGTATTCTTTAGTTGGTGATCCAGTCTCTGGGAGCATTGGGAGGTCAGGCCAGTTGATACTGTTGCTCCCTCCATGGGGCTGCAAACTCCCTCATCTCTTTCAGTCCTTTCTCCAACTCCTCCATCTGGGACCTCATGCACAGCCCAATGGTTTCTGTGAAGTGAATCTTGGGTATTCCGAAGTTTTGGGCTAATAACCACTTATCAGTGAGTACATACCATGTTCATTCTTTTGTGACTGAGTTACCTCGCTCAGGATGATATTTTCAAGTTCCATCCATTTGGCTTCGAATTTCATTAAGTCATTGTTTTTAATAGCTGAGTAGTATTCCATTGTGTACATCTACCACATTTTCTGTATCCATCCCTCTGTTGAAATACATCTAGGTTGTTTCCAGCTTCTGGCTATTATAAATATGAACATAGTAGAGCATATGCTTTTATTATATGATGGACCATCTTCCGGATATGCTCAGGAGTGGAATAGCTGGGTCCTCAGGTAGTATTATGTTCGTTTTTCTGAGGGTCCACCAAACTGATTACCAGAGAGGTTGTATCAGCTTGCAATCCCACCAGCAATGAAGGAGTGTTCCTCTTTCTCCACATCCTTGCCAGCATCTGCTGTCACCTGAGTTTTTGATCTTAGCCATTCTGACTGGTGTGAGGTGGAATTTCAGACTTGTTTTGATTTGCATTTCCGTGATGACTAAGGATGTTGAACATTTCTTTAGGTGCTTCTCAGCCCTGCGAATTTCCTCAGTTGAGAATTCTCTGTTTAGCTCTGTTCCCCATTTTTTGATGGGGTTATTTGGTTATAAGAACTTCTTGAGTTCTTTGTATATATTGGATATTAGCCCTCTATTGGACATAGGATTGGTTAAGATCTTTTCCCAATCTGTTGGTTGCCGTTTTGTCCTATTGACAGTGTCCTTTGCCTTACAGAATCGTTGTAATTTCATCCCTGAGTTTGATTGCTTCCTGCAGTCCTGGGTGTGTTTTCTCCTCCTCTTCCTCCTCCTCTTCCTCCTCCTTCTACTTTCCTTTTCTATTCTAGAGCTTTCAAGCATACTTTTAAATCATTAGTATGAGAACTCTCCAATTTCTTATGAAGTCACTTAGTACTACGAAATTTCTCTTAGCATTACTTTCATTTTGTCCCATATGTTTGGATATGTTGTACCTTCATTGTCACTGAATTCTAGAAAGTCTTTGATTTCTTTATTTCTTCTTTCTCCCAGTGGTCACTGAGTAGAGAGTTGTTCAGTTTCCATTAGTTTGTGGACTTTCTGTTGTTAATTTTCAGTTTTAATCCATGGTGATCTGATAAGATACAAAGCATTACTTCAATTTTCTTGTATCTGTGACCAGGCACATGGTCAATTTGGAGAAGGTTCCATACAGTGCTAAAAAAGAAAGCATATTCT
The DNA here is from genome assembly GCA_028551405.1 of Uromys caudimaculatus. Taxonomy (NCBI): domain Eukaryota; kingdom Metazoa; phylum Chordata; class Mammalia; order Rodentia; family Muridae; genus Uromys; species Uromys caudimaculatus. Next base: position 77,683,894 of record CM052707.1, on the reverse strand, counting down.
TTTGTGTTTGGGAATATATTCTGTAGATAACTGTTAGGTTCATTTAATTTGTTAGTTTCATTATTTTCCACTTAGATTCTGTTTCAATGACCTCTCTACTGGTGAGTGAGTGTGGGCTGTTCAAGTCTATCACTCTTAAGGTGTGGGATTTGATGCACAATTTAAGCTTTAGTAATTGATAAGTTTTATAATATGGCAGTATGATGCAGCGGGAGGGGAAGCCTTAGTAGGCCTATGCTGAGGCACCTCCCCTGCAAAGTATCAGCAATACAACAGGTCTAATATAACAGAACGTTTATTTGGGACATGGAAAGGAGTCTGGAGAAGGGAGTAGAGGCACAGAAACAAGACAAAGAAGGACAGAGAGAGAAAGGAGAGAAAAACAAGGGAAGAGTCCAGCTGGGAACATCTGAAGAGAGAGGAAGAAGATGGAGAGAGAGAGAGAGAGAGAGAGAGAGAGAGAGAGAGAGAGAGAGAGAGAGAGAATGGAGAGTACTTTTATACTTGAGTCAGGCTAGTACCTGGCTATTACTAGGTAATTGTTGATCAGAGCCTAGAGGAAATACTAACAGTAATGTGGATGCTCCTGAATTTGGGGCATATATATTCAGAATTGAGATGTCATCTTCCTGGATTTTTTTTCTTTGAGTATGAAGTGTCCTTTCTCATTTCTTTTGATTAAATTTGGTTGAAAGTCATTTTATTAGGTAATCAAATGGCTACTCCAACTTGTTTCTTAGGTCCATTTGCTTGGAAAATGTTTTTCCAACCTTTTACTTTGAGGTAGTTTCTATCTTTGATGCTGAGCTGTGTTTCCTGTATGCAGCAAAGTGAAGGATCCTATTTTTACACCTGTTCTGTTAGCCTGTTTCTTTTTTTGGCAGGAATCGAGTCCCTTAATGTTGAGAGTAGTGAGCAATGATTGTTTTTTTTTGTTTGTTTTTTTTTTTTTAATTTTTATTTTTGATACTTTATTTACATTTCCGATGTTTCCCCTTTTCTGGGTCTCCTCTTTGGAAACCCCGTATCCCCTCCCCC
>CM052707.1:77654851-77682356 GCA_028551405.1 Uromys caudimaculatus | reverse complement strand
GGAGGAGTGTTCCTCTTTCTCCACATCCTCGCCAGCATCTGCTGTCACCTGAGTTTTTGATTTTGGCCATTCTGACTGGTGTGAGGTGGAATCTCAGACTTGTTTTGATTTGCATTTCCCTGATGACTAGGGAAGTTGAGCATTTCTTTAGGTGTTTCTCAGCCCTGCGAATTTCCTCAGTTGAGAATTCTCTGCTTAGTGAGCAATGATTGTTAATTCCTGTTATTTTGATGTTGGTGATGTTAGTATATGTGTGTGTGTGTGTGTGTGTGTGTGTGTGTGTGTGTGTTTTCCTCCTTTTGTTTTTGTTTTTGTGAAATTATTTATTTCCAGTGATTTCTTGTGTGTAGTTAACCTATGTGAGTTGGAGATTTTTCCCCTATTATTTTCTGTATGACGGGATTTGTGGATAGCTTTTGTTTTAATTTGGTTTTGTCACAGAATATCTTGTTTTCTTCAGCTATGGTAATTGAAAGTTTTGCTAGTTATAGTAATGTGGGCTGGCATTTGTGGTCTCTTATAGACTGTAAGACATCTGCCCAGGCCTACCTGCTTTTTAAAGTCTCTGCTGAGAAGTCTGGTACAATTATGATAGGTCTGCCTTTATATGTTACTTGGCTTTTCTCCATTATAGCTTTTAATATTCTTAATTCTTTACATTCATTGTGTTGATTATTATGTGATGGGAGAATTTTCTTTTCTGGTCCAATCTATTTGGTGTTCTGTAAGCTTCTCGTACATTAATAGGCATCTCTTTCTTCAGGTTGGGAGATTTTATCTTATGATTTTGCTGAAAATATTTTCTTGGTCTTAGAGCTTAGAATCTTCTCCGTCTTCTATTCCTATTATTCCTATGTTTTGACTTTTCATAGTGTCCCAGATTTTCTGAATGTTTTATGTCAGGAATGTTTTAGATTTAACATTTTCTTTGACTGATGTATTGATTTCTTCAGTCTTATCTTCTATTCCTGAGATTATCTCTTCCATATCTTATACTCTATTGATATTGTCTGTGACCATAGTTCCTGTTCTCTTACCTAGTATGGTGGTTTGAATGTGCTTGGTCTAGCGAGTAACCTATGAAGAGTTGTGGCCTTGTTGGAGTAGATGTGGCCTTGTTGGAGGAAGTGTGTTGCTATGGGGTTGGTCTTTGAGACCCTTCTCCTAGCTTTCCATGAGACTGTCTTCTCCTGGATACAGTTGATCAAAATGTAGAAATACGGTACAGGCCTTTAATCCTAGCAATCAGGAGACAGAGCCATGCAGATCTCTGAGTCAATCTACAGAGCATGTTCCTGGATAGCCAAGTGTAGTCAGTGAAGGTGTTGGAAAACAGAAAGCTGGTGATAATGTAATTGAACGATGGGGTCATGTTCATGTTCCAGCTCCAGCAAGCATCAGAATCAAGTAGCTTCAGCCATATGGCTCTGGCTTTAAAGTCAAGAATAGAAAGGATCACTGGGACAATTGATGCTGGTTAGCTGGAGCTAAGAAAATGGTGGTGATTAAGAAGGGACCGGCATCATTGAGGTGAAATCTTGGAAGTTTTTCTGAGAGCAAAAAGAAGCTGTGTTCCAGAGATAGCCAAGATTGTACCTCCTGCTGCAGTTGGACTTGGTAATATGTAAGAATCACTCAGGTGGTACTGGTTTTGAAAGCATGAAGGGGTCATGGAGAGCAGCTGAGGTTTGGAACTGTGAGAGGCCAGGGAAGGTTCAGTCTCAGTTGCAGTTGACGGCCCAGGATTGAAGGGTCATGCAAGGAGTTGAAGCTTGGCATCATAAAGCAAGCCAATGAGGGCTATTGGTGAAGCCTTGTTGCAGTGAAAATCCCCAGATGTTAGAGATATCCATGAGATATCCAGCAAGAACAGCAGCAGCAGTGGAGTGCAGTCAACCAGACCCTGGAGTGCTATAGAAGGCAGAGCTGGAAAAGTGACACAAACCCTTTGGAGGAGTTCAGATGATCGTGTGTGGATACCAGACATTGGAACAAGAAGCTGTGAAGTTGAAGTTGCCTTGGAGAACCCAATTTGTTTGATATATATTTAATGCAATTTTAGCATTAAATATTAAATTCCAGAGGAACGGGAAGTTTGGTATAAGTGTTTTGTAAAAATGTTGAAGGTGCACTCACAAAGTCTTACCAACACTGCTACCTAAATGCAATCTGAGATAGGATGACATATTGGTTATGTAACTGATATGTTAATATGAATGAGAGAACCCTTAGGATACCTCTACCCTATGCAAATAACTATAGGCAACTAAGAAGTACTCAGAGTAGAAGAAATTGTCTTCCCCAGGGGAAGAACATACCAATTGGTAATCCTACACCAATATTAAACTCTGAAAACATGCACATACAAGTAACAATACATGGGAAGTTTTGGAGGAAGAAATGGAAGGAGGGAGATGATTTAATTTTATTATAATCTCAATAAATAACTAAATTAGTTAAATTAAAACAGTGTCAGGTATGGGTTCTATTTCATGAAATGGATCTTGTGTCCATAGTGGTTGATTACCTAATAACATTTGTGTCACTATTGCAGCAATAGCCATGTGTTATTAGGCCAGTTATTATAGATTGCAAGATTTATAGCTCTGTTAGATTGAGGATTAGTCTTCTCTTCCAATAGCATGGCTATCACCTTATAGCCTTGTGACAGGTAGCTAATGGGGATGAAGATTCCAGGTAAATACCAGCTTGCTTTCTTCTGTTCAGTGGTTCAAATACATGGTGACCACAACAATAGGGTTCTCTTGTCCAGTTCTAGAGAGTAAACAGGAGTATTAGCGATAGGCTGTGATGTTAGGGGGAGGGGGATCTATGGGACCCTTTTGGTCCCATAGCTCCAAAAAGATGTAACTCATTTCTGGTATGGGGATTTTTATTTGCCAGAATGATGTTGGGGTATTGTCTCCTGTTGCAACTAGACTAAACTTCTTTTAATTTAATATATGTATGTAGTTAAAGGGAGATTCTATAGTCATAAGTTTTCATATGGGCTTTTCAAAGACCTATAATATTAGTTATTCCTCTTTCTATTCCCTTTGAGATACTACTTTTTTTTTTACCTATGAGATTGGAGAGATTAACATCTCAGTGATAAAGAAAATTGCCAAGGATATACTTGGTTGAAATGCTTTCTTAGATGCCCTGGAATGAACATAAATAGATTGGGACAACTGATTGGAGATAATTTTGACACTAGACTACCACTTCAGAATGTTTGGTTATATGTGACAATAAACTTGACTAGAAGTGACTTGAACAAATAAGACATCTTCCCCACACATAGAAAAATATACAACCATTATTTTATTTCAGTAGGTCAGTGATAATCAGCAGCAGCTTGGCTGTGACTCCCTTTGGCTGCATCTCATGCATATCACAATAATGGGTCCCATTGTCTGTTTTGATTCAAGGCATTTTATCTCAATCAAAAACAGAAAATAAAAGGGTGAAGAGCAAGCTATGAAGAGCAAAAGGCTCTCTAGCCATTTCCCCCCAATATTTGATTTGTGTTTCAAAATACTAGTGTCTTAACAATGTGATGAGATAGAAAAAGAATGGGAAAGCGAATATTTGGTTTATGACTGCCTTAATGAAGGATGGCAAAAGAGAAGCAATTAAAATGCAGTGTTTCCGAGTATATGAAAGCTATTTCTAAATGTCAGTCTTTGATCTCACAATTCCATATTCACAGATGGCCCACTCAGATGAATTTCCAATGATACTGTATAGAGTAGTTGAGATGCCTTTTCTGGTGTTTTGAGGTTTCATAAAGCTTCAAACTTGAAGGCACTAGCTCAGAGTTAATCTAAGGACTATCACCGCTTCCCCAACATATATACCCCTCAACATAGCTTTAAACTGACTCTCTTGCTGTAGAAGAGAGTTCCCTCAAATCCAAGGGTAGGAGCTCAAAAATACTTGCTTGGAAGTATTCCATGGCAGTCTGATCATATGATTATATGTCATCACAGTAGGTGGGATGTTTACTGAGCTAGGAAGTTCATGCATATTCTAGTTCTTGGAGAAATCAAAAGGGCATGAGTGATTTATAACAGGACTTTTAGGCTTGAACATGACAGGGAAAGGTGTCATAGTGAAGACAACTGTTCTGTTTATGCTTAGGGATTTCTAGAACCTGGAAATGGGCTGACTATTGAGGAAGACTGCAGTTTATTTTTTACTCCAAGCATTAAGGGAGCTCTTCACTGCTGAGATGGTACTGTGTAGTCATGTGCTTTTAGAGAACATCTTTATAATGTGGCCAGCCTTGTTGAAGTATATTATCATATTATTTATGCATTTGACATGTTTGGTATAGCAAGATTCACACATATTATTAATAATTGTACAAATTACACAATGAAATTGTACTATTTAGAAATGCAAAGTAAAATAAAATGTTATTACCAATATTAATGTTCAGAGTTTCTGGTTTTTTTCCTTTTCAATATGGTTCCCAGAGAAGTTACAAATCACTCCAAGTGTTAGCATCTGTGGTTCACAGTGCTGCATGTACATTAGGTAAGCTAAAGTTTATCTATCTATCTATCTATCTATCTATCTATCTATCTATCTATCTATCTATCTTTCTTTCTTTCTTTCTTTCTCTTCCTTGCTTTCTTACTTTATAACTCAAAAAGAGGTGATTCTGTGAAAAATTCCAACAATCTATGTTCAGAAACAGCCTGTTTACAAGAAGCATGCTTTGTTCTATACTTTTTGGCCATCAATACCCTGCTGAAGGAGGAGAATTTGGTAGTTTTTCAGCTATGACTATGTCTGTGTGGGTACTTCTAATTTGGGAACAGTGTTTTAGAAAGTACTACTGGCAAAGCTCTGAGGTATATTCTAAAAACATGTTTCTGTTGATAAGAGTATTACTGTATAATACCCTTTTCCAACTTTTGGGCTCATCTCTACCTTAGTTTGATTAGGTTTTCAATAGGGAAACTTGTTTATTAGGACCTCTCAGATCCTACCAGCTGTCATTAAGAAGAAAAATCAGAGGAGACATTGATTTTCTCAACAATTAGTGTGTGATAGTTACATGAATTTTCTGTCAATCAATTGATTCCCATAAAAGGTGACTCTGTTTACCCTACTTCAAGTTAGTGTCAATCAAAAGGATAGGTTTTTAAGGGAACAGGGTTCCAAATATAAGTGGCCATGCAGTGCACTGCTTTGTAGAGTCTCTAGATCTAGAATATGGGAGCTAATAGAGTGGTGAGTCTTGTGAGAGAAGCCCAAGAGGACATAACTGCCTCATGAGACTGTACAACTTACAGATACCTGCAGACGTCTTCCAGACAATCTACACTGTGGTCCTGGCTCACCAATAACCCTGGGCAGTTGATGGTTGAATTACAACAGTATAGAGCCATAAAGATGGCTTTTGTCTTCTCCAGATCTTAGTCCATAACATTTCAGAGAAAGAAAGATTTAAAGTAGGGAGTGAGAATGGAATTCGAGAAGAGAGTTGGGCTTGATGGTCCAGACCAGGATCTCAACCCTTGGAGGAACCTGAGGTAGGAGGACCATGAGGTGATAAGCCAACTTGGGCTAAATAATGAAATCTTGTCTCAAAACCCAATAATAATAATAATAATAATAATAATAATAATAATAAACAGTATTACAAAAATAAGTAGAATAAGAGTAAAGAAAAAATAACTCATTTCTAACATTTCTAAGTCATGGTTTTAAACCTTGAATTGATTGTAAAATTAAACATTTATTTAAACTCTGTGAGCTATTATAATACCTGGATGTAACTCATGACATTGAGTGAGCTGAGACAGCTTAAGGAGTTTTCCTGAAGTATCTTCAAGGAGTAAGAATGGGAGAAAAATTAGGGAATTGATTATTAAATTTTAGCACTTATAGCAAATACTCGTGGGACTTGTTACACATCAGGATTCCTGTTTCAATAGGTCTGGAGGAGTGACTCTAGGTTCAGAGGATTTGCACTTCTGAGTTTCCAGTCCATATTTATGTTGATGTTGGTAATCTAGGAACAGTTATTTGCAAACCACTGTTAAGGTCAATAAGACTATCTGTATCTCTAATACAATTTAGCAGACAAAATAAAATGCATTAGAAATACTAAGTACAACTTCATGTGTAGAATGAATGATCCCCTGTAAACCAATATTTGGTTAATAATTGTCTAATATAATATATTTATATAATTGATTAATAGTAGTTAGTCTTGGTAAGAAGTCAGGTATCAATGAGGATGTGGAGGGAATATGAATCTGAAAGTTAAATTTTTCTAAGTATTTTATTAAATATACACATCAAAAGATGTGAAGTGGTTTTAACATGCTGTGCTTTGGCATACTCTAATCCATCCAAGTTTGATGCTCTTCCATCTTTCTTTGAAAGTTTACAGCTTGCTCAGGCATGTAAGCATGTTATCTTCTTTCTGAACCATCCTACAAGTTTACTCTTCATTCAATAGTTTCACGGTTTTGAGTTGCATCTTCTTAATTCATATTTTGAAGTCTCATTCACCAGTCATGCAAATGTTACAGTATTATAAAATAAACTTTTAATAGAAAAGGAGTTGAGATGTGTAGATTAACTATGACTGGGTTTTTATAAGAGAAGATTAGGTCATGGACATGTACACAGAAAGCTGAAAAACCAGGGCAACAACAGTTGTCAGAAGAAACTAAATCTATCAACACTATGGCCTTGGATTTATATGTGCAATACACTTCTATTATTTGTATATTTTTATGCTGTTTTGTTGTGTCAACTCTAACAGAACAATTTGCTCACAGGTTTTTGTTCACACACTTAGAAAACACTTACCATACCATGCTTCAATGCATTTATGTTTTCTTGTTAGCCACTATACTGTGACCTTGTTGTCTTAGCTTTTATCATGATAAACCATTGCCACAACATTAATGGATCAAGATAACAATAATATTATTTTTTCCATTTTCTATAGATCAGAAGTCTGGTACTGCTCTCTATGAGTCAAATGACATGTTGGTAAAATTTTGGAAGCTCTAACAGGGGAATTTACTGCCTTATACTGCTTGATGTTGGCAGAAGTCAGTTCTATGTGTCAATGGGACCAAAAGCTCTCTTTCTTTTCTGGTTGCCAATTTGCTCCAAAGAGTTAGGATCAGACTCAAACAAGCCAGTCACCTGTCCTTGATAAGTCAATTGAAAGAACTGAATCAATATTAAAATGCAGAAAAAAAGATTTATTCATTGTGGCCACACTGGGAAGAGGTACTGGGGATCCTATTACCACACACCCTCCTTACCCAGGTCCATTTGAGTCCTAGCATGAGGGGTGTGTTTAAGTAGATGAGATGCGTGATTGAGGAGTGCTGGTCAAGGTATAATCCTGTCCAGCATCATAGCCTCAAGTCCTTTTCTCTGCAAGGACGGTAGTCTGATATATTGTTGGCATCTCTTTTTCTTTTCAGGAGACAAGTTTCCCCTCTGACTGGCTGTAGGCTTGTTCCTTTTATTTCTCTCAGCATGAGATACTTGGGAAAATTCTAGGCTGTTTGGTGAGGTGCTTTGTTTCAATAGTCCACGTGGTCAGAGTGAGGGACATAAGTGTCACTTAGAAAATATCCCTTTTCTGTCCAGGCATTCTACTCATAAATTCATTCTGTCCAGGCCTTCCACTCATAACTTCAGGGTGTCCTCTTCTGTTGGAGGTCTTCAGTATCTCAGAAGGAGTCAGAACAGTGTGTCCTCACACAGCACTTCTCTCAACTTCATTCATCTTGTTTCCCTCAAACTGAATCAAATATTCTGTGCATTTGAGGGTAGATTGGACTCTGTGGGATAGAACAGTGTAATCTTCCCACTCAGGTCTATAATGTTGGTTAATCTGCCATGTAAGAAAATGTATATATAGGTTATGGAGATGAGGATATGGAACTCCTGTACTTAAGGATAGATTTTACTCTTTGTGCATTCTTAATATTTGACAGAGCTTGAAATACAGATTCTTAACTGTATTCAAACAAACAAACTGAACATATGGAGGGGTAAAAAGCAGAATCAAAGAAGAAGAAGAAGAGGAAGAGGAAGGAGGAAGAGGAGGAGGAGGAGGAGGAGGAGGAGGAGGAGGAGGAGGAGGAGGAGAAGGAGAAGGAGAAGGAGAAGGAGAAGGAGAAGGAGAAGGAGAAGGAGAAGGAGAAGGAGAAGGAGAAGGAGAAGGAGAAGGAGAAGGAGAAGGAGAAGGAGAAGGAGAAGGAGAAGGAGGAGAAGCAGCAGCAGCAGCAGCAGCCAGAGAAACTCTTCAACAGTTAAGGTCACATATGGCTCTTGAAGAGGACCTAGGTTTGGTTTCTACAGCAGTCCAATTTAATACCCTCTCTCTACTAGACTCTGAAGGCATCTGTATTTACATACATCCTCTCTTTCTCTCTTTCTCTTTCTCTCTTTCTCCCTCTCTACCTCCTTCTCTCTCCCTCTCTATTCTCTAAAAAGTTAAAAAAGAGAAATCTTTAGACAGAGTTTAAGAACAGAAGGAAAGAAAGATTAAGAAGAAAAGGGAGAGGAAGCAAGTAATGTGTCCCAAGAAAGTCACATTGTCATATAGAGAACCTATATTCAGTAGAGATTACAAAAGGTGGCTGATGGTGTGAGAAGACACATAATGGAATTTAAGAAGTGCTTCAGATAGTTTTGAGTCATAATTCTTATGAATATAGCTTTTATCAATGCACCGAATACTAATCTAAAGTAATGCCAATTAGTTTCAGTCAGGTGTGTATTGTAATATGATTGGAAATGAAATAATTTAACCAATTTTCTTTGGGTAGATTATAGAACCTATGATCTTTCATAACTTTTAAAGTACTAGAATGAAATATCATTTAAAGCAATTTAATATTTTATGTAATTAAAAATGCCTGAAAGTTTTGAAGTGAGTCATAATACTATTTTATACATCTTTCAGGATAATGGCACCAACTAGAAAGAATGTGCTGCTGAATGAAACTCTATCCTTTTTGGGAAAAAATGGGTATTCTACAAATGTCATTTGATGGTCAAAATACTAAAGTCATTCCCAGGTGCAGTTACAATATCAGCAAAAAAGAAAGAAACATTTAGGTGGTAAATAGAATTCCCTATATATTATCCCCAGAGCACATAGCTGTGAACATAACCTCTTTTAGCCATCTTGGTTGGGTTTTATGGAGCTATCCTTGAATAAAATGCAAAGAACTTACTCAGCATCAAGTAATTACTGAAGTGGGATGGTTCATAGTACATATGAGAAAAAAATATGATGTCCTTAATTAAAAACATTGCAGGGTCATTAGGGAAGCTAGGAATTATAGTCATAGGTTTGTTTTCCTCCTGGTTTTGTACCTTCTCTGACTAACTAAATGCTCAGGGCTGTAGAAGGGCACAGGTTTTCTGTCAATGGTTTCTATGGCTGATATTCTAAAAATCTCTAAGATAAGCCTTGCAGCTATGTATTTTGTTGATAAGTTTTTTTATTCCCTTCTAAATTTGAGTAGAAAAATGTTAGGTTCTTCAGGTTAATATTTCAATTTCAAACACACTACATCATTGCACCTGAAGTGCTTTGCTACTATGGTAACCCACAATTCTGAAGTGTGTAGATGGTGTTTATCATGCTCCACTTCTCACTGTGGGTGCAAGAATGTGCTCCCTAAATCCTCCTAACAATAGAGGCTATGGGGCTGGGCCAGGGATAATAAGAGGGCTGTAGGCAGATTCATCATCCTCCAAGTTGACTGTGTTTGACTTGCAGTGTTTTTTTTTTTTTTTTAATGCCTCAAAGATAGATCTCAATTATTCATGATAATTGAGTTCAAAGCAAGAAAAAAAATTAAATCTACTGGTAATCAAAAACACTAATTTAATTACAAGTTTCAATTTCCCTTTCAGCAATATTTATTTAACAAATTGGCTGCAAAGAAATGAATCTCTCCCTTGCTTGCTCTCTCTCTTTCTCTGATAAAAATGCCAAAATATACCAGTAGAGATGTTCTGGTTTTCTGGATCATTTTCCAGATTGAATAATCAATTTCTGAAATGTCTCAATTGAGAACAAGTTAAATTATGTAAAATTTCCATACCAAAAATATGAATTGTAGTGATATGTATAGTAAAGCCCTTATGTCTGGCTTTGTTAGAAATGTTTCAGCAATGCCTTCGCTATGTTTGGATCAGTCAGTAGAAACTGAGAAGTTGTTTTGAGACTGTATGAACCATGAAGAAATATTGTCTCTCTGGAGAATCTGCACTTAATGCTATGTGAGAGCGTGTAGCTGCACCAACCTTGGTCCTCAGACACTTCTGGCAAACCTGGAGTTCTTTTGATCGTGGCTAGCCATGGTCAAAAGGGACTGAGATTTGTGTGGGTTGTCTGCTCTCACGGGCAGCAAGTACAAGATAACTTTGGAAGTTGGAACATTCTCAGACCCAATTAATCTTGTATAATATTTGGAATACGATCACTAGAGTAAGCTAGTTGGGAGTCAGTCTTTTTCAAGAAGGCTGAACCTCTCTGCTTCTTCAGGAAACAAAGGCTTAGCATCTTGGTGAGCTTCTCTCTCTACTGTAGCACTTACAACAGACATCAATCAATATGTATCACAGAGTGATTTATTATAATTGTTTCTGATCAAAATCATTGTTCTTTGTATTCAGTTTAGGGTGGGTATATGGGAGTGGGTATGTGTGTCCAAAAGCGACTGACGTTGATTAGAACACTGGATGTTGATTAGAACACTGTATGCCAGTGAATTATGACTCTTGATAACCTGGGACTGATAACATTTCTCTGCTCTTAAATTTTTATCTGCAAGACTTATCCTTGACATTTTTCTATTATCAAATAGAAAAGAGAAATGCAATTTTACTTTATGATGTTTTGGTGATTTCATGTGTTGTGTTCTGCTTTTTGGTATAATACTGAAAATCTAGTTTCTTTGTGAGTTGAGGGACCAACATTGAGTTTATTTTTTCCAATTTTATATTTGGTGATAGTGATACTGTATTAGTCAGGGTCCTCTAGAGGAACAGAACTTATTAGAGGAACAGGATTTATTAGAGTGGATTACAGGCTAGTCTAACAATGACTGTATACCAAGAGAAGGTCAAAAAATCCAATAGTTGTTCAGTTCACAAGACCAGATGTCTCAGTTGCTCTTCAGTATATGCTAGAAGTCCAAAGAAGTGGACTTCAATGGTAGCCGGGCTGTGGTGGCGCACGCCTTTAATCCCAGAACTCGGAAGGCAGAGGTAGGCGGATTTCTGAGTTCGAGGCCAGCCTGGTCTACAGAGTGAGTTCCAGGACAGCCAGGGCTACACAGAGAAACCCCATCTTGAAAAAAAAAAAAACCAAAAAATCAAAAAATGGTAGCGAAAGAATGAACTTACTAGTACTAATGAAAGTAAGCAGGGAAATAGAGCTAGCTTCTCTCCTTCATGACCTTTATATAGGCTGCAAGTAGAAGGCGTGGTCCAGATAAAGGTGAATCGTTCCATCTGAAAAGATCTGGATTAAAAGTAGATCTTCCTACTTCAGATAACTTAAGAAAAATAATCCCTCACAGGTGTACATGCCTACTTGGGTTTTAGTTAATTCCCGGTGTAGCCAAGTTGACAAACAAGGATAGTGACCACAAGTACCAAAGAAGCACACTGTCTGAGAAGTTTCACTTCTTGTTTGACTGTTTAAAAATATACCAAGAGTTTTATTACCATTTCTGCATGCATCATATTTATAATTACAAAATAAAAGTAAATGCACTAGGTTAAGAGGTCCTAAACAATCTGGATAACCTATTTACCAACTATCTCTGCAGCTAACTGCTTCCTTAGAATTTATTGTCCTTGTGGAGCACAACTGCAGTTTCTAACTTTTCTCTTGTGCCAGTAGTGCCTGTGCTTTGGAGGGAGCTGCAGGAAAGAGTGCCTGTGCTCCAGAGAGAGTTTCATGGCGAGGTGAGGTTTATCCTCTCTACTTTGCTGCTTTGCAGCATTAACAAGTAGAAAAGAAGCCAAGTGATTTCCAGAGGTTTATTCTTTTAAAAAGATTGATCGTTGTATAAGAAAATTAACATATGTAAACTCTGTGATTTGAGAATTACATGAATGGGCCATAGAATATGAACATAAACAACTAACAAAGTCAACATTTATCTAGTTTTAAATAACATAGTCATAAAACCTAGATAAAACATTATGGAGTGTAGAGATATTAGGATTTACATAGTAGATGAAATTTCAATGATGGAATTCAATTAACTACTAAGCTTCCACTGCATACAACACAAGATACTTTTATGTCAGCTAGCAATTGAGTCAGATTTTGAAAATGAAGTAGGATTCAGAAGCATAATAATAAAGGAAAGATACTTGCCCTTCCAATCTATCATCTATCTATCCACCAATCTATCCATCAATCAATCTATCTATCTGTCTATTTTCCATCATTGATCATCACCCACCTATCTGTGTATCTATGGACATAACTCTCATATCTATTATCAATCTATGTATTTAATGTGTCTATCTATGTTTTCTATTTTTTCTTCTCTAACATTAAATAATCTGGTATCTTTAGTAGAGGTAATATATTTCTGTCACTCAGTTTTTAACGTGAAATGTCTATTGCTATAAGAACTGAATGGAGGCTTTGTGTAGTTGAAGTATGCTGCTAGTTTTATTTTTGGCCACAGTGTGATGAACTGATATTTGTCAAGTGTATGCTAACTGAAAACATTACTTCTCTCAGAAAATGAAATTCCAAAGAAACAATTTATAAAGAAACTTCTGGAAAATACAGTCATAAATTGTTGTGCTACAAATATTTGTCAAGAAAATATGCTTTGGTAAATTTTCTTCTATGACATTTTCTCAGAATAAAACATGGACCTTCGCAATGAGGGGATATTGATATAAACCATGAGCATCTTCTGTCGGCTCTCTGGCACTGACATTCAAAAGGTAAAGAAAGCAAGACATTTATTTACTGTGGTATTTGCTTTAGCAGCCTCAAGAGTGGTGTAGCACAGAGTTCTCCCCTTTTCTGTGTACGACTCAATATGTTTCTCTTTCTTGAGGCACACAGTGAACTGTAAGGATGCATAATGCATGTAGAAGGTGTTTCTTCTCCCTTCCTTCAGGACAATCATTTTCATCAATTATTAAAATCTGATAATAAATGCTGATTATCTGAAAGTGGACTAATGAATTAGGAACTTGGTAGATGCATAGGCAATTTCTCTGTTGAGGGAGATTAGTATAAATTAAAGAGGAAGTTAAAGCATTTTAAAAGGCCCTTGAGGCTTATCTGTAATTGCAATAAGCCTTTGATGCCTGAGATGGGGCTGCCACGAGAACAGACTAGAATATATGAGCAGTAATGCAAAATGAGCTGTGGGTAAATGGCAAGTTAGTTTTGAGCTACTGCAAAGGTGTTAACAAGTCTAGTGTATTAATTACTTTTCTTATTGTTATGACTAAATGTCTAACAAGACAAATTTAAGGAGGAAAAGATTTATCTTGGCTCATATTGAGTGGATATAGCCAATTCTTCAGCTGGCTTCCTCTAGTTTCCATCAATATTTAGTCTAGGACCCTGGCCCTTGGGACTGTGACATTCACATTCAGGGAATGTATTCCCTCCTCAGTTAAACATTTATAGACTTTCCTTCAAAGACAACTTAAGGGGTGTCTTTTAAATGATTTTAAATCTAGGCGAGGTGACAATGAGCATTAACCGTCATAATCAGAAAGGATGAAGGGATCAACAGCATGAACTAGGAGATGTGGGCAAGCTTGTCCTTTTCTAAGATCACAAGAGTTAAGTCTAATGTCCTGTGGTTGTAGCAGCTTAGAGACAAACGACTTAGTGTGGAGGTTGTTTACAGAGACAAACAGATAGGAGACTGAGAGAACTGTAGTCTATATAGAACTATATAGTCTATATAAGAGCCGTGCAGGAGGAATGACAAAGGCTTTAGAACTTATGGAATGTGGCCCACCCATTTAGGACAGTAATGCTGGGTATGTCTCAGACAGGCATGGCCCAAGGATCACGTGTCCTGAGGACTTTATGCTGTTATGGAGTTCTGCTCTGCCTGCTGCTTCCACATCCCTCTTAATCTAAGAAGTGTATGAAAACTCTAAAGGGGTTTCCAGCTCCACACTGGACAGTATCACTTACACTCACAAAAATAGTGCTTAATCTCTTTCAGGCATTCCTGCTGGGGCAGGTTAATGATTCAATCAGCACCCTAGGAAAGAATTTAGGAATGTAGATTGTCAGCAATGACCTCTGCCCTTAGAGAGCCTAAAAATATGATAGTGATGCAATCTTGGGGAATCATTTGAAATTCAGAAAGGCACATCCTTAATAGTTAACCTTGGAAGGTTTTAAGGTAAGGGAACAGGAACAATGGCAGCACTGGCTGACATACTTTCACTGAGGCTGGACTGGTGATGATTGATTTCTTATACCCATTTTTACCCATAGCTTCCTGATATGATTTAATAAAAATTGTTGATGAGTAGGTATGCATTCCAAAGATTTAAAGCAGAAATGACCGATTGCTTTTTATATAGAAGTTTAGATTTCTAATTCTTTTAAGACTCATAAGATTGCTTTTAAAGATAAATAATAAAATAATTAATCCTTTATTTGTAACTACAAATTACCTGCCAGCAAGAGAAACTGCCATAGAAAACTTCCTTTCTTGCTCACAATCTTTAACAAGTTGCTTAGTTGAAAATGTACATAGGATCCTAGGAACAATTTGTTTTCTTTACCTGTATTACTTAAAGTTATTTCTTGTAAAGGTATTGGGGAAGATGCTGCTTTTTCATAGTCATTCACGAGAAGAAAAAGAGAATGTAATCACATTGTAATTATATACTACATGAAAGGTTTGCTGGGATATATAAGCTATGGAATTAAAAATAAAGTATTTGTTGGAGCATGCTCCATCCACCAACCATGTGTATATACGTATATATGTGTATGTGTGAAACACTTGGAGCCTGATTTGTTTCTGCAATTTTGTGTGTGTGTGTGTGTGTGTGTGTGTGTGTGTGTGTGTGTGTGTGTGTGTTTGTGTGTGTGTGTGTGTGTGTATGTGTTTGAATTTTCTCTTTCTTTTTTTCTTTCTGGCCCCTAAGAGTTTATTTGTCTCTTTTGAGACAGGATTTCTCTGTGTAATCCTGGCTGTCCTAGAACTCACTTTGTAGAATAATTTTAAGTGATCAGTAAAGAGACTTACTTTCCAATATAAGATTACTTAGAAGACCTAGAACATTTCCAGTCCACTTGATAGCATGTTTTGTTTGGAACATCCTATTAAGAATTTATACAAATTATTATCACAAATAATTAATTTCACAATAATGCATTTAAATATAGTGGGCTATATTTCTGCTGATTTTTCCTCTCTAATTAGTTGCTTTCGACTTCTAAAGTTTTCTTTAAATAAATCCATGTGTTGGAAACCAGAATTCCCAAGGCAGATATACCAAACGAATATATGCATTTATTTAATCATCAATAATTTGTTAAATGCCTCTTACCTCTCTGTGCTGGTTAGTTTTATGTCAACTAGACATCAGCTAGAGCCATTGTGGAAGAAGGAACCTCAACTAAGAAAATGCCTCCACAATGAGCAAGCTTATAGAGGCATTTTGTTTCTCTTTTTCTTTTATAGAATATATTATGATTATGTTTTTCATTTCTCCAAATCATCCTAGATACTTCCCATTTCCCCACACAGTAGACGCCATGCCCTTTCTTTCTCTTTCCCTTTGCTTTTCTCTTTAGAAAACAAACAAACGAATGAACGAACAGAACATTGGCAAACCAACCAAATCTTGATTCAAAAAAAAAAAAAAAAAAGAAAGGAAGGAAGAAAGAAAGAAAGAAAACAAAAGAAACACACACACACACACAGTAACCCACTGTCTTAGGGTTTTTATTCTTGCACAAACATCATGACTAAGATACAAGTTGTGGAGGAAAGGGTTTATTCAGCTTACACTTCCACACTGCTGTTCATCACTAGAGGAAGTCAGGACTGCAACTCAAGCAGGTCAGGAAGCAGGAGCTGATGCAGAGGCCATGGAGAGATGTTCCTTACTGGCTTGCTTCTCCTGCCTTGCTCAGCTGACTTTCTTATAGAGCCCAAGATTACCAGCCCACAGATGGTACCACCCACAAGGGGCCCTTCCCCCTTGATCACTAATTGAGAAAATGCCTTACCACTGGATCTCATGGAGGCATTTTCTCAACTGCAGCTTCTTTCTCTGTGATAACTCCAGCTTGTGTCAATTGACACAAAACCAGCCAGTACACCCACAAACAAACCAAAAAAAAAAAAAAAATCCATAAAGCCACAAAATTTGAAATAATAGTAAACAAACAAAAGGCCAGTAAGAGAACAAAAAGCCCAAACAAAGCAATAGGGTTGATGTGTGATAGTCCAGCTCATTGTCGGCAGTGCCACTTCCTGACCTGACCGTCCTGGGTGCTCTAAGAAAGAAGGCTGAGCCAGCTTTATGGATCCAGCCAGTGAACAGCATTTCTCCATGGTCTCTACATCAGCTCCTACCTTCAGCTTTTTGTCTTTCCCTGACTTCCCTCAGTGAGGGTGTGTGACTTAAGAGATGTAAGATGTAGTAAACTCTCTCCTTCCCCCCAAGTTGCTTTTGGTCAATAGTATTTTATCACAGAAATAGAAGCCCTAAGACACTATCAGACATTATATAAACCCGTATCTGTCCTAACCATTTACAGAGGGAGACAGAGACTTAGGACCATTAAAATCTGAGTGCTATGCTGAACATGGAAAATGCAACTGACCATTAGAGGAGGAGACACTGCACCAAAAAGTTTGAGTTCACAAGTTAAAGATGGTGGGGAAGGAACTTCCAATATACAGGAGTATTAATATCTAACTGATACTATGGAGTCATGAAGAAGCCTGATATTGTTTGAGGAAATGGAAAAATGGTCTGGTAAGAGGATAGCATTCATGAAAAATGAGGCTTTACTTGGTGTCAGATGAAGCCCTTGACTTTTGCTAAGAAATTTTGGGTTAATTTTATCCAACCAACTGATATTCTGAACTATCTAACTGGATATAAATCATGATCTTATGTATAAACTCTAGCAAAAATCATAAGATGGATTCCTGAGAAGATGAGGCCTAGGCAGTAGAATTACTAGCTTTCCAAGAAACAATACTGTCCTTGAATATAAGGGCAAAGACCCCTTTAAAAGAGAAGACTGCTTCAAAGGAATTTCATAAGTACAGTTGGTGCATTTGTTTTCTGTGGAGAAGGTATCTGGCTGAGTATGGGAGATATTCAATATGGGAGGCAGAAGGTATTGAGAATGGAAATATTCTATTTTTAAAATATCTACATTGAGAAACGAATGAGACTATAAATGAAAGAATAACAGTAGAAAAGTGTTCAAGGTGTGAAGGAGGGAACACTATAGATTGTTTTAAGTCATTAATTATAGAGAAAAGTGTTTGCATTCAACTGACTCAAACAGGGACCATGACTGGTGGAGTATTCCTTGGTAAGCCAGGCTTAATTATAAGACAGAAATCACACTGAGTGATCACGTTAAATGAGTTGTGCCTTGGCATCCGTGACAGGCAGCTTCCTTATGCAGTGGTATGAGCAATGGTAGAGTTTCTTGTTTCTATATTTTTCTCTGATGTTTCCCCATGCATGGCAAGTTTTCCATATGCTAGCCTCGGTAGACTCTTGTTGCCATATGGCAGCATGTAACACAAGACAAAGAACTCAGGGAGAAGATGCCTCTCACTGTGGAAAGAGACTGCTCTTGGGAAATCAGATTTCTAGTATGCTGGAATTCCATGCTGAGTTTCAGAGCTATTCATACAAGATAGAATGTCTCCGTTAAGAAATTTCCCAGTAGGATTCATTAAGGTATTCGTGCTGAAGCCCTGGTAAGTTTCTTATTTTTCTTATAAAATAACTGAACACATTTAACACAGAAGCAAAACAAAACTGCTCACCTTGATGTTCACAGAGGACAGTTATAATTTTTACCCAGGGAAGGGACAGGGCAGGAAAAAGAAGGGCAACTGACTGCTTTTGCTAGCTTCTCTATTAGATGTCTGTAACTTGGAGCTCCACTCAATAAGCATCATTATGACTAAGTAGGCACTGGACTTAGAACAGTGTGCTAGGACATAGTATTGTCCATCCGGTGCCAGACAGCAAGTTTTGACTGGAGCCCAGGTTTGCTGGTGGTGTCTTCTCCTGTGGATAGCTTCATATTTCTAAGCTTCAGGACTGTCATTTCTAAAATGGACATCATTTTCAGAGCTATTAGGAACATTAGAAATACATACAAAGGCCTGGTGGTGGTGCTCATTACAGATGATGGAAACCACTCTTTTGTGGCTTTCAACTCTATCTGGAAACAAAGTCTGACAAAGAACTGATCTGATTCAATCGCATTAGGCTCCCTTTATTCAAACTTGAGCTTGGGCCATATCACCGCTTCTGACTCAGGAGAATGGGAGGTGGCCCTGAGTCCAGTTTGAGGCAAGCATTTATAGAGGCAAGAAGGGGGGTATCTAGCTTGCTATACTTCTGATTGGGATGCTATTATTATTCTTGATTGGTGATTGTTAGGAAGTGAAGTGTCAGGGGCAGATTTATTGGGGAATAACCTGGAAACTGGCGCTAAACATACAGATCTTGTTGGGGATAGCCTGGAAACTGGTGCTAGACACAGGTCTTGTTGGGGTAGCCTGGAAACTGGTGCTAGGTACCGGCTTGTTAGTTAGCTTGAGTTCAACCTTAGGTCAGGTTCTCTAAGATGGAGTCTGAATCCAAGATTTGTCTCTCAAGTTATTATGCAATAGATGCTAGTAGCTATTTCTTTTGTGAATGATAATATTTACATTATTTTTAGAGGGCATGGCTTTCAAAATAAAGGCTAACCAAATATTGCTATCAGTTTGATAGACTTTTGCCTAGGAGTATAGACAGATTTTAAATAATATACTTACATAGAATAATATGTAATTAATTTTGATTTGGTATTGCCAAAACAAATCATTGTGAAATTGAAAGTGATGAATAGATTCTCACCTAGTATGAAAAATCTTATTCAAGAAAACACAAACCTTATCTATCCGACAACTCAGAGCTGTGATAGAACTAAATAATGACAAGGACCAATTTTGCTTTCTTAGTGAGCCATGATTCTAATTTTAAAGCAAACAACTAGCTCAGTGTGGTGGCACACACTTTTAATACCAGCACTCAAGAGGTAGAGGCAGGCAGAAATCTATATGTCCAAAGCCAGCCTAGTCTACATAGTGAGTTCCAGGACAGTCATAGCTACATAGTGAGACCCTGTCTCAACAAAACAAACAAGCACGCAAATAAAAACAAAAGTACCTATAGTTACAAGGTAATTTTTTTTATTGTGTTGAAGCTTATAAAGCATTCTATAAGTGTATTTCCTATGGGAAAATAAAATAGTTTTAGGGTACAAAGTAAGAAGAAAAATTTTCATTTAATGAATACATGTCATTTCTCACTACAGTTTTAGTTTCACAAAAGATCCTGATTTTCACTATGATACCAGTCTTTCTCTCCACCTATACCAGTGTCCCCATATCATTAACATCTCACATTATAGTGGTACTTTTGCTATAATTAATGAGTTAAGACTTACCAGGGGCTATCTAAAAACTAGCAGGCCATCTTCCTGAGACGGTTTCACTGTGGACTGTAAAGCTACAGTGGATGAGCCCTTCTAAGTAAGGCTGAGGGAGACTGGAGGTCCCAGAGAGTGGGGAGGTCTGGTGGGGACATCTTTGGAGACAGGGAGGGGGACTATGGGATGTGGAATAGTCAGAGGGTGGACTAGGAGGGGGATAAAATCTGGAGTGTAAAAAAAGATGAAATAAAATTAAAAAAAGAATTCTGATATTACTATGATTTTCCTGTTATTATTAAATATATGTAACAATTACTAGGTATTAACACAATCTTTTGGGCAGATTTCTGCAAATCAATGAAGATGTACTGTTTTGTAGCGATAGTATATAGACAAATAGATTATTTCTTAATTGTTAATAATGATTCTATAATAATTCCTAAAATTACAGTAGTAATTATTAAGCCCTTATAACAGGAATGATATTAAAGTCCTCTCTGATATTAAAAATTGCAATGAGAACTCTGCAAGTCTTTACTCATCATGAGTTAATTGCTTCTAAGATAGGAAACAGACATTTACAACTTAGAATGCATTCCAAAGGTGGTAAAACAATTAACCGAAGGTCATAAAAGGGAACTAATGATTTATTGTAGGTGCAAAGACAGAAGATAAAGTATTGACTGGGTTTGTCTATAGAAAACTTCAATGATAACTTAGTCAAAAGAATTATGATTTTTAACTCTCAATGAATCTGTAGGGCTATTGACAGATAATGAACTTCCAGCTAGATAATTTAATGGGAACATATGTGAACATCTCTGTTGTAAACTTCTTATTCCATTTATGATTTGAATTTAGGTTTGAACCTTTAGTGAACTTTTGTAAAACAGGGATGCTAAAAAAAACCCTATGTGATCTATTCCTCTAGAAAAGGTACAAAAACCTAGGAACCATTACATTACATGGCATTATTATATCAGGGTAGGAGGAGAGAGTCAGATTAGGACAAGGAGAGAGCAAGGTTACGAGGAGGAAGAAGGAGAACAGCAGAGTAGAATAACATAAAAATTTGGAGAGCAACTTCAAAATTAGGAGATCCTATTATCTGATAGTTTTTTTCCACCTTTTACTTTTCCTTAGAAATAGGCAGGAGAAGAAGAGAACAATACACGGAATGCAGAGAGAAAGAGGGACAAAGAAGAACCTGCAGAGAGAGCAGACAGCAGGCAGCTTCTTACATGGTACACAACAGGTCTTTTCTTGACAGTAAGGCAGGCTTAGTTTTGCTAAAAAGGAAAAAGTGTTTTTTCTTACAGACTTGGGTTAAATTCATTTAGCAATAAAAGGGAAGAAGCTTTTTTTTTCTCTATGCAATAAAGATTGGAGCACATTTTTCATTCAGAATGGGTGAGTTGTTTTTGCCCTGGTGCTTGGACTTTTGCTCCATATACATATGTAGGTATGGATGTGTGCTAAGTATGTAACTATGAGATGAGTAAATAGCTGGACCCAGTTGGAATGCATGGAGGTGTATGAGCGAGTGTGTATGAAGTTGTCCCTGAATGTATGTGCATTTGTGCATATTTGCTTGTGTAAAAGTTTTTCCTTCTGCGGGTGACTCTTCTCCTGGTTAAATAAAAGCTTATTGTTCCAATCCTCCCTCTTCCTAACAATCTAGAGGCTTCTTGGCAAGAGAGAAAAAAGCCCTAGCAATGAATCCTTTACTTAATCTCCCTGTTGTTAGGCTTCAGGTGTTAGTAGCCCAAGCCAGCAGGTTTGTAACCTCAGAATAAGCAAGAAAGTTTTTAGGATTTTCTGGATGCTATCAGCAGGCATCCAGTACAGTTAGAGAACTAGAAGGCTACATAGTCTGGGTCCCAGACGGAGGAATTGGAGAAGGGACTGAAGGAGCTGAGGGAGTTTGCAGCCCCATGGAGGGAGCAACAGTGTCAACTGGCCTGACCCCACGGTGCTCCTGGAGACTGGACCACCAACCAAAGAATACACATGGAGGGACCCATGATGCTGGCCACATATGTGGCAGAGGAGGGCCTTGTTGGCCATCAGGGGGAGGAGAGGCCCTTGGGTCTGAGGGGGTTAGATGCCCCAGTATAGGAGAATGCCAGGGAGGGAAGACAGGAGTGGGTGGGTGGGGGAATATCCTCATAGAGGCAGGGGGAGGGGAGATGGTATAAGGGGTTTCCAAAGGGGAGACCTGGAAAGGGGGAAACATCTGAAATGTAAATAAAGTATCAAAAATAAAAACAAAACAACAACAAAAACAAAAACTATGTCCAAAGACGATTAGTCTTTAAAGCTACCTCTATATTCAACTCTGTGACCTGCTTCAAGCCATTCCAGGTTGTTAACTAAAGTACATAGAATAGCAGAGTTCACTCCTTCTGTTATATAGTCTATGGGTTTTGCTGTACATATGACATATATTCTCAAGTAGAGTAGCACACAAAATTGTTGGAGTTCTCTAAATATTCCCTGTGCTCCATTTGTTCACATTCCTCTTCTAGAGCTCAAGTAGAAAATTACTTTTTATCATATGTCATTGTGGTTTATTTTAAGCGTTTAAAACACAACTCCATTGAAATAGCAATTAAACTTTCCAGTTCCTAGGGAATCTAAACATTATGGGACAGAAATGTCATAAACTGATATAGAATTATTTCATTGATTAATATTGACATTGGAAAAGGTAAAGACTGAAATGCATGACATTAGGCAGAATTCATGAAGGCCATCTTTCAGACTTTGAGATGATAGATGAGGAAATCAGAATCAATGACAAAATATTAATTTTAAATAAAGGTAGATGCTAGAAAGTTCAAGACATGGTCCTTGGAGTGCAAAATCATGATGCTTTCATTCAAGGATAAAGATGTTGACCCATGTCTTGAAGTAGCCACATCCCATTTGATAGAATCATAATCCCCACTCTGAAGAAAGACTTAGCCATCAGCCCTCATATAAGTGTGTCTGAGAGTTTTACTGTTGTGATGGCGGGCCACAAAGGATGAATAGTTAGAATGGATTTCTGACAGATATGATGAGGCACTGGACTTCATTGATGGTTACAAAAACCAAGTGAACCAGGCCAGGTTGTGCTCTCTAACATTATAAATGGAAGATATTAAATAACTTTCAACCATCAGGATATTTTTCTTACTGAATTTTACTTGAGAAAATGAATAATAGTTCTCAGTTTTATATTATTAATAATAATTACATTTCATTATTTAGAGAGGATCAGGTCTCAGTCAAATTGACTCTTCACCTTTTAGCTTCAGAATAATTTTCTAATAGGTGTCTAGTATAAATTAATATTTGATTTTTTTCTAAATTCATGTAGAAAAGAATTAAGCTGATCTTTTAAAAAAATCACAATTAACAAAGACAAGTAAGATTCAGTACCCCAAATTCAATTTATCCATTTTACATTAAAAGGATAGTAGAAACATCAGCTTGTGTGCCGACTTTTTGTGTGTTTTGTTACTTATTCCACCATAGTTGGCTCAGTAAAATGTGTAAATCAGAGGAACAACAGAAAGAATGCATGCTGGAGATATTCCATCAGGCATACGGTTCTGTTGACCATGTAACAGGTTGTTCTGTAAGCCGTGTATCCCAGTGTTATATACCTGACCTTTTGCCAACATCTGTTTATTTTATTTCTCAGCATTGCCCAAATCCAGTCTTTCCTCTTCATTTCCACTCTGCATGTCCACAGGAGTCTTTTTTTGTCTAGCCTTAGTCATTTCTTGCAGAGCTTCTAACTGTTGAATGACCTTTAAAATGCAGATTTTATCATGTATCCTGTCATTTTAAAAATCCTCTAATGACGTCTCATTGTTCTTAGAGTCAAGTGAAGAAATCTCGTTCTTGCTTCTGTCTGCCGGGCCATTGTCCACCTGGCTCACTTGTCCACCACACTCTCTGTTAGCTAATGATGCTACCACACAAATTCACTCTCACCTTTATGGGAATTTCTTTTTTTTAAAGAAAAAAAAAAAAACCTTTGTTCACTCATTTGAATAGTTCTAAATAACAAAATGTAACCTTTGGAGAAATTTAAGGAATAATAAAAAAAAAAGAAGAGTCAGAAAGCATAGAGATTTTTCTAGAGAGAATTCATTGCCGCACAGCCAGACACCACACCTACAAACAGGCCATATTTTCTTCAGTGCAAATATTGTTCCAAGTTCATACCTAACCAGCCTTGTTGCCCAAGAGAGTAGATAATGCTGTATGAGCTGTTACCTTCAAAAAAATACTTCCCTGGTTCCGTTCACTGTGGGATAGTTGTTGTTAATGCAGTGTTTTTTGTATATATATATTTATGTGTGTGGTTGTGTATATTTGGTTGCATATATTTGTATGTGTATGTATAAGACAGAGATCAGTCTTGCTGTCTTTCTTAGTATTATACACCCTTTTCTCTTTGAGGCATAGTCTCTTATTGGCCTAACTGGCCAGAAGTCCCAGGGATTTGCTAAATTTTCATCCTCTGGTTTTGCCTTATGATTCATCATTTTTTATTCTTACTTACAAGAAGAGGTTTTTTGTTATTGTTGTTTTGTTATTTTGTATGGAGAATACTTTGTTATTTTGTATGGTGATTGAGTGTTAATAAATTTAATTAACCAAGGCATTCCAATACACAGAAGAAAAGCGAAGGTTGTTTTACTAATGTAATTTGATAGATTTAAATCCAGTATATTGGCTACTGAATTAACAGTTTTATAAGTACTTATGGGAAAATAAGTTCAGTTTGGTTTCCTTCCCTGCCTCCTCCTTCTTCATGTGTGTGTTGGGATTATGAATCTGGTGCTGTGTGCATGCCACATATGCAATGGATTTTTACTCAGCTGTAAAGAAGAATGAAATCATGAAATTTTCAGGTTCGTGGACACCACAAAACAAAAAATTATACTGGGTGAGGTATAATCAGCCGCAAAACAACATTGTATGTTCTATCTCGTATATGGATTCCCTCCTTAGATATTTTGTGTACTTAACGTGGAGTTTATGTAGGACTCAGGAAACCAGAAAGGGGATAACAAAAATATAAAGTAGATATATTTGGAGCAGAACGACTTAAGCAATAAAAGGGGAGGAGAGATGAGAGAAAAGATGATGATTAACCAAAATGACGCATACTTGGAAATTCCACATAGAAACCTAATATCTTGCAACCTGATTACAAAACTCTGTTTAGAGTTAAGAGGGGACAGTAGAACAAATGTGAAATGAACGAAGAGATGGAGAAAAATACCTTGGCTTAAAGGTTTAAGCAAAGCTAGAAATGGGGGAATGGGAGAGAGGAGGCTGTAGAGTGAGAAAACCAAAACTTAAGAAGCATGAATAAGCCACTATTGTGTAAGAGACTTCCATAACTACATACACAACCTTTGAACATAAGGGCTTTCCAGGCGTTGACAATGTTACTTCAAGGAGACTTGGATCATTAAATATAAGTACCAGTGTCAGACATAGGATAACCCCATGTGAGATGCTAGCAAGGCTCCCCAAACAACACAGGGAATAGCTATTGTTCTTGGTAATTGGGTGGTAAAACCCTATTGCTGAAGACACCATGTAGTTTGGTGCCAGAACAAAGAGAAAGCAATCTTGTACTGAATGGGAAATTTCCTTCCTGCTGGTTCACTGTTTTAGCAGCGGAAGATGGTATGTAGGATACTGGGGTAGAGAAGGTATTAATGGTTTTACCAAGCATTGGACCCTGCAAAGGTGGCATGATTGTTAGGGGTAACTGATCACTCTGTGATACTGGCTACTTTCTGACTATATTCTCATAGGAGAAATCTTAGGCCTAGATCTATGAAAACAGTCAAAAGCCCATTAAGGATGAACTTACTATTACCTTGCTCAATGGTCATCTTGACAAACTGCCTTCTAAATATTTATATGTGTGAACAGGACTGGGGTGGGGGGAAGTGAGAGCAACGAAGTCATGTGACAAATCCCAGCAAATCCAACTCCAGATAGCAGCATCAGGATACAGATCTGAGTTTATTCCCAGCCCCTAAGTTTATATACAGTGTTTGATCCAGTCCCAAGCTCCTAATCCTTGGCCAGTTGTATCTTGCCACACTGTCACCGTGCTCCAATGAAAACCCTACCTAATGAGCTAACTCAGAAGGAGTGGGGGGAAGTATCATCACGGGTGAGGACTTCAGTGAGGATGGGGAGAAGTAGCTACTGCCCTGGTTATCCAGTGTGCCGGGAGCCATCTTACATCTAATGCAGTGTGTGGCAGATCAGAATTCTCCGAGGAGTGGCAGAAGCCTATGGCACCTCACTCTTCATTCCACTTTTTCCTTCACAAGGTTGACTTCCACATCCCACACATTAATATTTATGTCCACTGATCTGCGCTGTTCTGAGCTTTAAGAAACTTCATTTTGCAGGGCATAGAAGTTATTGCAGAAACCCCAAACTGGTCATAGTACTCATCCCCTTAGGGTGATATCTCTATCAACTCCTTTCCCCCAAGGCGAGAAGACACTGAGGAAGGAGGGAAAGAAAGAAGAGAAATAAGATGGAGAGAAGAACTATGAAATGGTATCTTCTGGATGGAACATAGCTGTCAAACTACGTGGCCGTGGCTACGGAACACCTGTAAAGCACAATGCCTGTCAAAATTACAGCACGGGTAGGGGAGGTGTGCCCTAGACTCAGTCGCCACCTAAGGCAGTTGCTGGCTGCTGAGGAAAAAGAATCATTGTTTTGTTGTTGTTTTTGTTTTTGTTTTGTTTTGTTTTTCTTAAGCGTGTGACCATTGGTAGGGTGCTGATGACTAGTGGTATAGCCCTGCTTCTGTTTGCTCTGAGCATATATGAAATGCCACGTGGATTCAGTAGGGAATTAGAAAAGAAAATAAAGAGAAGAAAAGGATAGGATATGATGTTGGGAGGCAGATGTGTTGTATGACAGACTTTTTCTGAGAAAACATAATACACACATTTACTCACCCCAGAAAAGGAATCCACCATAGACCAAGGAATGGTGGGACCACAGCCCAGTTCCAGGAAGCCATGAGTTTTAACAGGGTTTACAAGGGTCAGGAAAGAGTCAAGAGCAGCTGGACTCCTCTGCACGGTTTGCAGGCATCTGTAGTTCGAGAAGTATCTCTTCTTTGCAGCCTGGCTGGCCAGTCTCCTCCTCCAGCTGCTGTTTACTCGTTTTATAGGGCAGGGCAGGAGCCTTGGGAATCTTCAAGTTTGTTCTTCCTGAGGAGTGACCTTTTCTTTACCTCCTGAGGCTCATGAGCCTCCCTTTCCTCCTAGAGGGAATGTTTCAATTTGGAGAACCTGCCTTACAAGGGGAAGGGGCATTGGGAGAGCTAAAATGAAGGAGGGGGAGCGTGGATGTGATCTAAACACACTGACCGAGCATATGGGATTGTCAAAGAATAATAAACATTATCTTAAGCCATTCAGGTACAGAGGTGAGACAGGGAGGGGAAACATCACAAATAGAAGCCTTGGCAGTGATGACACCTGGAAATGGGATAACATTTGAAATGTAAATAAAGAAAATATCTAATATAAGAAAAAAAAACAAAACAAAGAAGACAAAAAGAAAAAAGCAAAATGCAGGACATTGTGAAATTTTCAAGATTCTATTAGTACATAAAATGTTAAGTTCACAGTAAAGTCTAAATTAGTAGTAGTGCTCACCTGATAGAGACAATTATATTTTAATTAAACAAGGCGATTAAAGAAAAAAAAAAACAAG
>CM052707.1:77602668-77636109 GCA_028551405.1 Uromys caudimaculatus | reverse complement strand
TGACTGTCACTATGCCTATGACTGTGTCTATGTCTATGACTGTGACTATGTCTATGACTGTGTCTATGTCTATGACTGTGTCTATGCCTATGACTGTGTCTATGTCTATGACTGTGACTATGTCTATGACTGTGACTATGTCTATTACTGTGTCTATGTCTATGACTGTGTCTATGTCTATGACTGTGACTATGTCTATGACTGTGTCTATGTCTATGACTGTGTCTATGTCTATGACTGTGTCTATGCCTATGACTGTGACTATGTCTATGACTGTGTCTATGTCTATGACTGTGACTATGTCTATGACTGTGCCTTTGCCTATGTCTACAATTACTACACACATGTACCACTCTCACTACACATAAGCACATACTCAAACATGCACATACACATTACTATCACTATAATGTGCACCACTAATACACTTTTTTTTTTTACTTTCTCTGACACATTCATGCACAGCTTTGTTTTAGACATTGCACTTGTGCACTGGCTACATAGCTGTATAGGCTACACTGCCGCATGTGGCTTCTGTTTTTGATTTTTAAAAATATCTTTATTTTAGTGTATGCCATAGGTACCCCTGTTCTTATAATCACTGCCTTGAAAAGTCAGTGCAGTGCAATGCTTCTCTAAGGCCCAAAGACTTTGGGCAAAATATACAAAAACCAATTAGTATAGTTATATAGAAAACTAAAATATGAGAACTTGGGAGATGATAGCTCAGTGGATAAAGCACTTTCTGTGCAATTATAAGGAGCAGAGCTCAGATGCCCAGAATCTAAAAGCTGAATGGTCATGATGGCCACTCACAGTTCCATCGCCAAAAAACAGAGTTATGGGGTCCCTGGAGCGAAATGCCTACCTGGATTTGATGTATAGGTCAGTTCTAAGTTCAGTGCAAGGCTTTGACTAAATTTATAGTAGAGCCTGTGGAATAAGACATCTCATTTCAACCTTGGGCCTCTGTATGCACACAGGTGCACATGTATGTGTTCACACACATAGGAACACATATAATTGCATGCTGTCCACAATGAGACCCTCTCTGTTCATACTTGGTAGAAAGAAAAAAATACTTTTCTAAATTTATTGTATTTTATTTCATTGTTATTGAAACATTTAACTACCTCTGGGTTCTCATATTCTAATAAAATTTGCCATTATCTATAAAATGAGGATCTACTAAGGCTATGACTTATTCATTCTTACAGATCTGGAAGAGCTTCTTGTTCTTAAATATGTAACAGGTGAACAGGGATCTTGTAAGCGTGTCTCAGTACTTTTGGAACTACGGAAGGAATATTTGAAAACTGATCCATATTGAATTACTTTCCTGGGACACTAATGCTTTACTAAGGAGAAGAATATCCCCCTCGGTGTCTTCAGCGTTATCAGAGGTTTCCTTATTACGTTTTATTTTCTTGATGTATTGGTTTTCTATTGCTGCTACAACAAATAACTACAAATGTGGCTTGGACAACACAAATGTGTTGTATTATATCTATCTTATAGATCTGTGGAACAGAAGTCCAGTGTTGTTCTTATTTGGCTAAAATTAAGACATTGAGGAGGCAGGATTCCATTTTGGAGATTCTAGAAGAAAAATTAGTTCCTTACCCTTTCCAGAATCTAGAGGTCACCCATATTCCTTGTATTGAAGCCTTGTTTTCCCATCTTCTTGTCCATCTTCCTTATTCAGTCACATCTTCCTATAACTGACTGACATCTCTGGCTCCTTCTCCTGCTTTAAAAAAAAATATGAACAAATGGAGCCTATCTACATAAGGTAGGCTAAATTTCCTGTTTCACATTCATTCATCATCATAATTACTACTACTACTACTACTACTACTACTACTACTATTATTGTTATTATTATTATTATGCATTGTGTGTGCATTTGTGCGTGTGTGTGCATGTACATGTGTGTGTGTTTATGATATGTGTGCTTGCAAATACATATCATGGTGCATGCATAACAAGTCATAGGGATACATGTGGGAGTCAGTTAGGTCACTTTCCACCATGTAAGTCCCAGGGATTTCAGTCAGGTCATTAGACTTGGTGGCAAGTAGCTATCGATCTCACCAGCCTTAGTTTTTCAATTTTAAACTAAATGTATCAGGCAAAATTATCCCCTTCGAGACCCTTTGCTCATATATTCACAACTTCCCAGAAGGAAAACAGAGATGCCTCTGTGTAAGCGTTATTCTGCTCACTATAACTGGCTCTTCTAACCATGTGTTTGTCTTGTCTTTAGTGAGATGAAGTCTTTAGATTGAGGTATCTTCTTCCCTAAGCCCTCATCTCTGTGTTTGCACTGAATGCTTATTGATTAACAGGACATGTTATTTCATAAACAAAATTAAAGATGTAAATATGGAAAGGGCAGTACAAGACTTCCCAGTGGAGAATTAGATGAATTCTTACAACTTATATTGCGATAGACTTTCTTCTAACTTTGAATTTATAAAATAGATGAGTGTGAATTAAGTTACGAACTCTAAAAAGTATGCCATAATACATCATTTTAGAAAAAAATCAATCTATGCTTAGCTTATTATAACTAGTAAATAGATAATCCAAAGGAAACAATTTTCTAACCTTTAGAGTGGATAGAAAGTAATTATGAAAATTGATTTTATATTTAAACATTACTAGGCATGTCTTTTGGGTTCCTTCCTCTTGTCATCCTGCCAGAGTTGACATTCTTACTGTTGTAGGTCTTAGGAAAAAGGACCTCATTTCTAGGTATTTATATGGGTATTTCACAGTTCATGAACTAGGGAAAGCAAAATGGTGATACCAGCTCTCAGAGCAATTGTATTCTGAGATTATCAAATATATTTCCTTACTCTGTACACCACAGAATATTTGAAGAGGAAAAATAAGGTAACAAAGTCTACTAATTCCTGAATAATACGAAACTGTTTACGTTCAAATTTATTTACGAGGGATAGAAGACATTGAGAAGTCAATCTGTGCTTCCCCAACATTAACATATATTATGGACTTCACACAATTTAAGCATTTTTTTTCATTAAAAAGAAAGATGTTAGCCATGTGGGAAATTCAAAACAGGTTAAATTAAGTTTCACCCTGTTTGAGATATCTCATTTGCTTAGGCAAAGAAGTAGAAAAATAGTAAAGTTAGCTGGAGAGAAAGACTATCTCTGATATACTTTTAATTTTACTGTCTTATATTTCTGTATTCTTGAACAAATCTATTTTAATTTCTTTGTTTCATCGTTGTAATTATAAAAGGGAGATAACAGCACGTTCCTAATAAATACAGTGCTTGTAAAACATGGAAAAGCACCACCTGCTAGACAAGCTATCTGTGGAAAGGCTAGTAGTAAAATCAAGGGACAGACGTAAGGGTGTCATCTTTGAGTCCTGTAGACCTAAAAGATATTACAATATTACTATATGTAAATGCTATAACTTTGGCTGCTGGCTTAAAATCCTTAATGTATAATATTGCATGGTAGGAACACTCAATTACCCACTTTTGGCAGGTAAAGGAATTCATCAGCTGAATCCTTGATTTTTTCCTCAAAACATTCATTTTATAATAAAATAAACTGACACCAAGTAATACTATTCACACAGAGTCATTTACTCTGAATGCCAAAGTAAAGTTCAATATGCTTACCTTATTAAAAACTTTCCTCAGATTTAAGAGAATTGTGAATCCTTCTAGTCCTATGGCATTTGAAATGACAACTTATTAGGAGATACAGTATAATTTCTCTGAACTTCTTATTGTAAAAAGATAGAAATAGCAATAACAAAAAGAAACCCAGTGAAAATAAGAATCACAGCCAAAAGACAGTTGTTATTGTTTGTGTATGAAGAGGCACCTAAAGACTCAGGTGTTGAAGGCTTTGGTCCCTGACTAGTGGATCTAGTCACTGAATAGTGTCAGATGAAGGAGGACCTGGCTTTACTTTTGAGTTAACCAGTTTCAAAGGCTATATTGACTCCTAGAAGAAGCAGCCTGGTCAGAGGAAGTCGGTGGCTTGGACATGTATTAAAGGGACTATCCTGTCCTGGTATCTTGCAGTCCTTTTTTCTGTTTCAGCATTCTGAGATAATTAGCTTTGCTTTATCATGGTCTTTGGACATAAGCCTATATCTTATATCAAATCATAAAACATGGTGTAAGGTATCCAGGGACAGAAACCTTTAAAACACAGAGTAGACATTTTTTCTTTCCAGTGTTTTACTCTGTTATTTGTTTCAGTGATGAAATGTTTGAGTTAGGCAACAGTTTCCATATATGTCTAGGTAAAGGTTGCTTTGTCAAAATGTACTAGGCAGTTTTGTTTCATTTCTTGGCACACCTACAGGAAAGGGAAAAGAGAATACAATGTATTTTAAATAAACATGGGTACATAAATAGTTCATGTATTGATTTACAACACAATTTATAAGCCTGCACACACAATAACAGATGTATTCAAGAGGGTTTAGAAAAGCAGCATGAAAAGCCAGCATAGTTGGTTTTGCTCAAATCCAGATCTCATCTGAAACACTCAGAAATGCATTTGCCATTCATAGTTTGGCACATGGGAGTCTTTAGTCACAAATTCTAATTACTTGGTGCCAGCTCTGCAGTGGTGTGCTTGCTTAAATGTTTAACAACAAGCTCATAAATAAATGAACTAATAAGTACCCTTGTTTCCTGACTTTGCTAGTTTCTGTACTTCTGCCATGGCAAACTCTGGATTCTAGGTGACACCATTCATTGTTAATCACCCCTACTAGTTAATGGTATCCGCAGAGATTTTAGCTTCCAGAGGTGGGACTGGCCCAGCTAATACCAAGCAGTACCATATTTTACCAAATTCAAAACAAGCTGTACATTCATGAGGCAAATAAATACCATTGTTTTAAATAATTTAAACATGGGGGTGGGTATGTTGTGTTGGTTCGGTAGATGGAACACCCATCTACTTCAAATTTTCATCATTCCTTAGTCACTTTTGACTCCAAAATTTGGCACAGAGTTTTTCAAATGATATTTGATTAATATTTTCTGGTACAGTAGCAAAGCAAGGAAGAGAAGTATTCTGACCTTTAAATTATTTTCTTCTATCATAATTGGTTTTTTTCATACAATATATTCTGATTATGGTTTCTCCTCCTTCTACTCCTCCAAGTTCCTCCCTGCCTCCTCTTTCATCCAGATCCTCCTTCCTTCTGACTCTCGGAAAACAGATTTGATCCTCCAGGCTCATCTCAGCTCTGCTGCCAAATACCGGTGACAGCCTTCCCTGCCTTCCCTGTTCCTCTTTGCATTTCCTATAGATTCCACATAGTTTCCCTTCTAAGCTCTTCCCTGCTTTGTCCTAGACCCCAGCTTCCACAGGCACTTCCTGCTAACCCAAGGGCTGACTCCTGCCAGAGCAACAAGTGGGCTGAAGGCAGATCCACAACCTTCTTTCTGTTTGTCCAGATCCAGTCCCCACAGTCTCACCCCGGCACTGTAGCAGTAAACCTGCTGTGGTTTCCATAACCTCTCTGACCCCGTTCCCAGTAGATCAGGGAGATTTTTTCCTCCAACGAGCCCCAGTATCTCAAACTACAACAACAGCAGACATAAAAATATGAGAGAAGAAATGGATACATTGGTGAAAAAAGGTTAAATCTAAAAAAAGAAAATCTCTTGACACAAAACATCCGGGAAATCTGGTACACTACAAAAAGACCAGACCTAATAATAAAAGAAAAAGAGGCAGGAGAGGAATCCTAGCTTAATGGCACAGAAAAGAGTTTCAACAAAATCATAGAAGAATTTTTTTTCTATTCTAAAAAAGAAGATGCCTATAAATGTATAAGAAGCATATAGAACACCAAATAGATTAGACAAGAAAATAAAGTTCCCTCACCACATAATAAACAAAACACTAAACACACAGGACAAAGAAAGAATACTAAAATCTGCAAGGGAAAAACATGAAGTAACATTTAATTATAATAGGCAGACCTATTATAATTATATCTGACTTCCCAGTGGAAACTTGAAAAGCCAGAAGGGCTTTTAGATATGCTGCAGACTCTATATCCAACAAAATTTTCAAACACTGTAGATGAAGAAAATAAGATATTCCATGATAAAGCCAAACTGAAATAATATATGTCTACAAATACAGCTCTATACAAGGTGCTAGAAGGAAACCTTCAACCTAAGGCATTTAACTATAACCTTGGAAACACTGAATAAATAATCTCAGACCAGCAATATCTAAAGAAAGTATACACACACACACACACACACACACACACACACACACTCCACCAACACCACTACCATTATCACCGCCAACAAAAACAACAACAAAATAACAGGAATCAACAATTGTTAGTCATGGATATTTCTTAATAATAATGGTCTCAGCTCACCAATAAAACAACACAGGCTAACAGAATGGATATGAAAATGGGACCCCTCCTTCTGCTGCACTTGAGAAACACTGTAGCCACAGGCTTTTCTACCTGACCTCTTTGTTCCCAGAATAATGACTTTAAGACTTAGTTATTTGTGAATAAGTGTATAGACCATAAGTTTTGGGTTATTCGGCTACTTACTTGTAACTTATATAAGCTGTGTATTCTAGGCTATGTCGGCACATGGCTAATTAGTAACCTCTCCTCAGTTTCGTTTATCCAGGTTGAAATCTTCCACTCTTGACTCTTTCCCAGATTTTCTACCACTCTCTGCTGAATGTTTCACCCTCTAATCCTGCCTCTGGTCATTGGCTATCAGCTTTTTATTGACAGGTGATGCTTCCACACTGAGACACAGATTGTATCTGCAACATACTTCAACATCAAAGATAAATATTATCTCAAGGTAAATGCTGGAAAAAGATATTCTAAACAAATGGTCTAAGAGGCAATCTGGTATATGTAAACGTATCTTTTATTCACCATATGTAATTGCCATCTTGGAGCCTTAATAAACTCACATTTTCTGGTTCTTTCTGAACTCTAGCTGGCTGGTTCGACTCAGCTGTTCTGGCTCAAACTCCTCTCTAAACTGACTGATTCAATCTGGTTTCTCTTTACTTCTTAATGAACTGCTCTACTTGGCTTCAAACCAACTCTGGCAATTTGTTCTAATCTTCTGGTTCCTCCCTCCCTTTTTTTTTAGTTATTTTTTTCACAATTTATTTATATTTTGTTCACATAACATCCCAGTCAGAGCACTCCTATTCCTCCTCCCCTCCCAATACTACTCTTCCAAATCCCTTCCTTCTGCCTCCTCCTTCTTCTCTGACTTCAACTGCCTCTGCTGAACTGCACTGCATGGACTGCACAAACTTGAATGGAACTCATGAACGAACTCAACTGCAGTGCATGAACTGCATTGACTAAACTTATTCAACTTCTGCTCTTCTCTTTGCTATTTGTAAGTAGCCTCTCTTTCCTAACTGTTCTCATGAGATTTGGGTATATCCTATCTCTGAGTCATTCTGTCAAACCTTTCTCTGATTTCACTTTGCCCTTCAATTAGGGGTCACTTTCAAACATGGCTGCTTCCTTCTACAAACTAACCTTAACTTTTTCATTAGGGATTAAAGGTGTGTACTAAGGGTCTGTCTGTATTCCAGCCAGTTCATACTGTAATCCAAGGTGTGCTTGCATTCCATCAGATCACATAAGCCTAGAATATCTTTGGATCTGATCCTTGGCCAAATCAGCCATGTTGCTAGACTAAAAGTCCTCTGCAGGTATAGCCATTCTAATGTTTAATAAAATAGACTTCAAACCAAAACTAATCAAAAGAGGAAAGGATACTACATATTCATCAAAGGAAAAATCAATCAAGATGACATTTCAATTCTTAACATCTATGCATCAAAGACAAGGGTGCCCCAGTTTGTTAAAACAAACCAAAACAAAAGAAACAAAGAAACAGAAACAAAACCACTGTTACAGCTTAAATCACATAGTGACTCTCACACACTGATAGTGGGAGACCTCAATACCCAATTGTCAACAGTGGACAGTTCACC
Source organism: Uromys caudimaculatus (assembly GCA_028551405.1). Classification (NCBI taxonomy): domain Eukaryota; kingdom Metazoa; phylum Chordata; class Mammalia; order Rodentia; family Muridae; genus Uromys; species Uromys caudimaculatus. The sequence continues at coordinate 77,628,079 of CM052707.1, read as the reverse complement.
CAGTCAAAAACTAAACAGAGAAATACTGGAGCTAGCAGACATAAACCAAATGTACCTAGCAGATATTAACAGAACATTCAACCCAAACACAAAGGAATATATCATCTTCTCTGTACCTCATAGCCCTTTCTCTCAAGCTGACCACATACTTGGACATGAAGCAAGTCTCAAAAGCTATGGGAAAATTGATATAACTCCTTGTATCCTATCAGACCACCATGGATTAAAGCTAGATATCAGCAACAACAGTAACATGAGAAAGCTAGCCGTTATGTTTCCCTGGCTAGCTGGGGCTGTGATAAAGTAATTTGTTGGGAGAAGGATAGTGGGAGGAGAAACTTGGTGTGATCTTGGAGATGTGGGCTGAAAGGGAGGTGGGACCATGGCAGGTGGTTTGATTTAGTGCTGGGAGTAAAACTGAAGGACTAGATTTAAATTCTGCCATTGTTTTTTAAAAAAATCTAAGTAAAATAATTTTATAGCATTATTCAAGCATTATAGGATATTTTTGACTGAAAAGAGTAAACAGGTTGATAGTAGGAAATATATAACTAAAATACAAAGGAATAACTACTGAGGCCTACTTCTGATTAAACTTTCTTAATAATTATCTTTTTATGATGATCTATGAGCCATGTCTTAGTGATATACATAAAATACGTCAAATTTTTAACTTTAATGTCTGAGAGAAAAGGATATAGCATTTCTTTGAGGCTTATGAATTACTTTCTTTGGAAGGTAATTTTTGTACTCAATGAATTAGAAAAATAGACAACTAAAAGGGAAACATATGTTCAGATTTACAAATTTTTGGTATTTCTAGGGTTTTCTCTACACTAGCTTTATACATATATATTCCTAGTAATGAGTCATTGAGAAGTCACAGTATCTAGTTTTTAAATATTTGTCAATCTGTGAATCTCATGTTTATGAGAATGGCACACCTATCTTATTGAGAATAAGGTTGACTATATTTTCATACACTTAAGAGGCAACTGTATTCTTTTACTAAGCTATAGGTTTATATCACTTGTTAAGCTGTCCGTTTTTACAATGGATTTCAAGTGTTTTCTTTGTTTTTGTTTTTTGTTTTTTGTTTTTTGTTTTTTACAGTTGTTTTGTGCTGCCCACCTGGGTCAAATTGTCATTACCTTTTCACTTCCATTATAGTGATTTTGCCTTACAGATAGTCTTTATTTTTGAAGTAGCCAAATGAACACATTTTTAAATGACATAAATTTTGTATCACAACCAGAAGCACTTTTCATAAACAAAGCTGAGGTCACAAAAGATTTGTTATAAAACTGACACCTATTCATTTTTAATTTCTTCTCATATAATCATGAGATGTTTATGAGTAGCATTTTCCCCTGTCCTTCCCTGAACTCTGTTGCTCATTCCGTACTTTGCTTAAATCTAGACAGCTGACTTTGATGATAGTGCCACTTGCTCCTTGGGCTTCAGCTGGATCAGGCCAAATGAATTCCAGCAGAGGAGAGCCTGGATAGGAGGACAGTCCTAAATGTAGGGTCAGTGTATTTGTCCTATTATAGATGGTTGTGAGCCACCATGTGGTTGCTGGGAATTGAACTCAGGACCTCTGGAAGAGCAGTCAGTGCTCTTTATCGCTGAGCCATCTCTCCAGCCCCCTGTGTTTCTAATTCTAAGGCCACTGCTCTTGTGAGATGTTTCTTTCCATGGTATTTCTGTGTTAATTACTGCTGCTCATTTTGCTGAGATCCTCATGTTACTTGCTCAGTTGGATTTCTCCTCTCTCTCTCTCTCTCTCTCTCTCTCTCTCTCTCTCTATCTCTATCTCACACACACACACACACACACACACACTATATATATATCATATATATGATATATAAATAGCAATATATATTCATATCTAGAAATATGATATCCCAGAGATCCAGAAAAATCCTTTTCATGTATAACCTAAAATTTATGAATAAAATATTTCTTAAAATATGAACCAGAGAATCAATGGAACCTTATGTATGATTCAGGCTTCTTTCCAAAGCTTTAGCAAACTTGTATTTATAACTCTTCTCTTTCTTAAAGCTCCTTTACCAAGATGTATGAAATTCAACTACTATAAAAGAGATTCTTTATAATGTAAATTAGTGGATGTGAATGAGAAAGTAAGAGGAAAATGTCAGGAATAATATGTAAGAATAAAGTGTGAATCCAAAAGAGGGAATCCCCACTGAAATAAATTTTGTATCACAACCAGATTAGTTCATCTTGGAGATATTCATGCCTTCTCTGTGGTCTTGAATAATAGAGAACAGAGTTGTAAGTTACAATGGAAAAATCCTTAAAAGCCAGATAGTCCAAATGTGATGCCTTCACTGATTGAGCTACTACAAAAGCAATGACAGTGGTTGATTATTTGGATTTGTTCTGGTGAATTGGGGGGAAAAGGAACATCTCAATGATGTCTAACTATGAATATGACCTCAGGAGGATTTAGGGACAAAAATTATAATGGTACATTCAGTTTTGTCTACTCAAGCAGTATAAAATGTCAAGTTCTTTAGGGATGCCTTATGAATTAGCTTTAGAATAAGCAATGTTGGAGTTTGTCTTAGTTAGAGTTTTATGTCTGTGAAGAGATACCATGACTACAGCAACTCTTATAAAGATAAAGGTTTGATTTGGGCTGGCTTACAGTTTAAGAGGTTCAGTCTGTTACCATCATGGTGGGAAGCTGTTAGCACCCAGGCAGACCTGTTTCTGGAGAAGGAGCTGGGAGCTCTCAATCTTGTTCTGAAGGCAGCCAGAAGGAGACTGTCTTTCACAGGCAGCCAGGAGAAGGCTCCCATGTTCTACTGGGCAGAGCTTGAGCATAGAGACCTCAAAGCCCACCCCCACAGTGACACACTTCCTTTAACAAAACGAGGCCACACCTATAGTGCCACTTTCCATGGACCAAGGATGTTCAAACCATTGCAGAGCTGTCTGGGACTTTAGAACGTGTCACCATTTTAATCACCCTAGCTTGGTTTTCTTCATGCTTGCTTCAGTTGCTATCTTGTAGTCTTTACTTGCCTTGGCCAACATGTCAGTCTCAAATGCAGTGCTGTTTACTCTGTTCTATCCCTATTTCCAGTTACAAATTATCTAACTGTGACCTATTGCTTCCACAGATGAACAATTCCAGATATGCATGGCATCACATTGGATTTAATTAATTTTGATGATTCTGTAGTTTGAATGAATGTCTCTCTTCTAGGGTCTTCGGAGCTTATTCATGCAGGTCTTAAAGAAAAAAAACTTTTTATTGGCTCTTTGTGAATTTCACAGCATGCACCCAATCCCCTGCCTCTAACAGAGAAAGAAAATCTCAATATGGAAGCTGTAGTGTGTCACAGTGTGTCCCACACGATGCTCTATGTCCATACTTCTTTGCTTGCACATGTTCACTGCAATGACTTGTTGGTCGGGTAGGAAACCTCTGGCTTCTGCTAAACTATCAACACTGGACCCTCACTGGGACTCCTCTCAGATATGCTGTTGTTGCCCTGTGTCATGGAGATTCTATAATTTTGGATCCGTAAGAATGGCCCCTTCATTGCACTCCAGATGCTTCTCCATGACTTAGATGTTAGGATTGATCAATTGAAAGCCCTAGGTCTGGGCTTGAAAGGCGTCTGAGTTGGTCCACCTGTAGGTTCTCCTACTCTCACGCCCATGAGGGCAGCACAGGCCAGGACTCCATTGGTCCTAGGCGGCATCAACGGCTATGCACACTAGGCTATCTCTCACTACCTTTGAGACTCCAGTTTTGCTACTCTTCACTGTGCTCACAACCTTCTGTTACTCTTTCTCTTTTATTTCTCCACCACTGACTTGCTCCTCTTAGTGATGCTCAGTGGTCTCTGAGTGTCTCAGGTCATCTCAGGAGAGATCTCAGGAGTGTTATGCTCTGCTCCTGCATTATGGCATTGGGTATTGGTCATCTTGGGCATGGTCCATCCCACCCAGCCCCCAGCAGCCCTGCCTGGTGCTGGACTGCTAGTCATCTCAGGCTAGCTTCTTATCCATCTGCCATGGTGCCAGTCTGGTGGTCTGGTGGTTGTCTTGGACTTGCTGTTGCCCGACCAGCCTGAGTGGCCCCAAGTATGGATTATCTCTGTCTTAGACTCACTTCCACTCTGGGGTCTACAGTCCCAGGCAGGCTTCTTCTAGTCTATGGCTCATTCCCCATCCTGGGAGCCTCTTTGGACCTGTGTGGTGCTGGACTGGTGGTCAATTTAGGCTTTCTTTTATTTAGGAATGTTAGGCTTTAATCATTTAGGTATTCATAGGTCAGAGCATTGAGTTTAGACATAACATCTGTCCTCTCTGCCACCTACTGATGCACATGTGACATAGCAGCCACACCCAAAATGCCTCTAAGAGCAGTTCCTGTAGGCATTTAACCACGCATTTTGAGACTGATCAGAGGTATGTCTATTTTTATGAAGTAGATGAACCATCCAAGAGATCCTCATGTAAAATTATTTAAATTTCTGTGCAATTATCTGACAGTCTAGAGATGGCCATAGGGTCAATCTTAGAGTCAATGTTGGAGGAACCCACATAGATCGTTACTTTTGAGCTGGTGGTTCATTGGGCATGACTGGTAAAAAAATATACTATAAAGAGACAGAAGTTGAGCTGCATATCTTGCCAAAGAGATTTAACTTCTTTATAAAACTATCCATTGCCAGCGATGTAAGGTTATTCAAAATGAATTATTGATCCACCATGTATGGTAAGATTTGAACACTTTAGTAGCAACTAATGTTCTCTGCAGAATTTTATCAGTGACTGGCAAAATATTCTGCAGCACAAAAATAAAAGTTCATCAATTTGCAAATCCTTATTTTATAGTGAATGAGCAAAATTTCTAGTTCCTAATGGCTTTTTGAACTTCATTTCATGCAGCACATTGTTAGGGGAGAACTGGAGCTTCTGTTACTCTCTTCTGCAGCAGCCTCTCTGGCATAGTGTCTCCTGCAGATGGAGCTCATTTTCCCAACAACAATCCCATAAGGTTTCATTTTAATGTTATAACCCCAGTGAGAATTGATGGCCTTTTTTTTAAAAACCAGTTTCTTCATATCTTTATTTTCTTTATTTCTTTTTATGACTGTATTAGCGTATAGGCGTTATAAAAAATTAATAACCTTTATGTGCAAAGATGTTTGCTACAATATTATTTATTATAAAAAGACTGTAATCATTCAATAAAGCAGATAGGTTAGTAAATTATTGCACAAGTAACAGCATAGAAACTGTCAACTTAAAAAAGTAGACATAATATGCTGAGTGGTGGTAACCATGTAATTCTGTATGTTTTGTAAATAGAGGTAAAGAGAGATCAGAGCTTGTGGTGAGAAAGATGTCAAGTCTAGTCAAATGGAATGATGGGACGGTTTCTCCTTTTCCACTGTTTTGTGGAATGCTTATTTCTTTTCTATGATTAAAAAGCAGTTGTGTTTAGGAAAGTAATTTCTCACAAACTGTGGAAAGGAAAAAATTATGGGACTTATTGCTAGCGTTTTCTGTATTGTGTCCTTGGCTTATAGTGGTCCCCCAGCACACATCCTTGCCCCCATTTCCCTCCATTTTCTGATCCCTGTTTCTCAAAGTGTTCCCCCTTTAATTTCATGACCTCTACATGTATATCAGAGAAATTGTGCCATATTTTGTTCTTTTCCTTATACATTATCATACATGTGTGTAAAACAACATTATTTTTAAGTATTAGCAATCAGGTTGGTTATTATTTCTCTTTTCTAGGTAAATGAAATCATTGGCAGTTGCAACATTTCTACTAATAAATAATAGTGTATAAGTAAAAGAAAGAGCTGAAATGAGAGACTATGAAAGTACGATTTCAAAATTCCTTAGAATTTCATTTCATTTCTCCAAACTGCACCACTCAGTTATAATTGTGATCGTTTGATGGTGGTAACACTAATGACTAAAGTTAGGCAAAAGTCGAAATACTGTATTCTAACATGGCTAGGCTTTCTTTTCATAATCAAATATCAGAAGTACAGCATTTCTTCTAATCCTACCTATACTAAACACTAGGTTCAATTTTATTTGCATAATTCAGTCTTAAAAACAACACTATGTGGTAATAGCTACTGGTTTTATTTCTTTTGCTGCTTGTTTGTTTGATATGTTTTTAAAAGAAATGTGAAAACTTAATGTTATACAAATTAAATAAAATATGAAAGTATACATTTTTGGTAAATTGTAGAAATACAAACACTCAACTCCAAGAGAACTCACTTTTCTAAATCCTGTAGTTATGTCAATAATAAGATATATTCTAATCCAATAATTCATAAATAATTTTGACTTGAACTAAAAAGTATATTCAGACTTGTTTAACATTACTAAATTCTATATTATTTTATGAAACAAGTTGCATAAGTGATGCTATGAATTTGTGAGGAAGAAAATATAATACCCATGAAAAAATGATTCATCTCTAGCCACATGTAATAAATGTATTCCTTGGAGCAAAGGAACAAGAAAATGTGAGTCTATAGAACAGCTTAGGTTTTTGTCTTACTGAACTTTGTAGCTCATGGGAACATACATAGTATTCACATATATGCCTGATATGTGAGCAACTAAGAACACAGCAAATGCTTTGACTTTCCGTTTGTGTATGACTTTCTCAATGGGGCAATTTTTTTCCCCCAGAGTGTTGAATTCCATCATTCACTCTGTATTTTAACTGAACAATTAAGACCTTTTTCATTCATGGTTATTATTTATAGGGGTGTGATAGGAACTTCTGTTTATTTGTTTTTCTGCCATTGAATCTTTTAATTTTTATTTGTTCTTCTACTGCTCCGATGAGATTTATCATTTCCTCTGCTCTTGTGGTTGCTTTAATCTTCCACTTCCCAATGCATGATTCTTATAAATATGCCAGGCAATTCTGAATCAGAGGTCATGAACTGTCTTACGTTGTGCATATGTTGGGGAAAAAATTTTTTTTTCTTTGAGACTGAAGGTATGAAGTAGACTTTACTGGACTTTTGGGAGGTTTGCTTTTATTTGTTTGTTTCCTTTTAAGCCCTAAAATACAACATTCCAAGGTCATTGGGCTTTATCATGTCCATGAAGAAATATGCTGTAATTGTGATTGGTTTGCTTTTGTCAATGAATTGGCACTTGTCTCTGACAATTCAGGCTGGCCTCAGATTCACTGCATATCTCAGGCTTTCCTGACACTATTGGTATTCCTGCATGAACTTTACAAGTGCTAGGGAGTAGCTATATACCCACCACACCAACTTTCCAAAATGTATTGTTTTAAAATTACTTGTACATTACAACTACACAAAACTGAATAAAACTCACAGTAGTACTGCTTATAAAAAATATTCTCCTAGACAAGTTATTTAATACTGATTAATTTGAGTTATGCAATAGAAAATTAAAATGAAAGAATTAAAAATTCAGAAAATCATGATTCATTATAGAAATCATAAAAATATTAGTAAATTTAAATAAACATTTAATCTGATAAATATCCATGGTTTACCATACCAATGCCCTCATTCTTCATATAGAACTGCTTAAAACAAAACCCCAGTGCTAGGTGTGGTATATCTCCCAATCAATTGTTGACCAAGGAACTCCCGGTAGTTCCCAAAACAATAAAGGCTGAGGCCACTACTCTTGGTTGCTGTATTTAGTTACTTTCCTATTGTTATGATAAAACAAGATGATCAAGAAAACTTACAGAAGTATTATATGTATATGTAAGGATTACAGTCCAAAGGGATAGGAATCCATTACCACGACGGTAATGAACATGGCAAACAGACATGGCGGTTGAGTGGCAGCTGAGAGCCCACATCTCAGCCCACAAACAGGAAGCAGAGAGAACACTGGGAAAGATATGAGTCGATGAAACCTCAAAACCCTGCCCTGTTGACACACCTCTTCCAAGGTTACACCTCGTAATCTTTCACAGACAGCTCCAACAACTAGGGACCAAGTACTCAAACATAGCCTGTGGGACTAGTATCATTCAAGGCCCCATAGCTACCTGAGAGAACTACATGATAAGAACCTCTTTAGCTGATGATAAATACATTCCGAATAGAGGACACAGAGAAATCAATTTGAAACCAGGTTGGAAGCTTCTTCCTTGATGACTATTAATATCATTCTGGAGAAGCTATGCAAGCTATTGGGGGTGAAAAATTATCAATAATCTTATCCAGCTTTGGAACCCATAAGGTACAACACTGACCTGCCAGCCAAAATACGCCTACAGATATAATAGTAGCAATGTTTGGAGGTATTCTTATTGATGGAAGAGAGGGTAAATATATCAAATGGGTGGGGACCAAGAATGCTATTAATAGTTCTACAGTATACGGCAGGGTTCCAAAGCGAAGCAGTAGCTCACTCTCCATATTCCCAGTACTGACCTGGAGACTCTTGGCTTTAATCAAACAATTTCCTGCCTTTTTCTTTTCAGTTTTGTGATGTCAAGCTAAATAAAAAGAAAATCATTTCCTGTCTTTGATATAGCTTTTCAGATACCCTAGTTCAAATGGAGACTTTGATTTCCTTTTCAATACTTTATTCTTTTTATAATTAAAAATCCATTTGATTTTTTTATTTTCCATTTTTATTTTTATAATCCAATGCTTATAAAAATAATGAAATCCATTTGAGTTTTTAAAAGAAGTTTCCCTTTTAAATGGCATAATTTGAGATTCAAAGAGAAAAAACAATCCAGCTCTACCATAACAGAGAGTAAATATTTCTGTCTCATTGATCTCAGGAATGGCTGTCCTGTGATGGCCTCTAAAGATCTGTTAGGTTTAACTGCTTTATTTTTATTAACTGAACCTGATTTATGTTAGTAATATCATGGTTTTATTTTGGACAAGGTCTGGTTTTGTAGCTAGGCTGGCCTTAAATTTGAAATCACAACAGTTTGTAGAGTGCTGAGTGGTGGACCCATCGGTCTCAACTCTATAGTTTGACTTTACACATACACTGGAGTTTCACTACTAAATCTAGACTGATCTTGATATAGACCCCCTCCTTAAACTTCGGATTTCCAGTCTGATTGTATTTACCATCTGGTAAGACCTTAGAACCATTGGAACGACCTCTCAACCAAATAGTCCTTTACTCATTCTATTTAATTATTCACTGTCCATTTTCATCATTTACTCTTCTATGGGAATGATGAAATGATTTTGTCCAATTTTGAAAAAATTCAATGACTATTTTACTTTGTTAGCTTTAGACTTTATGCATATTGATTAGGTCTTAGAGCTTCTATTTTATTTCAGTTTTCAAATTTGATATTTATCTGCTTAGATTCAGACATTTATCTAATAACAATTGCATTTGTATACATTTTTATTTGAATGTGCTTTTGCCTATGTCCAATACATTTTAGTAGGAAGTTCTTGCTCTTTCTTACTATGTGCATATTTGTATATGTATGCATATATAAATAAAACATTAATATTACTATATTTTCTGATAAAACTTTAATATATATGGATTTATTATTTTAGCTATCTTATTTTTGTGTTTCTTTTTTTAACTTTATTCTTCTCTCATACATAACATCCCAACTGCAGTTTCCCTTCACACCACTCTTCTGAGTCCCTTCTCCTTCCACCTCCTCTTTCCCCCATATCAACTCATTCTATGGTTCCCTTCCAAAACAAGAAGAAGAAGAAGAAGAAGAAGAAGAAGAAGAAGAAGAAGAAGAAGAAGAAGAAGAAGAAGAAGAAGAAGAAGAAGTCCTCTTAGGAATAGTTACCACAAATGACTTAACACGATATAATAATACTGGGCACAAACTCTCATTATCATGCCTGGATGAGGCAAGCCAGTAGGAGAAAAAGGGTCCCCAAGCACAGGCAAAAGAGACAGACACTTTCCATTCCCACTGATGGAAGTCGTATGAAAACACCAAGCTACACAAAGCTACGTAACTATAAAGTATACACAGAGGACCATCACAGACCTGTACAGCATTCCTGTTTGTGCTTCAGTTTCTGTGAGCCTCTATGATCCCTGCTTAGTAGATTCTGTGGGCCATGCCGGCCATGTATTCTTGGTGCCTTCAACTCCTTTAACTTTTACAATCCTTCTTCTGCCTCTTCTGTGAGGTTACTCTGATTCCACTTAGTGTTTGCTGTGGGTCTCTGAATCTGTTCCCATTGGTTGCTGAATGATGCCTCTCATTTTTGTGGCTGGATTGGTGTCCCTGTCCCACTGCTAAGTGCCATGCCTGGTTATAGAAGATGGTCAGTTTGGGTTGCATATATCCCATCACTAGACTTTGCTAAGGCCACTCTTGTAGTTCCCAGGGAGTTTTTACTGCAGTAGTTACCATTGCTCCCCAAATACCAAGCAATTCCAGCTGTCTCTGAGTTCTCTCTCTCTCTCTCTCTCTCTCTCTCTCTCTCTCTCTCTCTCTCTCTCTCTTTCTCTCTCTCTCTCTCTGTCTCTCTCTCCAATCTTGTCTACATAATTCCTCAATACCTACAAATATGTTTTCATCAGTTATGGTATCGTTGTTAAATTAACATTTTCTTCAAAACAACACAAAACAGAAAAATACAAATAAAATGTTTGTTGGTCCTATTTCCTGAATCAAGTAATGAAATATTATCAGAATCTTAGAAACCCCTCTGTTGCCTTTTCATGTTTAATAACTGCTTGTCTACATTAAGATGTAATTTGTCTTCAGGTGCTTTGTATAATAAATTATTTTTATTTTTGCCCTGATCGCTTCTTTTAAATTAAAAGTTAATCTTTGTCAACTTGATTTAAGCTAGAGTTATTTGGGAATAGGAACCACAGCTGAGAAAGCTTCTCCATCATAAGCACTATAGGCATGCCTGTAGGGCATATTGTTGCTTACTTATTTATATGGGAGGGCCCAGTTACTATGCGAAATGGTACCCATGCACAGGTATCCCTGGGATAGAGAAGAAAGCAGACTAAGAAAGCAATGGAAAATAATCTAGTAGGCAGTGCTCCTCCATGGCTTCTCCTTCAGTTCCTACCTACAGGTTCTTGCATTGAGTTCCTCCTCTGATTTCCCTCAGTGACAAACAGTGATATAAGAATTGTTAGCAGAAATGAATCTTTTCCACCCAAGCTGCTTTTGATCATGGTTTTTACTTATTTAAAATTGTGTTAATAGATTTCTTCTGATGACTTATTTATAGTACGCTCTAGTATTAAACATTTGATAAACTTACCAAGGTGTATTTAGACATTTTACTGTTGGTGAACATTTGCTTTATGCATTTTGAGCTTGTAGAAATATTCTGCACACATCTTCACGTATCACCCTGTGCACCAGTTTCTTGGGCCCATATCTGGTAGTAGAAAACCAGCTTCCTAAACCATGTCTATGGTCAACTTAAGTATGTATTGCTGGATAATTGCCCAGACATTTTTTTAATATTTTAAATCAAATTCACTTAGACTAGTAGGGTGGGAGAGTTTCTATTGCGTTATGCTTTTGCCAAAATGTGGTAGTTTGTAGTTGATCAGTTGTATTGATGCTAGCATTTGTAAATTTGTACTTGGCATGGTTCTTTTCCTTGAAAATTTTTATTTAATAAACAGTTTTGAAGTCTTTTAGAATTTCATACTACATATAATGCCCTTCCAATCATCGTCATCCCTCACTCCTCTCACACGTCATCCCAGACTCAACCCCACCTCCATCCTCTCCTAACTTAATGCAATTTGTGTTGCCCATGTACTCCCCAGTGTGGGGTCATCCACGCAAGCATGGCTGACTTACCAAAGGTCACAACTTTAAAGAAAACCAACTCTCCCAGAAGCTCTCAACTGTCCATATATCCTTAGCTAGGGCTGAGAGAAGGCTCTGTGGTAGAATATTGAATGCTTTGATCTTGTGCAGGTAAGTTGACAGTTTTTTCTTAAGCATTTAATTTAATTTTATTTTGGGTCTGAATGTAGACTGCATGTATGTAAGTATGGCACTTGCATGTACCTTGTCTTTGGAGACCAAAAGAGGATGTTGGATAACAGGGTACTGGATTTATAGAGGGTTGTAAGACACCATGTAGATGCTAGGAACAAAATTCTGTCATCTGCAAAAGTTGCAAGCATTCTTAACCAGAGCCATCTCTCCTGTCCTTGACATGGTTTTAAATTTGCATTTGCCTTATGTGCCATTATTATTTATTATGTATTGTATCTCAGGTTTTTATCTCATTTTCATATCTAGATAGTTTCATATCGAGTCATAAAATTTCTATATGCGTTTTGGTTGAAACCATTTGCTATTATTGTAACTCATGTCTTTCCTTTATAACGGTTTCCCTCCTTTAAATCACTTTTTCATATTCCTTTTTAAAAGCCATTTTCATATGTTTCTGTCTCCCCAAAGAACACTCTAGTAGAATTAATTGTTTTAAATTGGAGATGGGGATGATCAAATGCTACCTTTATATAGCTATTCCAACAAATACTGTTCTATGAATTTGAATGCTTTAAATTTAAATTTTTTTTTAAAGAGTAGTTTGGGGTTTTGCAGCGAAGTTGAGGAAAAAGTATAGAGAATTCCCAATATAATTTATCCGCACACATACACTACCCTACCTCCCTCATTAGAGTGGCTAATTTATCACTGTAAGTGAATCTACTCTACATGTCATTACCACTGTACCGACACTTTTCATTAGGGCTAAATCTTAGTGCTGAATGTTCTGTGAGTATACTTTATTTTTGATGATGGTATAGGTGGTTTTTATTTTAAATTTATCTCTTAAACTTTGCCACTGTTACCCAGAACTACAATTACTTTTCAATGATGTTATATCCAGTGTTTTGCTATATTTATTTCATAATGCAAAGTATTTTTCAGTAGTTCCTTGCCAGATTTCTAATAGCAAAATCACAGTTTATGAAAGTAGCTAGGGTTTTTTAAAAATTTTTTTGTTTACTTCTGTACATTGCATTTGTATTTTCTTAACGTATACAATGTTGAATAGAAATTATCATGCTTTGTTTCTAAAATTATTTTGTGATGTGTAATTTCAAAAAAGCTATGTCAGGGCTGGTGATAGTAGAGGATACTAAGGTGGCACCTTTGTCATCAGAAATTCAACTTAATCTCTTTGTTTGTTTTTAATCCTGAGACAAGGTTTGTTTATGTAGCCCTGGCTGACCTGGCTTTAGCTCTGTAGACCAGGCTGCCCTCAGACTCACAGATATTTGCCTGCCTTTGTCTCCTAAGTCTGGGATTAAAGACATGCAGCACTACCATCCCAAGTGTCTTTCTTTTTAATGTAGAATTATTTTCCAGGTTCTGGGTCTTAGATTAACTAATGAATGGCCTTAAGTTTAACTGATATTATACTGAGAAGCACAAGGCTTCTATGCTCATTTATGACTTGTCCATTAAAAGTGGCTACCTACTAAGCTATCATAACAAATAGCAACCCCCCTTCAAAATAAAATGAAATAAAAGCCCTAACAGACATAAAATAAATGTCAACTGGTTCCTTTGCAGTTCTTAGGAAAAACTAACTGTCCTCCATGGGGCAAATGTTTTCATGAGTAGGCAAACCCTTTTGCAAGCCAGACTTCATTTTAACTCCAGCACTGGTTTAGTCTCAGTTTAGTTTGCTGAGCACACAACTTGGATCTGCTCAACACCATCTTTCTCTTGCATGCTTCCATCTGCAGACATCTGCTCACCTAAGCAAGGCCCTAATCTGTACTACCTGAGCCAAGTCATTTCAGTGGGCCAGAACTGGAAAGACTGGATCTGACATCCTAGCTTTCATTGGGAATGGACTGAGATTATTGTCTATGTCCTTGTGTAAGTGGGTTGTAAATCATCTCTCTTAAGTTGTCTACCTGTGTTATCTTATTTTCCATGTTCTGAACGAAAAGAAATTTTACTCAATATACTAAGAGGAGAAATATGCCTATTTTCATGTAATGTTCTTCTTTCAGAAAGTTAAGTGTTATCGTTTCTTGTAGGGAAACTTAATACAGCTCATTAGAACGTTGAATGGTGGGCATTAATGGTTATTTATATTGAAACAATGTGGAGTAGCTTTCTTGAATTCTTTTTGAAGGCTCTGTTGGTAGAATTCTTATTAGGAGTATGCTTTCTATGAGACTTTAATAGTAGTTCTATTTTTATCTGGAAAGAAATGATCCTTACAATGCTAATTTTCACATAATGGGATTGCTTCCCCTGTATAACCTAAAAATTTCTAACTTGGAACTGGAACTCACTTGTTTTAGTCTGTATGCGAAACTGCTCTCACATAGATTGAAGAAATCTATTCCTGTTTCATTTCCCTGCCTCATTTTGAATATAGTCTACAAAATCCAGGATTTAAAGAGGTATTGTGGAACTGAGCAGGAAAGAGATCAGACTTTTAAATCTCCATGAGAACACAAGAAACTTATGTTACTTGTTTAATAAGCTGTTCCCTATAAATCCACCCTGTGCTAGGCACTGGTCTAATAACTAGAGAATCTAGTGCATATGACTAATGAACTTCCAGCATTAGTTAGGTCAAATTTATGGAAAGGCAATGAACAAAGAGAATTTGACACACATACAAACACTTACGTGGCAATGACAAGTATAGGAAAACAAAAAACTGGGAAAGAAGATAGAATTGAGTGTTGTTATAGGTAGAATTCTATCATATATATGATATATGATAAATGGTATATGCGATACATATGATATATGTGACATATATGATATATATTATATATCTGATACATATGATACATGAGATACATGATATGTGATATGTGCTATATTACTATTGTGAGTAAATCTACTTGATTTAAAATTAGTTACCATATATTTATATGTAGTAAACAGTGAATAATTTTATCTATTTTCATCTATGATTATGTGATCCTGTAGTTTCTTCCAGACTACTATGCTTGTATATTTTTGGTCTTTCTCATTTTTAAGCACTTACGTGATCTATTATGCTGGCATTTTGAAAGCAAAATCTAAAATAAACATTTTATTCTATTTTGGTCTTTGTAAAGGCTACTTTTATGTCAACGTGACACAGGCTAACTTTCACCTGAAAATAGGGAATCTTAACTGAGATTGTGTCCTAACTTACATATCAGGGAAGCATTCTCTGCCTATAAAGCAGAGCTGCCAAGGTCCTGGGACAGCAGCACGCTGATGTTTTATGGAAAACATAAGAGCAGAGTCCTATTTGGCTGGAACACATTGAACAACAGGTTGTGAGGGGGGAAATGTCAGGTAGGTGATAGGAACGGAGCCTGAGGAACTTATAGACCACTGATGCACCGATTCTTGCTGGACTTTATACTAAAAGTCTGGAGAAACCACTGAAGAACTGAGTGTAAGAGAGTGACGTGAGTGGATTTGTGCTTTAGAAAAATGTTTCTTCTATCAACCCATTTAGTAGTTATAGGAATATCAAAAATTTTTCACTCTTAAACCCAAACATGTCTTTAAGTCTCATTTAGTTAGAGAAAAGCAATAGAAGTCTTCAGCTTCAAGCATGTCTTAAAAACAAGCGTCGGATCTCATATATTCCTCTGACAAACTCCTGGTGTTCCGCCTGAAGAAGCAACTTCACATATTTTCACAATCTAATGGAGCAGGAGCCATCTCCCCCTCCCCTGGAATTCCTATTATTATCCCATTAGGTATGAGGAAGTAACCAAATAATAAATCAGGTAATCACTAAATATGGAGTTTCTGACATGTTTTCTCTTAAGTTAGATTCCAAATTTCCTGGGACCAAGAGAGAAAACACACTTGGAGGATAGTTGTATTTTTTTGCTTTGTTTTTGTACGTGTGTGTGTGTGTGTGTGTGTGTGTGTGTGTGTGTGTGTGTGTGTGTGTGTGTAGGCTGGAGACTGATGCCAGGCATCTTTCTTGATCCCTCTACACTTTAATTTTTGAGGTACGATCTCTCACTGAACCTGGAGCTCATTCATTCTGCTAGGTCAGCTAACTTAACTAGCCATCTGGCCCTGGGACCCCTTAGCCTCTCTTTCTATGCACTTGAAATTACAGGGACCCAACAGGGAGGACATTAGCCAAAATATCCAACAAAGTGGAGATAGAACCTGTAGAGACCATATCAAGTGGATAGGCAATGGCCCCCAGTTAAGGAATGGGGCCACCCACCGACCTCAAAAATATCAATCAAGAATTCTTCCTATCAAAAGGAAATGCAGAAAAAAGAGTGAAGCAGAGACTGAAGGAAAGGCCAGCCAGAGACTGCACCACCTAGGGATCCATCCCATCTGCAGACACCAAACCCAGACACTATTGCTGATGCCAAGAAGTGTTTGCTGACAGGAGCCTGGTATAGCTGTTCCCTGAAAGGCTCTGCGAGAGCCTGGCCAATACAGATGAGATGAAAACAGCCAAACAGCCAGACTGAGGGCAGGGTCCCTGATTGAGAAGTCAGAGGAAGGACAGAAGGAGCCGAAGGGGTTAGCAAACCCATAGGAAGAAGAACAATCTCAACCCACCAGATCCCCCCAGAGCTCCCAGGGACTAAACCACCAAGCAAAGAGTACATATGAGGGGGGGACCCATGGTTCCAGCTGCATATGTAGCAGAGGACTGCCTCATCTGGCATTAATGGGAGGAGAGGCTCTTGGTCCTGTGGAGGCTCGATGACCCAGGGTAGGAGAATGCTAGGGCACTGAGGCAGGAGAGTGGGGGCGGGGCAGAAGCACCCTCATAGAGGCAGGGGAAGGGGAGAAGATAGGGGGTTTGTGGAGGGGAAACTGGGAAGGGGATAACATTTGCCTTGCAAATAAATATAGAAAAATGACAAAAAATGAAAAAATAAAAAGAAAGAAAAGAAATTTCAGGTGGGCTGCTATGCCTGCCACGGGTATTGTGTGGATGGTAAGGATGTAAATTCTGGTCCTTTATCCACTGAGCCATCTCTCCAGTCACAGAATTAGAGTTTTAAAGAAAGCCAGAATAAATGATAAAGCCTCTGAATTTAGGCTTGATGTGAATATCTGAAAGAGATCAGGACACACTAGATATATTCTTTGAATACCGAGTGAAAGTTTAATGAGTCCTTTCAAAGGAGAATAAAAAGGAGTAATGGGGCATTTAACAATGCTCTTTGAGTTAATTTCAAGTGGCATTGACCTCTAACTATAGCTAGTTCTTTATACTTAAATTAATCAAAATGAAATACCATTAAAAATGTAGCAGTTGCACTGGACACATTTCAAACCCTTAAGAGCCACATGTGGCTAGCAACTACTCCAATTAGGCAGTAGCTGTAGAACATTTGTACTATTTGGAAAGTTCTACCGGGGAGAGAGAAATGCCAGAGAAGGCAGTCTATAGAATTATGGATACCTCTGTTGAACAAGTAGCAGTAATATGTAAGCTTAAGTACACACTAGATATACTATAATTTGATCAGTCTTATTCCCTGACTTGAATTGTTTATGATTTTCAGAAAGATGCTTACTAAATCTCAGACCAGCTTTCAGACAAATAAAGAACTTGCCTTATGTATTTTGCATTACTGGGGGCATTCAAATTTAGAATTGTCATACCGTCCTAGCAATGAAACATATTGTTTGTCTTCTAAAACTGGCTTGTTCTATCAATCCCATTTTTAAGTAAATTAACCTGACTATAGAAAAAAGGCTATAACGGGAACCAACTGTTCCCATAGAATCTAGTTCGACTTTGGTGCCTCACAAAGGCATATAAGAACTAATTAAACAAAGAATGTGGGGTGGCAGTGAGATAGAAATAGACTTCTCAATGCAGAGGGAAAAGCATGAAGAAGGGCATGGGACAGATGAGATAGATGATAGTCTTGGTTATAACTTAGAGAGTGTGGTGGTGAGATAAATTTGCACCCCAACCAAGTTGATGCTTAGCAAGTAACCAAACTTTGGAGAGCATAACCTTACAACTCATTTCCAGAAGCTCTTTAATGGACAATAAGGATATTTGTACATCTCAAGGAACAAAGTATTATGCATTTTGGCTGGTTAAAGAAATTCTTCTGCAAATATGGCTAATTGATTGAAAAGCATGAGGGGGCTAGGTAGGAGAAAGATGGTCATATGTTGGATAGTGTTATTAAAACGATGCAATTGAGAAATAATGGTTGGGCTGAGATGACGGCATTGGTCTGAGATAATAAGTTGTTTATTGCAGAGGCAGTACAGGATAAGGAAGAGCTACAGTTGACTTTTTGTTGACATCTACAGTTCTGGCTGTCACAGATTATGGTCAGGAAAATGATATATGTGTTTCTCTGCTTTTGTTTTCCTCTTTAAACCAACATGTTTGGGTTGTCCTTGAGCACTTCTGATTTGTTTGGCTGTTATTGTGCATGCAATTTCTTTTTTCTTCTCTTTTTTCTTTTGTTTGTTTGTTTGTTTGTTTCTTTCTTTCTTTCTTTCTTTTTTTTATAAAAAACTTCCTTCACCAGGATCCATTTGCTTACATATTTTTAACAGAGTGCTCCAGGGAAATTAACTGCTCACATGTCTGTAATTTGACACAATTTTTTACATAACTTTAATGGAGAAATAATTACTTAAACAGCTGTGTCTGTGGTTCACACTACATAATAAGCTTCCTGAGGACAGTGATGATTATCATATTATTACATCTCCAACCCAGCATAGTGACTTTAGCATATCAAAGAAGATAGCTGTCTACATCATGAAATTAAAACTTTCATTCAGCATATGGAGCATGGGGAATAATTCAAAAAGCTCTTTTTATCTGAGAAAGAAACAGATCATTTTTAGAACATGTTGGTAAAGAACTTAGCCAAGTATCCCACTCACTTTCAAAACAGATGAACAGAAATGGCTCTTGAAAAAGGATAAGATTCTTCAGGGCTAGTCACGAGAGCTGATGATGGAAAAAAATTCAACCTCTCAAATTATTCATATCAAATTACTTTGACTGGATAAATAATAGTTCTCATGCTGTCTTACCCCAGAACTCAAAATATCTCTATGGCTAGAGACAGATGATTTTTTTTTATTAGATAAGATAATAATCTACTTCCATAACAAATAAACCATATCTATGTCTTACACACTAAACGTTGATTTCTCATTTGAATGTCGACCATAGCTAGCATGCTTGCGTATGTGACATTTCCCATGACCACACATAGCACATGCACTTTGAGACTTGAGCATCCTTTTTCTTCACATCTGCAGATTTACCTCTGTGTGTGTGTGTGTGTGTGTGTGTGTGTGTGTGTCCCTTGGGTTGGACAATGTGTTAGGGTATCAGGCCTTAAATCTTCCAAGTTTGGGGGGGTGTTACCCCTGCCCCCAATCTATTCATTAGGAGTTTCTTAGAACATAATTACATTTGAACAGTCATTAGAACATAAACACATGGGAATCTGGAGATGGAGCATTGCTATGTGCCCAAGATGAGGAAATGATGAATATGTAATCTTATATGTATTAATGTAAACAATTACCAATTTGTATTTATTAAGAAAATCAAATCAGGTTGAAGATCATGACCTGTTAAGTGATAGTATGTTCATGGTGCTGTGTTCGATAGAAAAAATTTTCATTTAATTAGGAAATTAAAGTCATTTAAATAATGGAAAAGTTCAAGCATAACTATATATTGTCAGCACACACAAAGAGTATGCTAATCCTTTGCCTTAGTTTTCCTAAATACAATGCAACCAGAACAAAACTAAAGTGTTCCTTTTGTTCCCTTCTATTTTATACACAGTTTTAGTCATTCTATACAGAATTTATACAGAATTCTTTGTAACAATAATAAAAGAATTGACTTATAGCACATAGAAGAGACAGAATGAGTATTTTATAGAAAGTGTACACAAGCTGTGAGAGAATAGTTATACACTACCATCTTTGTGAATAGTTATACGCATGTAAATGTTGACATGCTATTAATCTGTCACTAGAGAACTTCATGTTTTCAATCTATTTTCTGAACAGAATTCAGGGATACCTTAAAAGTTCCCTAGAAATTAATCTGTTGTTACTTACAAATATTGTGATAAAGTTTCATTCTACACAATCCTAAAATATGCCATTGACTCCATTATAATTACACGTTGAATAATATGAAAAATAGGACTTTTATTTGGAATAATCAAATAGCCAAGAAAATAGTCATTTTTTCCAAGGAAGGATTATTCATCATTTCTTTCAGAAATTCTATATCACTTCCAAAAATAGAAGCTTTATATGACTTTCTGGCCTCTGCAAGTGTCACTTTGTCCTTGAATTGCAGAATAAGTAGAATTTCTGTATAGCAGATAATGAAACACCCACATATATCCTTAAAAGTTAGCTTTTATACTTGGTTGATTTTCTAAGTTTCCTAGTTTTTATATGTGGTTGATTTTTCTAAGGTTCAAGTATATCATTTAAAAATAGATACTGCCATCTCTTCCTCATCAAAATCACCCAAAGTTCCTGAAAACTAGATGTAACCAACAATATAGTAAACATTATAGTTTTAGAGAATTGGAACTTTAAATTTAGAATGTAAGGTGATTGAAATGTGTTTCTAGAGCTCCCTAGAAGTATAGTAAGAATCTGAACCATACTAATATTATTCCTACACCTAATCAAATTTAAACTACACACATGCAACATAGTCATTTCTCTGCCTGGCCAGTTCTCTTTGTGTCAGCCCACCTCTAATACCAAGTGGTACTTTCTACCTGGGAACCCACTGGCCACACCAGTCTTGTCACCAGACCTGTAGGAACCTCCCTACCATCTCTGCCACCATTCCCTGGACACTACACAGATCCTTGTGGCAGATGGAGATTTCCTCCCTCCCATGAAGCTCTTTGTCCTCCCTTCTAGCCCATCCTCATTTCTTCCAGACAGCTTCCAAGGCCTAGAAACATATTCTATCCTGCAACCACATCTGACAGAGACTCAGGAGCACTCCCAATCAGGCAAGGTTGAACCACCATACTTTCTGAAGATACAGAGATGGCAACATAAAGCAAGGGATGGAGCACACACCCAATAAAGACAGTGGCAGATATCAACACCTAGAATTACAATTACCCTCAACCCTTAGACATAAGTGCAAAAACACATACATTAACCCCAAATGTCTCCACCCAAATCCAGAAGTTCTACTACAGTATGACCTGAGAAATACAATAGAGATGGACAAGGCAGAGACTTTGAAATATCTATTAGGAATCTGTTCAAGGAATTTAAACTGGATTTGAAAAAAATTCATAATGAAATCTATGAAAACACAAATGAGCAAGCAAACAAACTGGGATATGCCATGAAGAAAAGAGGTCAAGACCTGAAAATGGAAATAGAATCAGGAAAGAAAACCCAGTCTGGGCTAAACCTGGAAATGAAAAATTTAGGAACTCAAACTGAAATCTCAGAGGCAAGCCTCACTAGCAGAACACATGATATAGGAGAGAGAATCTCAGGCATTGAAGATGTGGTAGAAGAAATAGAAACCCCAGTCAAAGAAAATGATAAATCAAAAACAACAACAACAAAAAACCCCCAAAAACCAAACAAAAATAACCCAAACAAAACAAACACTTAAAAAAAATACAGTGTCCAGGAAATCAAAGGCACCGTGGAAAGACCAAATCTACAAATAATAGGAATAGAGGAAGGAAAAGAAACCAAGATCAAGGTCACAGAAAATATTTTCTAACCAAGTCTTAAAAAATCCCCTACCTTTAAGAAGGAGGTGTGTATAAAGGTATAAGAAGCATACAGGTTATCAAATAAAGTGGAACAGGAAAAAAACACTCCTCTTGTTGCATAACAATCAAAATACTAAATATATGGAACAAAGAAAGAATATTAAAAGATGCAAGGGAAAAAGACCAGTAACACATAAAGACAATATAACGCCTGACTTCATAATTGAGCCTCTAAAAGCCAGAAGAGATGGACTGATATTCTATAGACTCTAAGAGACCACAGATGACAGCCCAGACTACTCTATCCAGTAAAAGTTTCATAATAGATTGGAGTGAGAAAGACATTTTGTGGCAAAATCAAATTTAAGCAGTATCTATTTACTAATCCAGCTCTATTGAAGGCACTAGATGGAAAACCCCAACCTGAAGAGGTTAACCATACCAAAGAACGCATAATGAATTAATAATCTCAGACCATTAAATTAGAGGAAGGGACCCACAGCATAATAACAAAATAACAGGAATCAGTAAGTGCTGCTCATTGATAACTTCTAATATCAATATTTCTAATGAAAAGACATACACGAACACATGGATGTGAGAACAAGACTCATATTTCTACTGTGTCTAAAAAACACGTTTTAACATTAAGGATAGACATTTATTTATGGTAAAAGTATGGCAAAAGGTATTCTAAGCAAATGAAACACGAAGAAAGCTAGTGGAGGCATTTTAGTATCTGATAAATTAGACCTCAAAACAAAACTAATCAGAAGAGATGAAAGACACTACATACACATCAAGGGAAAATTCACCAATAGGACAATGCAATTCTTAACCTTTATGCAGTAAATATAGGGGCCAAATTCATAAAAGAAGCAAAACTATAGCCTAAACCACATGTTTAACCCTACACTGATAGTGGCAGACATCAATACTTCACTCCTTCCTCACACTGTTCAGGTGGCCGAGGATCTACAACCAGATAGGTCATGGACATAAGGTAAAATCAAATAGTGTTCTGCTAAAGGAATGCAGCAATAAGATAACCCCTACCAATATTCTGTGGTACTTGTAGATCAGTGTCTTGCTATGCCATCTGAGAAGTTTTCTCCTGCAGTATATGGGAATGAGTACTGAGACAATGTGCAAAACCTGAGAGGCCTTGGAACACCCAGTCCTAAATGGGATGTCCTTATCAAGTCACTTCCTCCAAGGGCTCAGGGAAAGAATCTATGAGCCATTGGGGATGACAAATAGCAAGGAATAAGGGCCTTCTAGACACAGTAGTACCATCACACATATGAACTCACAGAGTCTAGTAGCATGTACAAGGCCTGCATAGGTGGGGTCTTCACACTGAGAGAAGAGGACACAAGCACCCGTCACTAAAATAGAAGTAATCTCTAATTGATAAACAATTGCAAAGTAAAGATTAGTTCTCTCCATTGGAGTCTCAAACCACACTTGAGGGCAAAGTACATGCTCAGCAGTAGATGGCCAACACAAAATGAACTCAATGGTATTTTAGAGGGGTTTTTTTTTCTCGTAATGGTTTGTTTGCATCCATCCATTTTTCTTTCTTTCTCTCTTTCTATCTCTTTCCTCCTGCCTGTCTGTCTTTCTACCTTTTCTTTTTTAAATTTATAAGTTTTTACATATATATATATATACACACACACACACAAAATGGTTTCTTTGGATCTTTTTTCCTGCTTGTTTTGGCCCACTCTTGCTTTATTTTATTTTATCCTTGTTTGTTTTCTAATGTGTGTTTGTGTGTGTGTGTGTGTGTGTGAGAGAGAGAGGGGGGGGAATTTGGGTAGATGTCTGGGTAGGGGAGGAAGTGGAGAATGGAAAATGATAATAATAGTATATTGTATGAAAACACATCTACTTTCAGGAAAGACATGTCACCTCTCTTTGGTGGTTCCACACCATCTTCATATGGTCAGCAATGATTTAATTATTTAAAAAATAAAACAAATAAATAAAAGGAGACATAAAGTTGAGCGGTATTTATTTCCTAGTGGGTGCTGGCGGGAGTTGTAAGGAAGGGAGATGGTTTGATCATGATACATTATGTTATACATGAAAATTTTAAAGAATAATTAAAAGTATTATTAAAAAGTCATAATTTGACCTAAGTTCTTTTTTATGAATTATATTTGTAAGGAATTATCTTTTAAAATTTCTTCATAACTACTTGTTCAGTGATTGATGTGGAAGGCCAACCTGGGCTGGTGGTTCTAGGTTCTACAAAAAAGCAGGCTGAGCAAGTCAGGGGAAGCAATCTAGTAAGCAGCACCCTCCATGACCTCTGCATCAGCTCCTTTTCTAGGTTTCTGTCCTTCTTGAGTTCCCACCGTCACTGATTTTAATGAAGAACTATGATATGTGTGCATATGTTTTATATATACATATATGTATATATGTGTGTTTATACATTATATGTATACATAGATGTATACATACATACATGCATATATGATATAATACACACACACACACACACACACACACACACACACACACACACACATGCACACATGCCAAGGACCAGCCTCGGCTTGGTCTGGGGTAATAAGGATGGAATGTTCGGGAGTGGTTAAAGAATGATTCAAAATCAATGAGGTGGTGTGAAAGCTGACAGTTTTATAATCTGTTCTAGATGGCTCTCTAGGCGGCTCTCTGTTTGCCACAGTTCCATGCTTGAGACAGCTCTCTTTTGCTAGAAAAAAAATTAAAAGCTCTCTGGATAGCTCATGGGTTTTCCAACCAAAGTCAGAAAATATACTAGAAAAAAATCTTGGATTTTCCAGCCAAAGTCAGAAATCCTGCTAGAAAAATGCTAAAAAGAGCCACGTCTGCTCTCCAAGGACTTTTCTCTTGGTGGCTCTCTCTTGAAGACCAAAGTCCAAGCTTTTAGTTACATACATTTCAGTCATTTACTCCAGGTTCCCTTTTGATTGTTATAAGAATCAGCATTTTATGATCTTACCCCTTTGATTCTCAGAAGAAGACAACAAGTACACTTTATTTTTATCAGGACAAATGAATTCAGAAATCTGACTACCTTTGTAAACACAGACAATAAACTATCTGGGTGGGATCCTGCTCTGAGATCACCATTCCCCAAATCTCTTTATCTCCTTTCTTTATACCTGACTAGCTGACTTATAATGCAGCTGCCTCTTTTTTTTTTTTTTTTTTTTTTTTTAGGTCCATGAAGTCCCTCATAGAATTCATATTACTTCCTTATATTTTTTACAGTTGAGAAATATTGTTTATATTTTGAACTCATGTTTTTAGAGTTCTTTTCCATACCCTTAAGGGATGTCCTGAAGGTCACAGCATTTTTTTTTTTATTTTTGCTACTTTATTTACATTTCCAATGTCTCCTCTTTGGAAACCCCCTATCCCTTCCCCCTTCCCGCCTCTATGAGGGAATTCCACCTCCCACCCACCCACCCACCTATTCCCATATTCCCACCTTGACATTCCCCTTTATTGGCGCCTCTGACACCCTCAGGCCCAAGGGCCTCTCCTCTCCCCCTGATGGCCAATGAGGCCATCCTCTGCCACATATGTGGTCCGAACCATGGGTCCATAGATGTGTATTCTTTGGTTGGTGGTCCTAATTCCAGGATGACGGGGGGGGGGG
>CM052707.1:77575620-77602168 GCA_028551405.1 Uromys caudimaculatus | reverse complement strand
TGAAGACCAGCTCTCTCTGAGAGGTGTTTGGGTTTGGAGAGCTGTGGCACCAGGTCTGATCCTGGTCCTGGACGTTGCTGACCTTCAGTCTCTGTGGCCCACGGAAAGCGGGCGGAGTCCTTGAGCTCTGGGGCTCGTTTTGCCCCTGCTAGAGGCTTTTCCTCGTTCCTTGGTCCCTGTGTCTCGCGGGTTCGGGGCAGTACCTGGTGAGCTGTGGGGCGTGTCCCTGGCCCTTTGCTGGGTCCTGCGATCTCCTGCGAGGGATCCCTGTCCCGGCGCTGATCAGCCGTGGGGTCCCGTGGCCCAAGCTGAGGTCTCCGGCAGTCGCCGGAAGCTGCTGGCGGTCAGTCTCTGTGGTCTGGTGAGCTGTGGGGCGTGTCTTTGGCCCTCTGCTGGGTCTTGCAATCTCCGGCGAGGGATCTTTGTCCCGGCGCTGATCAGCTGTGGGGCCCTGTCACAAACGCACCTTTGACCAAAACGAGGAGCTCGGTCTCAATGACATGAAGACAGAGGGCTATGAGGCAGGCTTGGCTCCACAGCGGTAGCAGTGGGCAGCTCACAGGCCAGCTGCTGTGCCACTCACACTGCAGGGTTGAGTGTTCAAGCCTTTGTCCAAGGTGAGGAGGATACCACTTGAGCTAGAAATCTAAGCACATGAGATTAGCAGCTGTTGATGCAGCTGCGAGCCTACTGTGCTCCTTGACCTTTTGGAGGTTTTAAGTC
This sequence comes from Uromys caudimaculatus, assembly GCA_028551405.1. NCBI lineage: Eukaryota > Metazoa > Chordata > Mammalia > Rodentia > Muridae > Uromys > Uromys caudimaculatus. The sequence goes on along the minus strand of CM052707.1, from coordinate 77,601,445 downwards.
AGTGTGAGAAGAACCCCAGAAACACCATGCTGTCTGCCATCACCTTTTGCCTGTCAGCTCTCTGGCCTCCAGTGCTGGACCTTTGAAGTCTGAGGAAATACAAGTTTCAGCTGGCTTTGGGCATATGACATACTGACTTTCAGCAGGAAAGAATGACGGAGGGGCCGAGCAGGCACAGGTGAAGAAGCATAAATTAAAGCGATGGCTTTTAAACCAAAAAAAAAAAAAAAAAAAAAAAAAAAAAAAGAAAATATCCATATCTCAAATGTATAGATGTCTAAAATTGTCAAAGAATAATAAAATAATAAAATGGAAAGTGATCAAGGAAGATACTCAATGTAGACATTTTGCCTCCACATTGAGGGCAAACAAATACATCTCCGCAGATATTTGGTTTACCCACATGCACATGCTAACATACACATGCAAACATGTAAGTATACTGCCTACACTTATACACACAAAGTAAAATTAAATAAAACAATTATAAAATAGGCAAATACACACATATTATTCTTCAAATATAATTTCTTTTAATTTCAGCCTCTTTGGGTATCAACTGACAGAAATTGAATGGTTAAGTATACTTCATAGCATTAAAAATCAGGTCAGTAAGATTCATAAAGTATATCAGCCCTTGATTGACTAAACAGTTACCATTGAGATCTATGTGGTGACTATTTTAGAAAATTTTGAGTATGATACATTTTATTATAATACTAGATTTTCTCTATAATTTGATGCTACATACATTTTTTCTGCCATTGCAAGTTAGCTCATAATTGTGTGTGTGTGTGTGTGTGTGTGTGTGTGTGTGTGTGTGTGTTTGAAAAAGAGAAAGCCACAACAGAGGACATTTTCCAATAAAAAAATACAATTTATTTCTATACAAGATAAAAAACAACTCAGATATTTTAAGCATATGTTCTTTAAGCAAAAATAAAACATAAAACGTTCTCAGTTTACTACCATTCAGAAGGTATCTTCTGTGGTATTTAGAAAGATAATATTTTACATTGATTTAATATTCAGTTATATTTGTGTTGAGAAGGAAGATACATATTTATATCAAGTCTAAGTTGTCTTTCAGTAAAGCAGTGATGAAGACTGGTAGTAAATTAGTGAAACAGATTTTAAGTCAACTTTTAAAATTATAGCTTTTAAAGATTTAAACACCAATTTTACAGTTTTCAATTCATTTGCAAGATGACATCCGTGACAGATTTAAAAGTAACACACATATTGTCTCCTTTTTCTCTGCTTATGTATTTCTTTTAAAGTTTAAAAATATTTATTGGGTAAATAGGTTATTTGCACTAGTCTCTTCTATAAAATCTTGAACTTATATATTACTTCAGTACCAGGATTGACTATGTATTAACCACAAAGATATTGGTAATTATCTAATATGTGATAGTGATATAGCAGTCTGTAGTGAAGATGCTATAAAAATTAAATAAAATTGTGAATATAATTAATTTCAAATACAACACAGGACATTTAAAAGTATTAAATCAATATTATACCTTTCTTAGTATTATTTATGGAATGATATAGAAGAGACTCAATTTAAGCAACATACATTTAAAATCTTCTCCTCTTTTTATTAAACAGATTCTTTATTTCATACAATATAACCTGAATTCAGTTTCCCCTCCCTCTACTACTCTGAGTTCCTTCCCACCTCCTCTTTCATCTGGATATCCTCCCCTTCTGTTTCTCACTAGAAAAGAACAGCTTTCTAGGATATAACTACAAAATATAACAAAATAAAATATAATAAAAGAAAAATCATCAATTTGATGCTGGACAAGATAAGTCAAGACAAAACCAAAAGAGCTCCAAGAGAAGGCACGAGAATCAGAGATACACATTCAGGAGTCCCACAAAAGTATTAAACTGAAAGCGATATTTGAAGAGGACCCGCTGTAGACCCATGCAGGGCCTGAAATTGCTGCTTTAGTCTCTGAGATTTCTGTGAACTTTGCTCAATTGTTTTTTTGAGGGCCTTATTTTCCTGGTGTCCTCCATCCCGTCTGCCTTCCCCACTCATAATGGCTCCGCTTCTACTTGGTTCTCTGAGCTCTGAAGGAAGGAAATGATGGAAACATCTCATTTAGAGCTACACAAGTCTTTCTATGTAGTATTTTACTTTGGGTCTCTGTATTTGTTCACATCTGCTATGACAGGAAGCCTCTGATGTTGGTTGAATAAGTCACTGATCTATGAATATAGCAAAATATTATTAAGAAGCATTTTATTATTATTTGACTTTACCCTATATCTCTGGTTCTTATTGAGCTAAGCAGTGTCAGATATGGGCTCCATCTCATCAGACATTGGTTGGTTACTTCCACACTGTTAGTGCCACCATTGCTCTAGCCTATTTTGCGGGCAGGACAAATTGTAGATCAAAGGTTTTTATGGCTGAGCTGATATTTATGTTTCTCTCTTGGTAACCTGCAGAGTAGAAGTGTCATTGACACTAGATCATGAGGGTGAAGGTTCTATGTAAGCACCAGGTCAACCTCTCCATGTTCAATGAGATCTGTGGGTGATGTCTTCAGCAATGTGGACTTGCTGTAAGTTTGTGGAGAACAAACTATTGTCTTAGTAGCACCCTAAATCGGGGATTTCCATGGAACCCTTTTGGCCAAAAACTCAACTGGGAAAAATCTAGTCTTGGTACTAGAAACTTCCCTTGGTGACAAGAAATGGCCAGCGGGGTTCTGGCTCCCTCATTATTTGGAGACTTCAGTAAGATTACCTTCATATTTTATAGGAAGTTTCCAATGCACTAGATTTCCATAGTGTTCCTCAAATGCTCTACAGTTCTGCCTGTGTGTCTCCTCGTTTGTTCCCTCAGTTCCATTCCCCTCTTACCACTTGATCCTCCTATTCTTGTCCCTCCCCCCTTCTCCTGTCCATCCATTGAATCTATTCTATTTTCCCCTCCCAAAGAGATCTATGCATCACCTCCAATCCTTCCTTCTATGCCTAACCTCTTTGGGCCTATGAATTATAGCTTTGTTATTATTTACTTAACAGATAATATCCATGTATAAGAGAATACATACCACATTTATTTTTCTGGGTCTGGATCTCTTCACTCAGGGCAAGCTTTTCTAGTTCCATTTATTTGTCTGAAAATACGATGCCATTTTTAAAAAGAGCAGAATAACACTTTATTGTATAAATGTACCACATTTTCTTTATCCATTCTTCCACTTAGGGACATCTAGATTGTTTTCAATTTCTGAGTATTATGAATAAAGCAGCAAAGAATACAGTTGATCAAGTGTCCTTGTGGTAGGACAAAGCATCCTTTGAGTATATACACAAGAGAGATATAGCTAGACCTTGAGGTAGTTTGATTTCCTTCTTCCGGAAAACCACCACACTGTGGCTGTACAAATTTGCACTCCCACCAGCAATGGAGGAGTGTTCCATTGTGCCACATCCTTGACAACATGAGCTGTCACTTGCATTATTCATCTTAGCCATTCTGACAAGTAGAACTTGGAAACTTAAAGTAGTTATGATTTTCATTTTCTTGATAGCTAAGAATGTTAAACATTTAAATGTTTCTTGGTCATTTGAGATTCTTTTTGGAGATCTATTTAGAACTGTACCCCATTTTTTGATTAGGTTATTTGATTTTTTGATATCTACTTTCTTTATATATTTTGTATATTAGCCTTCTATCAGATATGCAGTGAGTAATTTTTTTCTCATGCTGTAGGCTGCCATTTTGTCAGAATGTCAGTTTTGCCATGCAGAAGCTTTTCAGTTTCATGAGGTGTCATTTATTAATTGTTGAACTAAGTACCTGTATAATCTTGTCTTAAGTCAACACCATGAGAGTTGAGCCCTCTTTAGAGTTTAGCAGTGGTTCACACAGCCCAGTGAGTTTAACTAATTAGCTTATGGGTTGCAGTTGCTCCTCTTGGGGGAACAAAGCCCATTATGTCTTTTCTGCCTCATGAGGCCATGTCCCTTATAGAGCTCACTGCTCCTTTAGATAGATTTTTTTTTTTTAGACTACAAGTGGTCAATAATTTTGCTGCTAGAAGACTGAGAAATTGAAAGGAAGGTCCAACTTTAAATTAACATTTAAGCCACACTTGGACACACTCGAAATTCATTTGCATGTCTATTTCTCTTTGAAATTGGTTCCAGCCATGTTGTTTTAGCATAGTCTAGCAAGATTTTATAATACCAAATATACACAATAAGATATGTAATATAACTTAGTGGATATATCAATTATCCACACTAAGCTATGTAAATAGTAAGAGGCATTCAAAATGCATCCCTTATATCTATTCAGTCATTTAAGATAGTTGACATTCACAGACATTAAATCCCCTTGCAAGTTAAAGCAGCAAATTAAAAATGCAAAGGAATCATTGGCTAATATCAAATGTTTATATGCCTAGTTATTAAACTTTAAAGAAACTAAACTTCAAGCTTTATCATATTCGTTTTTGTATATGAGCTAGTAGGATTTTTTTTAAAAATTTGGAATGATTTAATACTTATTGAATACTCACAGTCTAAAGGAATTCATAAGTTGGGGTATTAAATGTAAAATCTCTAATATGACCACTGTCTTTTGGAATATATGTGAGTATAAATCTACCCCAAAGTTCACTGAGTTTGGCAAGCTTGGCACTCCCTCTACAACATAAGACTCAGTTATTGGAGTGAAGGAGACTCTAATAGAAAACTCACGTGGGCTTTAATCTCATTAGGATGTCAGGATTTCATTTCATATAAGCCACTGTCGTGAAATCTAAACATAATATGAATTACCATATTAGAAGATGCATTTTCATACTATACTATGCCAATAATAACTAAGGGAAAATACCCTCATATTTTCTCAGTGCATATGTCAGATACTGTCTACACAACATGAAACTACCCGTGTCAGTAGTTGAAGAATTGTAAAAAACTGTTAGTCAATACAGATCATCAATGACTCTGTTTCACATGTCTTTTCTTAAGAAAAAAAGATTCATTTTGTTCTAATTACATGTATGTATGTATGTATGTATGTATGTATGTATGTATGCATGTGTTTGTCTCCTTAACCCACCCCCCTTTCTCTCTCTCTCTCTCTCTCTCTCTCTCTCTCTCTCTCTCTCTCTCTCTTTCTCTCTCTTCTGTGTGTGTGTGTGTGTGTGTGTTTGTGTGTATATCTGAGTGCAGATACCTATGAAAGTTTGTAGTGCCAGATCTCCCTGAAACCTGAGTTACAGGTAGTTATGAGTAACTCAATTTGGAGAGATGGATGCTGGGAACTGAACTTTGGGCCTCTCTTCAAGGGTGCTTTTAACTTCTGAGCCATGTCTCCAACTCCCATGCTTTCTTTCTTATTTCAAAATTCAAGATGAAGACATTTGTTTCTTCAAAAACTTCTGTTTCCATAGAAGAATGAAAATTCCAGAAAAACTTATTATGAAGGCAAGAATTTATATTCAAAATTATAGCATGGATATGTAACATTCGCTCACAAGCCAGTGTCTAGATAAAGTGATACACAACCCAACACTGAAAGGTATTTACACCCCTCTACGGGATGTATTGCATATTTGATAATAATATAGTATATAATTAGCTAAATATTTTGGAGTAATAATACAAAGTATTACTACTTTCTCTGCAAAATTTAGATGATGTAAGTTGACAATTGGATCACTATTTCTTAGACTTCCATTAAATGAAAATATGCTAATTTATGACAGTTAATTATCAACTTCTTTGGAGTGAAAAGGCCCTGGAATATTAGTATGTTCTATGCTTTATCATGGTAGTGAATGAATATCAAACAAAAACACTCTGTGGAAGGGTTTGTTTAGGCTCTCGGTTTGATGAGATATAGTCCATCCTAATGGGAAGGCATGATAAGAGAACAGGTGGTATTGGTAGAAGTGTGTATCTGACAGTCTTTATACTTCCCCAGGTTAGAAAGGACAGAAAATACAGAGAGAAGTTGGGTCTGAAGTAGGACTGGAATGTGAGTCCTACCTCAAGTGACCTATTTTCTGAAGCTAAGCCTCACTTCCTAATAGTATCATTGTTTTCCAAAACATTTCCAACAACAGGGGCAACATTTTAAAAAACTTGATCCTGTAAGGGATATTGTATAGTCCAGCGATAGCATTCTATCCCTAGGTCCTTTGGCTTGTGGCCACCTTGCAATGTAAGATGTGTTCAGGAAAACTCCCAATAATGTTATTGTCTTGTAATTCTGACACTGTGAAAAATTTCAGTCTTTTCTGAGATTCAGACAAACTGTTAATGTGACCTTTTATGAAATCTAAAACAAATTACGTATTGTCAACGTATAAAGGCATGTCATGAACATTACTACTCTAAGATAGAGGGACAGGGAAGGAAAAGCCAGACAAAAGCAAAGCTGAAACGTGACAGGGAAATCACCAGAACCATCTGGGGGTCCTGTTGACATCATCTGTGCCTCAACAAACTTGGGTATCCCTGATCCTCGCGCTCTGTTACTTTCAGCATGCAGCTTCTGTGTTCGGTTGGCCTCATTCAATTTCTACAGATCTCCTACCCACCCCTAGATATTCCACTTATTGTCATTTTTAACATTCTAGATCTCAATTTATGTAATTTATGCTTCAGCTTCATAGCTTCGTACCACTCACCCTGGAGCTTCATTCTGAGAATTTGACTGTGATGAACTTTTTGTAGCCCGAGTGATTACTGAAACCTCGGCAAAATGTACAATGACCTTAGAACTTTTGGGTATTTTATGTCTAAATCCCTGGAGCCTGCAGATAATGTTTTTTGTGTCTTCTCTTGGGCTCTTTTCCTTCTGTTTGTCTTATCCAGTTCCAGTGTGTAAGGACCTGTATTATTTTGTGTTGTATTATTATATTTTAGTTCGTTATTATCCCTTAAAAGCCTGTTCATTTTCTAATGAGAGACGGAAAGGGAGAGGTAGGGAGGGACTGGGAGAAGTGGAGGGAGGGGAAAGTGTAATCAGAGTATGTTATGTGAGAACTAGTTATTTTCAATACAAGAAAGAAAGAAATACACACCAAAGTCAATTTTAAGTTTAGGTTGTGCGCAAAAGAGAAACCATGGGTTTGTTTGGTTAGTTGGTTTTGAATCTGACCCATTTCATCTAACACAATGATTTCCAGTTTCAAACATTTTCTTGGAATTGTGCTGCTTTTATTTTGTTTTGTAGCTGCATAGCATTCCATCCTTAACGAGGACCTTCTTCCCCTTTATCCATCAATATGTGGAAGTGCATCTAGGGTGGTCCAGTCCCCAGATGCTGTGAACAGTGCCTCTGTAAACACAGATGCGCGTGGCTGTACCACTCGGTCTTCTTTCTGTCTCCTATATCTAGATAGGAACTTTTGAAGGTGACACCATTTCAACTTCAAGGAAGATTGTCTAAGGACTTGGAAGTATGGCCTTTGCATTTTAGAAGTAGTGTTGCTGATAATTAGCATTTGCAACATTGATACAAAAATCTGCTTGAGTATCTGATGTTCAGAACATGTGATTCCTTTATTTTTGTTTGCCGAATCTAGCAACCTCCTTGAAAATCCATTGACATTGCAGGGGTGCAATTACATTGAATTTCATGCAGTCAGAAGGGGCGCACTGAGTGCCAAGACCTTAGAGAAAGAAACAGCATGTGGAGACAGAAAGAAAACAAAGAACATCAAGACTCCAGCCACATGACTAAGGGAAGCTGCTTGGAAGTGGAACCTCCCGCCCCAGTACTCCCAAGTGGATTTGATGTGAACTGGGCAACTGAGACTTCCCCACGTTCCTGACCCACAAAACGTGTTAGCAAAATAAAAGGGTATAAGCCACGAAATTGAGGGGTGGTTTGATGTGTGATTGATAATTGATAATAAAAATATAGCTGTTTGACAAACAAACAAAAATGGTCCTTTGTAGTTTCAAAGTTGTGTTTTGTTTTCTTTTGTTATTGTTAGTCTTGATCATTATTTTTCTGGCTTTGATTTCCTTTGTTTATGAGCCCATCTCCGCTAGAATTGAAAATTTGAAGGTCTCAGTTTCCAAAATATTGAGGACATTCTTTTTGAGAGAAGGGGGGGGGGGTATTACATTTTGTTCTCTGTTTCCAGAGGTTTTAGAGTGATACATGTCTAACCTGTAGACCGTGGGCCACTTGCAGCACAGAATTTCTATGAATTTAGTTCAACCTCAAATTAGAATCTTTCTTAAAAACATGTCTTTGATGTGAATTTGTGTGTATGTGTGTGTATGTGTGTATGTGTGTGTGTGTGTGTGTGTGTGTGCACAATTTTTTTAAACTTGATTGCATAGCGCTCGAGTGTGCACTTCATGAATGATACCTCACAACATTAAACATGTCCGTTAGAATACATATGTTCTAGATGTAAAACAGAACTTTTAGTTTTAGTTCCTCATCAGAGACACGAGACTCAAAAACCTGTTTGGCGTTAATATCTGCAGTAACTCTAGATTTTTCTCTAGCCTTATTATTAGTTTTATTATGTTCTGGGATGAAATCATAGGTTATTAATTTTATTTTGGACAGATAAATGATAATTTAGAGTTTTTAAGTTCTAATAAACCATTTTTAATTAGCTTTTAAAAAGAAATTTTATCTAGAAGTGTTTCGTTTTTGGTTTCATTTTGGTATTTCAGGTATCTACTGACAACACTGTGCAATTTCTTTCTGTTACTTACCCTGAAATTTTAATTCACGCTTTGGTCTTAGAGTGACTGTACAGTGTATTTCACAGATTCTCATTCTGAGCCTATGCAGAATTATCCATTCTTTACAATGGAATCAGCAAGAACCCTTTCATAAATCTAGCATAAGTCACGTAGAATTGTGCTTTATAGAACTTTCTATTTTATTTAAAAAAAAAAAAAAGCACAAGAAGGTTTAGTTTGAAGCTCTAGTTAATTTGGATTTTGAAGTCATTAACTTGTAAGAAGATTTTATCTTTTCATTTTAATATTTTCCTTAAAATGTACAAAAGAGAAAATATTTATTTCAGATGTTAGGAATCTTTGTTGACTATTTAATTTTATATTTGGTCTTTTATGCAGAACCGTAGTTTATGTTGGACTACATGAGTGGACATAATTTGACAGGAGAAATTGAAGTGAAACCACACTGTTGGCTCTGGGCAGAGCATGCCTTTGGAGTTAATTCCTAGTGGAGCAGGAAATGACCAGCCCAACATAGCAATGTGTTTTGACATAGATGAAAACCATCGTGTTCAGTTTGTGATGGTTCTGTGCCTTCAGTTTGGACAGTACACTGTTTTATACAGTTGTGTAAACAATTCCAGGTTTTATAGGATCATTCATGACATGGATAATTATAGTGTTCAGTGTATTCTGTGCCATTGATCCTTTCTCTGGTTAAAGAAGAAAAAGAAATAACTTCCTGTTCAAACACTTTATTAGCTGACACTGGCCACATTGCAAAAGTATCTTCTTTGAACTCGATCTAAATGTTTGTCTGGGGGACTTTCAGATAAATCCCCTGGGTTAAGATTTACAGTTAGCTAGTTATTTAATTTAGTAAATTAGCTGTTATTTTAAATCATTTTAGAAACACCAAGAAATGCAATGGGTACAATACATTTGTGATTTCTGGAAGGTGCCGATGGTTACAAGGAATGGTCTAGAAGAGATGAGATTGCTCCATGAAAGAGGGAGCCACTCTCACTCAGTTCTTTCACATATTCATCAGAGTACGGATACAAGGAAGCCATATTTAAGAATAGGTGTAATATTAACAGTCAGTGAGTGAAGAGAGTTAGTAGGTAACTGGAAGATATTCAACCGTGCAGACACTTCGTCTCCTTCTAAAGCTCCCACACTAACTTCTCACAGTTGTGTGGTGGATAATCATTTTGGGGAACTCAGAAAGAGAAAAAGGATGTGTGTGCTTTCACTTCCTGCTCCTTCTGTCTTCCAGATGATTTTAAAGCTGGATTATGGATCAAGTTCTCCTCAAAATGCTATAGTTAACTTTTTGCATGCATGATATATTTGTATATATTTATATGGTGCACTATGGGGAAAAAAATACACACACAGTGTGCTTGAGCAAATCAGGATAATTAGCATTTCAATATCTGTTAACATTTTTCTATTTTCTGTGTTGGAACCTCCAGCTTTTTTCCTAGTATTTTAGAAATATAAAATGAATTACTGTAGACGACAGCCATATTTTTACAGAATATTAGAGAAGTAACTCCCATTAGCTAACTAGGGATAACTCTTAACCTAGAAAATGCTGGCTCCTTTCTCAGAGATTTGCTCAGTATTTCTAGGGTAGACTCATACATTTCTAGTTTTTGACAATTGCCCAAGTAATGCTGAGGCTGGTCCAGAAACCACACCCTGAGAGCAGATGCTGTGTTCCATCTCTGTCCCAAGACAGCTCAAGTCTGCTCTACTTTTTCCAGCTAGCACTTAGAAAGTGGAAGCTTCCGCCCTCATGTTGGGGTCAGCACTATGGCTGCTTCTGATAATAGTTAGATCATACTATAGGCCATCGTGATTCCACAAAAAAGGCACTTTTCCTATTTTAGTTTTCTGACTGCCTTAAGCGTTATTCTGTTTTGCCTAGACCAGAATTTGAGCAGAGAAGTGGGGCACTATTCATGATGCTGTATAAAAACTTGGAAATGAAGGTTCCTGTGCTCTCATGGGGTCAATATACATGTCAGTGAGCCTGAAGAGGCTGGAATGTGTGCATAGGCTCCAGGCAGTAGAGTGAATTGTGTGCTTTATCAGTGAAAGCCAGTGTTCACAAGGTCTAGCACTGCCTTTTGTACACTGGAGCCCAATGATGATGTAAGAGTAGCATATACAAACCATTTCTATCACTCATTCCAATAAGTTATTTTGCTTCAGTTAGAATTCTAGGAGTAATTGCGAATAAAGGAAATACAGTCCTGCTTCCCAAGGTGGACTGTGAGCAGGCTCCTGCAAAGGTCTGATCCTGACACAGTCCCCAGCTGTGATTGCAGGATTGGCAATTCTGTGCTCAGTTGGTCAGCTTCACAGATGATCCCTAGATGTTCATATTTCAACTTTGATTAATCATCAACCTTATTCCTTCAAGGTTTTCTGTCTCATGCTGGGTGGCTTACAGTCCAGTGACTCTTCCTAGCGGCCTGCCAGCTGGTGATAATTGCTGTTAATTTCCTGGTGTTTGGCACACACTTGTTTCTTGACAAGTAGAGAGGGAGAACCTGGGAAGCTGTCAGAAGGACAGTGTGTATTGTTTCTATTTCATAATAAAATGATAGACACTTGTTGTTGAACATGTCAAAAACATACAGACAATATCAACCAAAATGTAAGCCTCTGAACAGAATCCTTCTATTTAGTAAGCTCATTTGTACAATATAAGGGAGTTTCGGGTGTCTCATCTAGTCTTTTTCACGCTGTATTGTGCTGCCACAACCAAGTACTTAACGGTTGGCTAATTTATATATAAAGAAAGTTTTTTTTTTTTCTTCACATTTCTTGAATAAGAACATGCATGGTAAATGTGTTAGTGTGTTTGGTACCCACGTGCTGCATTACATACTAAGAAAGGCAAAAGAGAGGAGACCCAGACAGCTCCTTGTAAAAGTGCTAGTCCTTCAGCATCCAATATCCATCACTGGCAAACTCACTCAGGAAGTCCTTACCAGGACTTCTTGCTACTATAAAATGGTTTCATAGTCAGATGCTGCATCCTGGCTTTGTCACTTTGGAATACTGATTTAAGACATAATGATTCCTGGCTAGCCATAGGGGCTCCTCTGTGCTTAAGTTTACTCTTAAAAGGTGAATTTCCTTACTGACTCTGGAAGTTTATCATGTGTATATCAGAAGCTCCCCCCATCACATAATGATGGGACTCATCTTTGATCTTTAATTTCAATTTTGAGAAATTATCTCCTTTAATTTTCAAGCTCTTTGAGTATAATGTTTTTCATAGAAAAATCCTGTTTTCTAGTGCTTTCAGTTTTTGGTAAGCAGAAATTTATAACAAGGAAGTATCGAGATCTCAAATATCTGGTAGGAATACAGTAAAAAGAAATTATTTAGAATTTAATAAATTGGCTTGAATACATGAATAATGAATGGGAAAATGTAGACTTATTATATTAAAAATTCCAATTAGTTTGAAAATTAAAATACATTGCCTTATAATTGTAGAAATCACCACTACCATTTATAGAGAACACATATGCTCAAAACCACTATAATTTACTCAAGGATGCATAGAGAGTATCAAGTGTCTGTGGTTTGGGTATTTCAGCTTTGGTTGGCCTTTAGGATCCTGAGATGTACCTGTGTTTGTCCTCCTCCAGTACTGAGGTTACAAAAGGAACTACCACACAGAGCTTCTTCATTGGTGATGGGGCTGTAAGCTGAAGTACACATGCTTGGATACTCAGCACCTTACCCCGAGTCATCTACCCAGTGCCCTGGAGTTTTGTCCTTCTTACTAGAGGTTGTATACCTAACATGATGTACTAGGAGATATACTTCATGTGGCAGGTAATCTGCCCCTGTCCAGCCTAACTGGATATAGAATATTAATTTCTGTTTTGTAAAACTGTAAGTTTTATTTCGACAGGTGAGCTCCAGCATGAGGAAAACCTGACAATATAGTGTTGAAAACAGCACTGGATTGCAGCATAAGAACAGTGGCTTTTTCAAGTGAATTCACTATCTAGGTAGTCGTGGAACGAGCAACGGTAATCTGTCCTTCCACCAGCATCATTCTGGCCTGTGAGAGATTCCCCAAGCCTTGGGGTTGGAGGGGATACCCTGGCTCATTTAGACTGCCTTCCATGCTCTGTTTGAATGACTGTGAGTTTGATGGTCACTGCAAAGAGAAGCTTCAGAGAGGAAGGTGGAGAGCAGCACTTATCTGTGTGGATAAGAATCTGTATATGAAAGGGAGCTTGATGGTGTGTCCACTTAACAAAATAATAGTAGCAGGTTATTATCTCTTAAATTGTAGGATTTGTCCCAGGTTTACAATATCAAGCATGAATTCCCTCCTGTGGAATAGGCTTTAAATTGAATCTGAAAGTTTATGGTTACCTCAATCACATTCAAGCTACTATTCTACCAAGGAGGTGGTTATTATTTTAAATCACAGTATTTACAGCTGGGTAAGGTTGTTGATAACTTCTTTCCTTGTGATGGTTTCTCTATGCTAAGCTCGGGGAGTGGCACTATTAGAAGGTGTGGCCTTGTTGGACTAGGTGTGTCGCTGTTGGTGTGGGCTTTAAGATCCTCATTCTAGCTGCCTGGTAGCTAGTATTCTGCTAGCAGCCTTCTGATGAAGATGTAGAACTCTCAGCTCCTCCTGCACCATGCCTGCCTGGATGTTGCCGTGTTCCCGCCTTGATGGTAATGAAGTGAACCTCTGAACCTGTAAGCCAGCCCCAATGAAATGTTGTTCTTTCTAAGACTTGCCTTGGTCATGGTGTCTGCTCACAGCAGTAAAGCCCTAAGACATTCCTCTTCCAGCAAGAGCAACAGAAAGCAAGTAAGGAAGCAGCTTCCAGGTTAGTTATCAGCTTTTCTTTCTTTATGTTCTGTGATCCAAGTGTGTGGTATCTTTGTACATACTTAGAAGTGCTTCTATAATTTTTTGCATTTTTGACAAGTTATATCACACACAGAATAGATATTAGTCACATAATAGTCACATGATAAAGTATAATACCAAAGACAACCTCAAACAAGTGGCTTCCCTGGAAAGTTTGTAATAGAGATAGTACTAGTACCTAGTTCTGGCTTCTCTAATCCCAAATACAATTGGCCAATTTTAGAAAGGTGAATCTGATGGTCCAGGCAGCTCAGATTTTGATTTGGCATTGATTGTGTCTTTTGTGAGTTGGTAGTAAGGTTCGAATCAGAGCTCACGTGTTGGCATTAGATTGTCAGCCAATCTAAGTTTTTATCTGGATTCTCTGTTTAAAAAAAAAAAAAAAAAAATGCTACCAAGTCTATTCTAGTTTCAATTTTGTTTGTGTTTAAAGGATCTGTTTCTTTCCGAGTTCTGAACTAGAAGCTACGTTTAGCTGCTAAAGGGCACTGTGGCCTTGACCCTGACAAGTGGACTTCTCCTGCAGCAGAAATCCCTTCCTATTGAATTCTTTCCTCTCAAATCACCCCCCCCCCCATTTCCCTCCTCTAGTGAACAGAAAGAAATTCTCTGCCTTTAAAATGCTCATGCAATTAGGTCAGCCCTAATCTGTTTCTTTTAAGATTTGAGTTCTTAATTATTTCTGCAAAATGCCATCCCAGCAGCAACTAAATTACTCCCTGTAGCAGAATGTCTCCTGTGCATGCTCGTGTCAATATCTTAAGGTCTATTTTTACTAGCTTGCTCAGTTTACTCAACCAAATCAAGCATTTTTTTTTTTAAAGAAATAGAGTCTAGATTCTCATTTTGTGAAAGTGTGAACAAACTGAGAAAATCTGGGATGGCAAGAATAACCCAGTTTTCCCTTTCCTACGGTGTTTTCCCAGATGAAGTGGATGTTTTCACAAACAGGCGTAACTTTCTTTTTTGAAGTAGTTACACCCACCCAATGTAAATCATCGCTCCTAAGTTATACCTCAGCTAAAGGAATTCTCTATATTTTTTCTCTTGTAAGCAGAATCAGACAAATAAGGTTTGTTTAGAAAAACCACTTTGATGGGTTAGATAAAAGGGAGGATGCAGCTGCGTCACTCTGTAGCAAAGTACTGATTTGCATGTTCCTCCAAAGTCACTGACAAAATAGATCTAACTTGTTAATCTGACACTTCTATTCACTCTGCAGCATAAATGGACAACCAGTGAAAGGCAAGATAGTGCTCTGAAAGAAAAGTGAATAACAAATGAGCAAAGGTGGAAAGGGAGATTCTGGCGGGGAGAATGGAATGCCAATTGTGCTAACTGAATATAACAGCAAGGCAAAATCATGGCCAACATTAACTGGGACGGATTACTGAGTGTGTTAGAGATGCTTGTAGGCTCTCCTACAAATATCAGGAAGAGAAAAGTTCATCCTGAAAGAAGAAATGACTCATGTAAGCAAGCATATGGGTTAATGATCTGGCAAACTTTAGCTCTCTATTACAGAATCAGAGAGATTCCAAACCTTTCATAAAATACTAACAAGTTGAATTTGAAGGCACAGTGAGAGGACCATTCCCCATGAAGAGGTGGGATTTGCTTCTAGGATACAAGGTTAGCTGAGCATCGACCGCAAAAATAGATGAAGGACAAAAATCATATGGCTGCTTCAGTGGAGTTATATGGAACATTTGGAAGGATTGAACAACATTTCATAATAAAACCCTAAGAAATTACATAAAGAAAACAGGAACTTGCGTTCAATAACGACTATGTGGCACAAACCCTCGGATAACATTATATTTAATTACAAAAAGTTGAAGGCTTTTCCTCTAAGATAAGGTTCAAGGCAATGAGGTTTACTCTTGATTCTTCTGTTCAACATAATTCTGGAAGTCATTTTATTTAAGCCAAAAGAAAAAAAAAAAAAAAAAGAAAGAAAGAAAGAAAGAAAGAAAGAAAGAAAGAAAGGATACCCAAGTTAGAGAATAAAATGTTTAATTATTCCTGTTTGCAAAGAAACTCCTTTAAATTTCTACAAAATTTTAGTGTGAATAAATTTAGTAAAATTATAGAATAGAAAATCTATACTATTCCTATAAATTAATGGTACACAAGGAACCTGGGAAAAGTCAAGTAAGCAATTCTGTTTAGACTAGATATTTCCTAAACGTGTCTAGAAGTAAATGGAGCAAAAGAGGTAAAAATTTTTACATTGAAAACCTTAAAACATTGATAATAAATATAAAAATGCTCAAACAAATGTGAAGATAATCAGTGATTACAGGTTTGAATAATTAATATTGTTAAATGGCTTGTTAGACTCAAAGAGATCTGCTAATTCAATGGGATCACTGTCACTATTCCAGTGAACTTTTTTTTTCCCTACTTTTCGAGACAGGGTTTCTCTGTGTAGCCCTGGCTGTCCCGGAACTCACTCTGTAGACCAGGCTGGCCTCGAACTGAGAAATCCCCCTGCCTCTGCCTCCCAAGTGCTGGGATTAAAGGCATGCACCACCACTGCCTGGCTCCAGTGAACTTTAAATAAAATATAGAAGTATTCTAAAATGCATTGACCTACAGAAGACGCTAACTAGAGAATGAGATCATGAGACAAAGAATAAAACTGTAGGTGTAAATTGTACTTGGTTTCAAAAACAAAATAAACCTAAAAAAAAGTTTGCTGTAACTCCAACAACACCACATTTACCAATGAAACAAGAGAGAATTCAGAAATAAGTCCAAGCATTCATTGTTGATTGGTTTGTGGCAAATGACAGTTGATTATTCAACCTGGATAGCCTCCAGAGGAAGGAGATTAG
The DNA here is from genome assembly GCA_028551405.1 of Uromys caudimaculatus. Taxonomy (NCBI): domain Eukaryota; kingdom Metazoa; phylum Chordata; class Mammalia; order Rodentia; family Muridae; genus Uromys; species Uromys caudimaculatus. The sequence continues at coordinate 77,584,969 of CM052707.1, read as the reverse complement.
AACATGATCTCAAATAATATACAAAAATAAATTTCAGTGTCATTGTAAGAGTATTATTTATGGGCCAATGAGATGGCTCATTTGGTAAAGGTATTTGTCATTAAACCTAATGACTTGAGTTTAGTCTCAGAACCCACACGAATGAAGGAGAGAACTGACTCCAACAAGTTGTACATCATCTAACACGTAAGCATCCCCCTAATTCCAGCTGCATAAACACAAATATATAAATATAAGTACAATTCAATTTAAAAGTATCTTGAGAGACCAAACTTTTTGGGTTCAGACTCCATCTTAGAGAACCTGACCTAAGGTTGAACTCACATTAACTAACAGCCGGTACCTAGCACCAGTTTCCAGGCTACCTACCCAACAAGACCTGTGTCTAGCACCACTTTCCAGGTTACCCCACAAGAAGACCTGCATCTAGCACCAGTTTCCAGGTTTCAAGGCTGCCCTTGATACTTCACTTCCTAACAACAACCAATCAGGAGGAAAACAGAAGTTTATGGTTTGGCTTCCAGCCCCAGCCAATTATGTTAAAGGCCATAATGGCTCCCCAGTCAGAAGTGTATCAGGCTAGATACCCCCTTCTTGCCTCTATAAATGCTCACCTGAAACTGGACTCAGGTACCCCTTTCATTCTAATGTGTCAGAAACAGTGGTCTGGCCCAAGCTCGAGATTAAATAAAGAGACCCTAATGCAATTACATCGGATTTAGCTCCTTAGTGGTCTTTTAGGGGTTCACGAACATTTCCTAGCACAAGAGTCTAAGTACTTAAACATTTAATACGTGAAAATTGTATAAAGACAATAGGGAAAATCTTCTAAGACATTGGTTGTGGAGATTATTTAGTGGGGAGGGGGTTGAGGGGGCGGGTAGGTTGGCCCCAAGAGAAAGTAGAAAAAAAAAAAAAATAGACACATGGAATTACATCAAACTGAAAAGCTTCCGCAAAGCAAACAAGCAGAAGTGATGAGATAATTTCTAGGATGCAAGGGATATTTTTAAACCATATATCTGAAAAGGAGTTTTTCTATGTTTTGAATTATGTATCTCAAATTTAATGTGTCACATATTTAGTCCCCAAATTCCTATGTTAATAATATTTAAAGGGATAGCCTTACCGACATAACTAGCTTTGCATGAGGATGCGGGTGGAAGTTTCAAGGTTTGATTAGTGGCTCTTCCAGAAGAACAGGAGAGAATTGAGCATATATGTTCCCTCACCTTTGTCATGTGGTCTTCTGCCAAACATAAAGAAGGCCTTTACCTACTTTACTGCATATTTTACTTCCTGGTCTTGTGAACTGTGTCAAATAAATCAATAAATGTCTGATATTTACAAAAATAAATTACCTGACCTCAAGTATTCTGTTGTAGTCTATTATTGTACCAGAAAAAGCATTAAGACAGAGTCAACTACCAAATAGTTCCTTATGGAATATAGCAGTGAAGAAAGCAAAACCTCATTTAAAGTTAGCAGAGGGGCCAAAATATATTTATCAAGAAAAGACAGATAAATGGACAAAAGATACATGTAGATAAATTCAACTTCACCAATCATTTAAACCAAAATGTGGTAGTGCCTGTTAAAATGACTATTTTTTTAAAAAAAAGAAAGATAGCAGTACTGTAATGAACATGAAAGGGAGGGGACCTTTGTACAGGGCGATGAATTAGGACAGACACTATGGAAAATAGTATGGAGACCGAACACTTAAAAATAAGACTAATATTTATGCTAGACATTACACTTCTGAGTATGAAGCTAAATGAAATGCAATAAGTGTCTTAAAGGTGCATTGTTTTGGAGTTTTTTTGTTTGTTTGTTTGTTTTTGGTTCAAAACAGCATTATTCACAATAGCCAAAATATGGAATGACCATAAGTGTTCAGCAATGAATGACTTGCTAGAAAAATATATACATTCACAGTAGAATACTATTACCTCTTATAGAAGAAAAAACATCCCTCCATTGGCGACAATGTGAATAAACATTTAGGGGATTATACTATATACAAAATATGCCAGGTAGAAAAAAATATTATATTACAATCCATTGTATAGATTCTAAGCATGGTGAACTTATAGAAACAGAGGGTCAAATGAGTATTACTAAAGAGGCTATGGTGATTTGAAGCCGACTCACTAGAGAAATATAGGTCCAAGAGCATCAAGTTCTAATTAGGAAGAAGGCTAGCAGAAGATGAATTCTCCCTCATGGCAATCATGGTTCATAATAATGTCTTCTGTGCTTGAAATTTGCTAAGAGACTGTAACCATTCTGATCACTGAAAAAGATAAACATATGATGCAAACCATATGCTAATTAACTTGATTTAGCCATTCCAAAGCACACACATACAGCAAAACATGGTGCTGCATGTAACAAATATACATAATGTTTAAAAAAATGATTTCAATTTAGGCAGCAGTTGGGAGAATGTAAAAAGAGAGGCAACAGAGTCACATTATCACCATCAAAGAACTAAATACATAGATGCAGCGTCTTTATGGATCTTACATTGGAAGGTGACAGACTAGCAGATGGAGCAATGGATGATGTGTTCCTGCCACAAATTAAGGAACTGGCACAGAGGCAAAGTGAGGGACTTTCTGGACATCTGCGGGACGTCTGTTGGCTAAAATCACTGAATCCAGCACGTTCTGGATTTGCCTTGCTGATGACTTCATCTCCCCAAAGGCAGAACAGGAACAAAAACTGCTCTCCTGATCCCGACTATGTCTCCAAAAGAACCAGCATAACAAAGAACTGGAAACAAAGCTATTTTGCAGATCCAAGTTGCCACAAAAGAAAGCCATGCTTTTGTGCCTAAACAACGTGAAATCCACTGTGTCACAGGAAATGCAGGCTAGTTCCATGATCCAGGGGCTCACAAGGAAGAGTGTTGTGAGTTTATTAAGTTTCTAGTGATACTACTAAAAATCATTACCTATTTAGTGGCTTTTAAACACCTATTTCTTAGCTTACTGATTTAGGGATTAAAAAAAAAAATCTGAACTTTTTTAAAAAAATTAAATAAGCTGGATTCTATGATGAAGGCTTCAGAGAGCCAAAAACTAAGGGTTTGTTTCAAGTTGTTTACTAAATTTATCTTCTTGAGGGTGTGAGAATTGGATTAACACATCCTTGGTGGTTTTCACTGGGACCAGTGCAAACTCTTTACATAGAAAAGGACAAAGACTAGCATAGGAAAATTTTGGGAAAGCATTATCCACACTACATTAGTGATTCTCACCTCTCTGTGTCTCTTTCTGTCTCTCTCTCTCTCTGTCTCTGCTTCTCTCTGTTTCTCTGTCTCTGTCTCTGTCTCTCTTTCTCTCTGTGTGTGTATGTGTCTGTGTTTATACATAGTTGTACCTGTTTGTGTGTTTGCCCGTTCGTATGGATACATGTGAAGTGCAGAGAACAATTTTGGGTTTCTCCCTGTGTCACTCTAATTCTTGTTTTTCAGTAGGGTCTCTCACTGAATCTAGAGCTGAGTGATGCAGCAAATCTGCAAGGCAAGAGTAGCTTGCCAGTGATCTAAACTCTCTGCCTCCCTACGGTGATCAGAATGCACTTGACATAGACTCTTTGTGTGGGTTTTTGAAATCTGAATTTAGACCTTCATCCTTGCATTGCAAGCACTTTTCTGACTGAGCCATCTTCCTAGCCATGATGTTTCATAAGATTAAATCTTCACAAGATTTAAACTCTATGAGAGGTCCAAGTGGGACTAAGGAGCAATCTCAAGTTGGTCAAGACCTTGCTGTGGAAGTACAAGGACCTGAGTTGATTCATAGAACAGATGTAAAAGACCTGATGAACAACAGCCTGTGTCTGTAAGTCCTGCTGGGGATAGCAGGTGGGGAAGGGAGGGCAGGAGAGAGATGGATTCCTAGAGCTCATTGACCAGCCACCCTGCCTGCTGAGTTTCAGGTTCATTGAGAAATTCTGTCTAAAAAAGTAATGTGGAAAAGATCGGAGATGACATCTAATGACAAACTTTGGCTTACACACATACGTACCTGCAGATGTGAACATCTACACACACACACACACACACACACACACAGAGAGAGAGAGAGAGAGAGAGAGAGAGAGAGAGAGAGAGAGAGAGAGCAGGAAAATTATAGAAGGATAAACAAAAGTTAGCAAGTTCAAGGTTTGGAAGAAAGTATTTAAGTTTTAAAACAACTTTAAAAGCCTCAAGAAAGCTAGCATCTGACATCAACCATCTTCTCTCAAAACATCCAGAGAATCTGAGAGCACCATCACACCCATATTGGCTGTAAGAAAATGAGAGTTTTAAGTTGAGAGCTGAAAAAAGAAAATTGATGAATGTCTCAGTGGTGAAGTAAATTTTCTCTAATAATAACTAATGGATGTTCAGACTGGAAAACAATCCACCCAGGAAATCTAATAACTAATTGTTTTTGTTGCTGAAATGAGTTGGCTTTCTGGAGCTGATTACATATGAGGGTTGTGAGACAATGCAAACAGCAAGACATCAAGTATGTTCTCTGAGGATTCATGGTGAATGTGAAAACCTCAGGAAATAGAAGGCATTGATTTTATTCTGTTCTAGTTAGAGATTTTAACAATGATTTTTGGCAAAAAATGTCCAAAAGATTTGTTAAAATTATCTTGCTTCTAATCAGGAGGGAGTAAGTGCAGACTGTATTTTCCCAGATTTCCAGGTTGAGTGCTTATTAATTCCTACTGGGAGAACCCATGAACATGTTATTGATATTGATACACACGATCACTTTGGGATAGTCTTAAAAAAGAATGGAAAGTTGAGCAGGTCCTGAAAAAATCATTGTGTATGCCTTCGTTCAAATATGCAGTGCTCCCCCCAAAAGGCTCATGTGCTGATGACTTAGTTCTATGGAGAGATCACTAGATTTTAAGGGTTCTAAATTTCTCCTCTTTTATTAAAAACAGATTCTTTTCTCATATAATATATCCTGATAACAGTTTCCTCTCTCTTTACTCCTCCCAGTTACCCCTCCCCCTCCTCTCACCTCTGGATCCACTCCCTTTCTGTCTCTCATTTGAAAAGAACAGGCTTCTAAGAGATATCAAGCAAACATGAACAAATAAAATACAATAAGATGAAGCAAATACTATAATACCAAAGTTAGACACAGCAACCCAAAATGAGGAAAAGGGTCCTAAGAGCAGGCACAAAAATCAGAGATGCATTCATTTTCAGTCAGAAATCCTGTAAAAATACTATGATAATAGCTGTACTATACAGGCAGAAGATCTGGTACTCCCTTAACTTCCAGCTCTGACACTGTGAGATCATATGCAGCTTGCTTAGCTGATTCAGAGGGTCTTGTTCTCCTAGTGTCTGCCATCCCGCTCCCACTCTTACAATCTTTCCACCTCTCTTTCTGCAGGACTTCCTGATCTCTGAGGGGAGGGATTTTTGATGGAGACCTCCAATTTACTCTCTCTCTCTCTCTCTCTCTCTCTCTCTCTCTCTCTCTCTCTCTCTCTCTCTCTCATGATTGGCTATGGGTCTCTGCATCTGTTCGCATAGGCAACCAGAGGAAGCCTCTCTGCTGCTGAGGGGCTGCACCACTTAATCTATGGGTATAGCAGAATATCATTAGTCATAATTTATTGACTTTTTTAGACCAGTAGTGTTTGCTTTTACCCTTGATCTCTGGATTATCTAGACTCCTGTTCTTGGTTACCCAAGCAGTGTCAAGAATGGGTTCTTTTTCATGCAGTAGGACCTACGTCAAATCAAACATTGTGGGTTGGCTATACCCACAAGTTCTGTGCCATCATTGCACTAACCTATTTGCCAGGCAGGAAAAAATGATAGGTCAAGGGTTTGGTGGCTGGATTGGTGTCCACATTGCTCTTTCAGTAGAGGGCAGAGTGCCTTCCTGCACAAAAGGGACTAGAACATAGGGGTTAGGCTCCATGTAGGCATCAGCTAGACTTCTCCATTTTTAATAAGTTGTGTGGGTGTTGTCCTTGACAATGGGACTACTCTGTTAGTTTTCAGAAGGCAATCCCTTGTCTTAATTGTCTTAATAGTCTGGACTGTTTGGGGATTTCCCATGACCAACAACTCAAATGAATGGCACCCAGTCTCACCACTGGAAGCCTTGTTGACTACAAGAGATAGTGAGTTGAATTTCCTTATCTCCCATTACTAGGACTCTTCATTAGGATCACCTACATAGATTCCAGGAAGTTCACACTGGACTGTACTTCCATATCATTCCCAAAATAACAGCCAATTTCAACTGTTTCTCCCTTAACTCTCTCCCTCCATCAATCTCCTCTCCTACTGATCCCTTGCTCCCATCCTTACCTGCTCCAAATACTCAGTAATATTTATTGTTTCCCCTTCAAGAGAGATCCATGTATCAATATGGCACTTCTTCAGAAAGATCTGAATCTATCTATCCCAAGACCCAGATAAACCGCTCTTGGACATGTACTCAAAGGATATACCATCTGTACTGGCTAGTTTTGTGTGTCAACTTGACACAAGCTGGAGTTATCACAGAGAAAGGAGCTTCAGTTGAGAACATGCCTCTATGAGATCCAGGTGTAAGGCATTTTCTCAATTAGTGATCAAGGGGGGAGGGCCCCTTGTGGGTGGTGCCATCTGTTGGCTGAGCAAGCCAGGAGAAGTAAGCCAGTAAGGAACACCCCTCCATGGCCTCTGCATCAGCTCCTGCTTCCTGACCTGCTAGAGTTCCAGTTCTGACCTCCTTTGGTGATAAACAGCAGCATGGAAATGTAAGCTCAAGAAACCCTTTTCTCCTCAACTTGCATCTTGGTCATGATGTTTGTACAGGAATAGAAACCCTGACTAAGACACCATCCTACCACAAGGACAATTGCTCAACCTTGTTCATTGCAGATTTACTCATCATAGCCAGAAACTGTACACCACCTACATGGTCATCAACAGAAGAACTGATAAAGAGAATTTAGTACCTATATAAAATCGAGTATTATTCAGCTGTTAACAACAACAACAACAACAACAACAAGAACAACAAAAAAGGCATCATGAAATTTGCAGGCAAATAGATGGAACTAGAAAACAGTTCTGAGTGAGGTAACCCAGACCCAGAAAAATAAATATTGTATGTATGCAGTTAAAAGTGGATATTAATTAGCAGTTAAGTAATGATAACCAAGCTATAATTGATAGACCCAGAGGAGGGTTAGGTAAAGAGGAGGGGTCTGATGTGGGGTTCTAACATTTTAATAGAAGAAGTTTCATTAATAACTGTGTAGCTGAATAAGTTTCTATAAAGTGAGGTCAAGTTAAAAGAAGTATGTTCAAGGGGCAACACAGTAGATAACAGTGCCTCCTTGTACTTCTCCTTATTTTCTGACTACTGTGAGTTAGAGAGCTTATTCTCAACAAATACGATCCCATTTAAAAAATGTCTTTGACTTGGATTCACAGCAATGAAACTGAAAATGAACTGAAAGCTCAGAAATCAATAGGCAAAAATGTTTTTCTCTTAAATATTTAGGTATTCTGTCACAACAGTAGAAAATAGAGTATGTAATATAAATCACAAAGATACATAATAAATATGACTCTTCTATCCCCATCTTTTGAAGGTGAATCTCTTTCTGAATGTTAGTTCTATTGTCAGCTTGATACAAATTAGAATTACCTAGGAAGAGAGAACCTCAGTTGAGGAATAGCCACCTTCAGATTGACCCATAGTAGGCATGTCTCTGGGTAATTGTCTTGCTTGATGATTGACATGGGAATATCTGGCCTACTGTGGGCAGCACCATCCCTAGAAAGTGGGTCTAGGTTGCATAAAAAAAAAAAAAAAGCAAGCTGAGAAAATTAGAGGGAGAAAGCCACTAAGCAGCTTTCATTTATTGTCTCAGCTTCAGTTTCTGCCTCCATGTTCCTGCTCAGTTCCTTATCTGATTTCCATCCATGATGGACCATAACCCACAAATTTAAATGAAGCCTTTTGTCTCCAAGTTGCTTTTCATCACAGACACAGATGGCAACTCAGAACAAATATGAGCAAAACTTTATCTCTTGTTTTATTGAAAGATTTTTCTTACAGTATCTGATAATTATTTTTAAATTGTGACATTTTCTTGTTCTGAAACATTTGTGCTTTAATATTTAGTTTTAATTTGTACATAAAAAGAATGTATTCACTTTTCTAACAAATATTTTGTGTATATGCATGGTGGTTGAGTATGTGTATATGTATGTATGTATGTATTATGTATGTATGTGTGTGTGTGTATATATATATATATATATATATATTATGTGCAGGTGCCCACAGAGGCTAGAAAATGGTGTAGGGTCTCTAAAATTGAACTTATAGGTTGTTGTGAGCTACCCACCATGGGTACTGAAAACTAAACTCTGTTCCTCTGGAGGAATGGTACACACACTTGACTACTGAGCCATCTCTCCAACCTTTTTTTCTTTTCTTTTTTTTTTTTTTAAGAAATTCTATTTTTGTTTGATCTATCCTTTTTATTATTCTTTTAGTATTTGTTTCATTAACTTTAACTCTGGTCCTTGTGATTTTTTCTCCCACTGGTTTTTAATGTAACCCATTCCTGTTTTGTTCAAGTTGAATCAGTAAGTTATTTATTGAGATCTCTGGTTTTTTTTTATAATACTATTACATATCAGCTAATTGTTGAACCAGCCTGAATTGTTGTGATACCATATCATTTTGAATTTTCAAGAGTATCACCCATTACTTTTTTTTTTGATACTTTATTTACATTTCCAATGTTTCCCCCTTTCTAGGTCTCCTCTTTGGAGACCATCTATCCCTTCCCTCTCCCCCATCTCTATGAGGGAATTCCACCTCCCACCCACCCACCCGCCCACTCCCATATTCCCACATGACATTACCCTTTACTGGGGCCTCTCCTCCCCCCAATGGCCAACAAGGCCCTCCTCTGCCACATATGTGGTCCAAACCATGGGTCCCTCCATGTGTATTCTTTGGTTGGTGGTCCAGCCTCCAGGAAGACGGGGGGGGGGGGGTGTGTGTCAGGCCAGTTGACACTGTTGCTCCCTCCATAGGGCTGCAGACTCCCTCAGCTCCTTCAGTCCCTTCTCCAACTCCTCCATCTGGGACCTCACTCTGAGTCCAGCAGTTACTGTAAGGTGAAACTTGGGTATTCCAAATGTTTCTGCTAATATCCACTTACCAGTGAGTACATACCATGTTCATTCTTTTGTGACTGAGTTACCTTGCTCAGGATGATATTTTCAAGTTCCATCCATTTGCCTGCAAATTTCATTAAGTCATTGTTTTTAATAGCTGAATAGTACTCCATTGTG
>CM052707.1:77530977-77575120 GCA_028551405.1 Uromys caudimaculatus | reverse complement strand
AGTTACACTGAATCTAATAGAAGAGAAAGTGGGAAAAACCCTTGAACACATGGGTACAGGGGAAAAGTTCCTGAACAGAACACCAATGACTTATGCTCTAAGATCAAGAATCGACAAATGGGACCTCATGAAATTGCAAAGCTTCTGTAAGGCAAAGGACACTGTCAATAGGACAAAACGGCAACCAACAGATTGGGAAAAGATCTTTACTAATCCTATGTCCGATAGTGGGCTAATATCCAACATACACAAAGAACTCAAGAAGTTAGACTCCAGAAAACCAAATAACCCCATCAAAAAATGGGGAACAGAGCTGAACAGAGAATTCTCAACTGAGGAAATTCGCAGGTCTGAGAAGCACCTAAGGAAATGCTCAACATCCTCAGTCATCAGGGAAATGCAAATCAAAACAAGTCTGAGATTCCACCCATTACTTCTTATGTATATCAAAACTCATAATGAATAGTGAAATTCATTATAATGAGTATTTACACCTGTCCTTGAGTCTTTGTTCACAGTTTGACACAAATACCCATAAGTGATATCTCCAATTTATTTTATTTTTTTTTTAATATAAGCAACCACAGCTACACATATTGGCTGTGTCTCACAGATTGTTTTTGTGTTTTCACTCTGATTTCACTCCAGGCATTTTGGAGAATCCTTTCTGATTTCTTCCTCAACAAACTGATGGTTCAATGGTAACACCTATTCCTACGTATCATTTATGAAAGTATGATGCTAATGGATTTATTTTTAAAATATAACCTTGGATTTTAGATTGGTCTAATGTCATGTGATTATTAACAATTAGACCTGGCATTTGAATGCATTTATCATGAGCAGCTGTTTTACTACCCGAGATTATCTGATAAGGGAGCATCGCATCACAGAACCCATTCTACTGAAGAAGTTAGGTTCCTTTGGCTTTTAATGGATGCTGAGAGTCACAGCATAACTTTAAATAAAATAATTAATATGAGGTATCTTCATTGAACAAAGCAGTGAATTTTAGAAAACCATTTTTCTTTTTAATTAAGAGAGGTACACTTGAATTTGATCTTAAGCATCTGTCTTTTGAGAATTTTATTCTTGTTTAGCCTCTTTAGAATCCTCTTTCAAGTACTGCCTTGATTTCTTTTGTTCTTTTTTCCCTATTCCCACTAAACTCACAGCACAATCCCAGACTGGTAATGTAATTAAGAGCCCAGCAAGTGAAAACAGACAGCCTGTTGCAAATCTTGGATCTAGTGCTTATTGGATATTCAACCCAGCCAAGTTTAATTCCTTTTTTTCCTCCTTTAACCTTAGTTATATCAACTTTAAAAACATAAAGTCAGAATAATGAATACTTCAACATGTTGAAATATCCTTGATTAAAGGAGTAATTACCCCAATGGAGGAATTAGGGGAAGGACTGATGGAGTTGAAGGGGTTTGCAACCCTATAGGAAGAACAACAATATCAACCAACCAGACCCCCCAGAGTTCCCAGGGAATAAATCACCAATCAAAGAGTACACATGGAGGAAACCATAGCTCAAGTCACATATGTAGCAGAGGATGGCCTTGTCAGGCATCAATGGCAGGAGAGGCCCTTGGTCCCGTGAAGGCTTGATGCCCCAGTATAGGAGAATGCCAGGGCAGGAATACAGGAGTGGGTGGGTGGGTGGGGGAGCACCCTCATAGAAGCAGGGGGATCGGGGATGAGATAGGGAGTTTGTGAAGGGGAAAGTGAGAAGGGGGATAACATTTGAAATGTAAATAAATAAAATAACCAAAAAACCATAAAAATAAAAATTAAAGTATAGATACATATAGAAAAAAGGAGTAATTACATATATTTTATATTATATATTTTATATATTTTTGTAGATTGGTACACAATATATTTACATATCTGAGTTGAGTGAAAGGCAATTGATGTAGACACCATTTCTAGCATTGCTACTGGAGAGTTGGAGCATTTGACTTTTTAAAATTTATATATAAAAAAGAGGTCCATGGGCGTTGGGAGACTGTGCTACTTAAGATTGAAGTCTACCATATCTGGATAGCTCCTCTAAGCTCTGCACAAAATGGAGGACTCCCTTTCTCCAGTAGAGCTTCCCCATCTCTGACTTTGTCTGGGGAGCCCAACCCCCACACCCTCTATCTGAGGAAGGTCGGTGTAGCCCTTGGCAAACCTTTGAGCTCAACTTCCTTTTTCCTGATAAGAATCTGCCTAGCAAGTTCCTGGGATTCCTGGAGAGGCATTCAAATAACTTAAAGCTACAGCCAACGATTTTACATTCACCTTGAAAATTCCTTCCCACTTTCCAAGGTTCCTATACAGCCCTTGATACCTCCTTTCTCCCTACCCCCCGAAAGTGTATGTACACAAGCTCTTTCCCTGAAGATTGTCTAAGTGAGCTGTTTCATTGAGCATTGTCTGAAAGAGCAGTAACACTAAACTCTTTGGAGAAGCCTCGACCCCCAGCCCTAGCCCTTACCCTACCCGCAAAAAGAAACTAAATCTTCAGTACCCTCACATTTCTTTGAAGTGACCTATGTTATCATCTCTCTTTGCATTTTCTAATACAGTCAAGAGGAACCAAGTGGTTTATTCAACGTTTGGTTAAACACTCTCTTTAGCTAAATATCCAGTTTCATTTTTTCCAATTCTACTTTCCATGAAACACTAGCACACAATACAAGCAGTCAAGTGTCTGCCACTTTATAACAAGGTTTGACTTTTCTCTACTGTCCAATAACATATTCGTTGTATTTTTCTGAGACTCATTCAAATGGCCGTTTGCCATGCATACTTCTACCTACATTCGGTTGCCATTTCAACATTCTCTAAGCAAATGGCATTCCTTTATGAGCTTGCACCACAATTACCATTAAAACTCCATCTGTTGTAAGCTAGGCTTTTGCTAACAAGTTCTTCCAAATGCCGTTGCTATTTGCTACCCAGTTTCAAAGCTGTTTATGTTTTAGGTATTTGTGATTAAAACATCATGATGGCATCAAGTCAATCGCATGTTGGCTGGATGTGTTGTAAGATGCAAGTCTTCTAGGGGTTGAGATATAAATTTTTCTTATTACTGAGGCATTTGTTTTCCTTCTTTATGGTTATACTGTAGTAATGACACTTGTATACATTATATAACAATCAAATAAGGTTAATAAGCATGTTTCTTAAAATGGTAGTCATGTTTAAAGATTTAGATTGATTTCTATTGTTTTTAATTGTTGTATGTGTGTATGTGTGTGTGTGTGTATGTGTGTGTGTGTGTGTGTGTGTGTGTGTGTGTGTGTGTGTGTGTGTGTGTTTATATGCATGTTAGTGCAGATGTTTTTGGCAATAAGAATCATCAGATCCTTTTGGAGCTAGAAGTATGGGCATTTGTGAGTCCCTTGATGTGGGTCCTGGAAAATGAAACTAGGGCCTCTGCCAAAGAAATATGCCATGTTACCTGTTAAGCCATATTTCTAGCCCCAATATGAACTATTGGTTATGTATTCAGAATTTTATGCTCTTCTCATTATTTCAAAATATATCATAATTGTTTCATCAATCTGTGCTATAGAAAACCATAATCAATTCCTCCTTTCTAATCATAGCCCATTAATTGACTTCTCCCACCTCTTTATGTCATGTATTTTGAAGTTTGTAGTGAGAACCATCCCACTCGGTTCAATGAGGTCAGCAGCTTTGTGTTCACAAATGTGAGAAGCTGTGTATTTGTTTGTATGTGTCTGATTATTTCCATTGAAATATAAATCTCATTTAGTACAGGAACTTGTCCGATTTGTAACATTTTAAGGGATTTGACAATGCTTGGAGTGTGGGGACATACTCACTGAAAATAAGATCAGGTTGAACTTTCCATTTTTAAAAAGGAGTTCTTGAATGATTCTCTGGATTTGGGATAAATCATAGTCATACTTAAAAACACTGTTTAAAAGGCCAGTGTTTATATACTCAACACTGAAAACAATCCCATTCCAAGAATGTAGTCATTACAGCCCAAAAGTTTAAAAGAAGCCATAGATGTGTTACATCACTTTTATATTCTATGATTCCCAATTCAGCACTGTCAGAAAACTTCTTAGCATGTGTATTTGCCTGCATACTCTGGGCATGACTTCAGCTTATTAACATCAGCAGGGAAACACAGTAACAGGACTTGAAGAAATCAATACTTACGTTATTATAGTATACAGATTATAGGGACATAATCTCTGACACATAGGGTTAAATAATTGTACAACTGATATTAGGTATTATGGAATTGTGAAAGTAAAGAAGCCTACTCTGTGTTAAGTTATGAAAAGCCATTGCGTTGCAATTTTGTTGTCTTCCTTTTCACAGAAAAATATAATTTGGTATGTTAGTAAAAAGTGGTATAACGAAGTGGTATATTAGACATGGTAAAGAGTGGCCATGTATACTGCTATTTAAAACCAATGTGTAAATGGCTTTTACTATCCATATTTATTTCCTTATAGATAAACTCCTATAACTCAAATTGGTTCAAGAATTTCATAAAACATTTTTTTAAAAAATTAAATTGCCCATGTAGGCATAGGACTTAGAAACTGAAACATTTTTCAGAATGCTGCAGTCCCCAACATGTTATTAGTGGAGAGAAACATCTCCCCTAAGTAGGATTATGAGCTGTCATGTGTGACAAAGGAGAAATTAACAGAAATAATAACATTTTCTCTATCTCCTGGTTTGTTGCCCCTACGAGCTATTTGAACTGAGAGGTAACAGCTGAGTAGGATTTTACTCTGGAAACAGGAGACAGGAGGACCATATATGCCATGCTTTAGATCTGGGAGTGTGGGAGACCAGTGTGCTTGGAAGGCAAGGTGTGACTAGCTAATTGGTCTGGACAGCTGGGCAGGGTTAGGGCCCAGAAGAACTTGTGGCCAACAATAAACACTTTAAATTGTATCCTAAGAGCAATAGAAGTTCCCAGAAATGTTTTGTGAAGAGGATTGCATGATATATGGGCACATTTGTGTTTTAAAAATATTAGTGTTCTCAGATTGTAAAGATATTGCACACAGGAAAGAGCCTTTGAGGTGAAGCATTTGAAGGCCGTTGGCAGTACACTACTGAGGGAATGGATCGCTATTTAGAGTAACATTGTCAAAGCGAGGAGAGAACTAAAGTGAGATGCATACTTGGCAAGATTTGAAATGGATGACATCAACATTGAACATAGGATGAAGGAAGTTCTCCGTTAAATTAATAGGTGAATAGCTTGCAATATTACATTAAACTGTGATATTGTTCACCTGGGCATGGTGAATATGCTTATAAACTCAGTAATTGTGAGACAGATATAGGGTGATCGGGAATATAAGGTTATTAGCGACATAGCATGTTTGAGGACGTGAAAACTAAGACTATGTTATGATTGTGATGTCAGCAATATGAATACTGTAAGGTTGTCAAGTTTTCAGGTGAACATTCTGAGTCCAGTGGTGCACCCTTTACACTGTATATAGTATTAAATGGACTGTGATCTCACGTAACGCCAAATTCCAGCATGTCTGACTTGCAGATTAGTCAAATTGTACTGAGTTACGTATCTCTATGTAAGACACAGCTCTTACACTTAATAATTTCAAAATCAGTGGGGAGCTATACATGTCAACCTATCACTTCTATCAACGATTTGAGATTCCGTTTTAGAAGCAGTTTAAAGTGATGTAGAAATATAGAGAAAAGACATGTGGAGTCACAGGTGCAGGTCCAAGAGATGCTGAAAACATGATTAACATTTAGCCGCGCCTTGAAGTATAAATGCAATTAAGTGGAGGAAGTAGTTTTTGTTGTAAACCATTGCTGATGCTTTGGGGCACTATTTTCCAGAGGAGCCTGGTGTGATAGAGGTTTTATTGTCCGTTGCAGATAGACAAAAATGAAAACACATTTTTGAGGCAATGCACAGCGGATGCCAGTTGCTCATTCAACAAACAGTTACTCAGCAATTCTTTTCCACCCACTACTATTTTAGGTGCTGAGGATGCAGCATTTAAGCAGACAAATTCCTTCCCATTGTGATGCTGTGACTTTAAAAAAAGGGGATCAAACAAACAAGACAAGTTAAAAATGCAGTATCTTTAATCACAAGTAATGAAGAGCATGCGTGAGAGATGGGGAATAGGAGTTGGCAAGTGACTTTAAAAGTATGAGATAATGGGATAGGAATAAAGTATAAAGGAAGACAGAATGAAAGGGAGCAGACAGGGAAAATGTTTTAAAAGGGGCAGGATTAAGAGTACTAGAAGTAGCAATAAATGACAGGGCCTAAATTCACACAATGAACTAGTGTCAGAACTGTCTACTCAAAGCCTTGTTTCTGTGGATCTGTGCATTTATTTCAAACTGGCAGGGGTTTCTTTTCTCTGTTCAGATGTGAATTATGAATAGTCAAAGGCAGAGCCTTTAGAGTCACTGCCAGTGGCCCTCAGGTCTCAGCATGATAGCCCTGAGCCTTGAGTGTTAGTGAACTAGTGTCCTTGCACCTAGTGTTAACAGCTCTGTCAGTAGCCTTTGACAGTTTCTAGATAGTGGTGACACTCTTGAGCTCCTTTAGTGTCTGTGATAGTGTTTCTATGATTCTTCTGCTCTCCTGATGTATAGCTCTTCACATTCGACAGTCTTGCAGCCTCCACAATCTGTGGTTAGCATTTCAATCTCTTACCTTTCTGCACTTGTGGACTCATTCGGTTGGAAGTATCTGCTCCTGGCCATTTTCTGGAAGTCTTTAGTCACTTGTAGTTGCTGGGTATGACAGGGCTAAGGGTCCTAGGAATTGCTTGTTTTTAGTGTTACCAGGTTAGCCTGCTCTAATTGTAAAAAATCCTCAAGGAAACAAGAAAAATATTCAGAAGAAGCCCCGTTGGCACTTAGGGCATAGCATTGTAGAGGCCAGAATGGAGGTCTCCCAGACTGACCCAGGAGAAAAGAGTACTGCTGATAAAGCCAGGCATGCTTGTCCAAGCCTCCTGTAAGCTAACCTCCAGTTTACAAACATTTTGCTTAGTCACACCAGTGCTTGGTGTGCTGGGACAGCCTGTTCCTGCCTTGTGGTGAAGGATCCCCTTCTTTATGACCTTATCGATAGCATGTGCAATATAGATAGGAACATCTAGAGTATCTGTAGTGGAGTCCTCTAAAGTTGTCAGGCAAATGAAGCCTCTTGGAGCAATTACAAGGTATCTTCAATGGCCATCTTCCCAAGTAGCCTTTAGTCACTTAGAATAGCTATGTTTGCTTTTTCAGCTCTTGGGAAAAAATGGCTAGTTGATTGTTGGCCCCTTATTTCTATGAAAACAGTAGGGCTGAAGTCATAGTTGTTTCTGCTTGTGCCAGAACCTCTGGCATGATAGTAATGTCAGTGACAGTCCCACAGGACTCGAGGAGTATGGAGAAAATACCAACAAATTTTGACCTGTTCTCCATCCCTGCCTGGCCTTGTTAGTTGCCCAGTTTCTGGACAGGGGCCGCTATTTTGAGTAGAAATGAAATACAGAAAGTCTGACAGCTGTCAATTAAGTGGACGATCATCTTACTCCTGATAAGACCCTCATTTGAAGAAAAATAATAGATCAAGGAGCTCTTGCCACAAACATCTAGACTCCAAAAAAACATATAACCTGATTAAAAATGGGGTACAGAGCTAAACTGAGAATTCTCAACTGAGGCTTGAATGGCCGAGAAGCACCTAAAGAAATGTTCTGTGTCCTTAGTCATCAGCAAAATGCAAATGAAAACTCCCTGAGATTCCACCTTACACAATAGCTAAGATAAAAAAACTCAGGTGACAGCCGATGCTGGAGAAGATGTGGAGAAAGAGGAACACTCCTCCATTGCTGGTGGGATTGTAAGCTGGTACAACTACTTTGGAAACCAATCTGGTTGTTTCTCAGAAAATTGGAAATAGTTCTACCTGAAGACCCAGCTTAACCACGTTTGGGCAAATGTCCAAAAGATGCTCCACCATATCACAAATACATGTGCTCTACTATGCTCATAGTCGCTTTTATTTATAATAGCTAGAAGCTGTAAACAACCCTGATGTCCCTCAACTGAAGAATGGATAAAAAAATTGTGGTACATTTACACAATGGAATACTATACTACTCAGCTACTAAAAACAAGGACAACATGAATTTTGCAGTTAAATGGATAGAACTAGAAAATATCATCCTGAGCAAGGTAAACCCAGACCCAAAAGAACATACATGGTATGTACTCACTGATAAGTGGATATTAGTCCAAAAGTTCAGAATAAGTACGATATAACTCACAGACTATATGAAGCTTAACTCGAAGGAAGGCCCAAGTGTGGATGCTTCAATTCCACTTAGAAGGGGGAACAAAATAATCACAGGAGACAGGGCAGGGAGGGATCTGGGTAGGAGAGGAAAGGGGGAGGGAAAAGAAGGAACAGGAACTTGTATGAGGGGGAGAGAGGAGAGAAGCCCAGAGGGCCAGGAGAATAAATAGAAATATGCAGCAGTGTGGGGTGGGGAACAGGGGGAAACCACTAGAATGTTCTAGACACCAGGGATGCGAGAGGTTCCCATGACCCAGTGGGGAGGACATTAGCCGAAATGTCCAACAGTGGGGAGATAGAACCTGAAGAGACCACCTCCGGTAGATAGACATGACCCCCAGTTGAGTGATGGGGCCACGCATCTCAAAAATCTTAACCCAGAATTGTTCCTGTCTAAAGGAAGTTCAAGGACAAAAAAATGGAGCACAGACTAAAGCAGAGGTCATCCAGAGACCACCCCACCTTGGGATCTATCCCATGTGCAAACACCAAACCCAGACACCGTTGATGATGTCAAGACATGCTTGCAGACAGGAGCCTGGCGTGGCTGTCCTCTGAGAGATGCAGATACTCACAGCCAGCCATTGGACTAGCCTTGGGACCCCAATGGAAGAGTTAGGGGAGGACTGATGGAGCTGAAGGGGATTGCAACCCCATAAGAAGAACAATAGAATCAACTAACCAGACTCCTCAGAGTTCCCAGAGACTAAGGCACCAACCAAAGAAATTATATGTGTCAGTCCATGACTCCCACTACATATGTAGCAGAGGATGGCCTTATCTTGCCTCAGTGGGAGGAGATGCACTTGGTCCTGTAGAAACTCAATGCCCCAGAGAAGGGGTATGCTAGAGGGGTGAGGTGGTAGTGGGAACACCCTTTTAGAGGCTAAGGGGAGGGAGGATGGGGTGGAGGGTTTGTGGAGGGGGGCTGGGAAGGGGGGGCAACATTTGAAATGTAAATAAATGAAATAATAATGAAAAAAAAACCCACAAAATGAAGGTCACCAGAGACTAGGCGGATGAGTGGGCAGAAGCTGTAGGAACACGCTAGTACACAGGTAGGAACATGCTAATGAAGTGTCCGTGGATAATGGTGAAGTACTGTATGCCTCAGAAAGCTAGATGAAAATATAGGATGCTCTTACCAGGAATAAATAATAGATGCTTGAAGATAATATATTTATTTAAACACTACACAATCACACATCATACAATGTACATGTGTCCAAATTTTACATACCAAACCATCAAGGTGTATATTTTTGTGCTTTAAGTGTCTATACTTTAGAACAAAGGTGGAGTTGGAATGCTCCCACTGCAATTAATGATACTCACTGTTTTTTTTTTTTTCTTTAGAAAGGGATTTATTTATGTGCAAACAATAGCTAGCATTCTATCCATAAATTCTACTTTCCAAAAGTTGGTTGTTTTTTAAGGTTATATAAAAAAAAATTTAAAAATGCTGGATATGATGGTGCATGCCTTTAATTCCATTACTTGGGAGGCAGAGGCCGTGTTTTAACCATCAAAGCTTTCTGAAGAAGAAAACTAAGCTTTTTTGTTATGGCCCAAACTGAGACCCAGCTCAGGGGAAGGCTCCCAGGCCTGACACTATTACTGATGCTATGGTGTGCTTATAGACAGAACCTAGCATGGCTGCCTTCTGAGAGGCCCAACAAGCAGCTGACTGAGCTAGATGCAGATATATACACCCAACCATTGGACTGAAGTTGGGGACTCCTGTGGTTGAATTAGGGAAAGGCTGGAAGAAGCTGAGGAGGATGGAAACCCCATATAGGAAAACCAGCAGTCTCAATTAACCTGGACCCCTGAGATGTCTCAGATACTGAGCCACCAACCAGGCAGCATACACCAGCTGATATGAGGCCCCCAACACACACAGCAGAGGACTGCCTGGTCTGGCCTCAATCAGAGAAGATGTACTTAACCCTTGAGAGACTTGAGGCCTCAGGGAGTAGGGAGGCCTGGTGGGGTGGGATTGGGGGATAGGGACATCTTCTCCAAAACAGAGGGAAGGAGGTATGGGCTGAGGAACTGTTGGAGGGCAGACCAGGAGAGGAATAACAGTTGGACTGTAAAGAAAAATTAAAGATAATTTTTAAAAAATTGGTGAAAACTGGCTGATTTTACTGAACTGGTCAAATTAACTGGGTATATTGATCATGCACTGGATGAAAGTCCCTGGGGTTCCACTCTTCCCTCTGTGTAAAAGGCTTGCATTCTGACCAAAAGTAAGTAACAGTGAATTAGAGTAGTTAAATTATTTGTCATTTCCATTTCTTTCATCTACTTATAAAAGATTACTTCCTAAGACTCAAAGATTAAAGAAAGTATAACTTAAATATGTTGAAACATGCAGAGAAAAGTCCTCCTTGTATTCTCAAACTACATACACTCTAACAAGCAAAACTCTTGAATAATTAATATATTTGTAGGATTCCAATTCATATTAATAAAAATATGCCAAGGCTATTATTCATGTTGTAGCTTCCTTTGAAAATCTTTGAGGATAAGATTATTATTTTATACACATACATAATCCTCAGTTGCTGGCATGTCTTATCTTAAAATAACAACCACTATTTGAGAAAAATACATAATTCTGTGGAACCTAAAAGCCAGTGGTATCTCTGTAAAGGTTTAGCATATCCAGAAAAAGACCAAAGGAAGTCTGCAGAATCTTATTTGAATATGAGCTTTAAAATGGTCCAAATGAATACTCTGTGTTTATTCATTACTTTCTTCTTTGGATTCAATAGTATTATGTTTATATAAATGTACATGACTGGGATCTAAAAGGCACAATCCTGTTCTTTACCTGCCCTTTACTTGTGGTAGGGTGAAAGTTGTCAGTATAGCATTTTGACCCTTTAAATCTTCACCACTACTGTCCTAACATCTCAGGACACCACCACCATCATCACCATTATGGTGTAAATATGTCCCTTAAAGTTCAGGTATCGTAAATTAATGCACAGCACAACAGTATTGGGTGGTGAGAGCTTTAAGGAGTGTTTAAGACATTTCTGTCTTGAATGAATTAGCATCATTGTGAGTTGGTTACCTGGGACTCCAGATACAGATAAATGTGTGTTGATTTCATTCTCTTCAATATATATTCTCCCACCTTCCATCACAGGAAGGTACGGTATGAGGGCCTAGCCAGATGATGATGGTGTGTTCTTAGATCTTAGAGGCAACCAGAAAAATGAGCTGAAACAGCTAGTATGGCTTCCACATTATCTGTGCATTCTGTTTCAGCAGCAGACCATAGACAAAGCTAGGTATTGGTTTTAGTGTTTTCTTCCAGCTTAGTTCCCTTTAAAGAGGATGCCAACCTTTTCTTTAATGTATTTCTGATTCATTTAGAAAACTAATATCATAGCGATTGTGTGGTAGCTGATGGAACTAAGTGGTGGGTTTCGACAAAATCACACCATGGAAATGGTCTCACCTGGGAGGCTTATTAAAAGGAAGAGTCACAGAGGCTGCCCCTGGGGGGTCTGGAGGGGGAGGAAAGACAGAGTGGGAAGAGGAGAAACTCTGCTCTTTATCATGGTCCATGAACAGGATGATATGCAACAGAGGAGACAAAGGGAAATGTGTCCCCTCTGGGCAGCTAATGATGTGTCTTGTCATGATGAGTCTTTTGAGGGCTGGCTGAGGAGGGACCTGTTAGAGCAGCTACTTTATCCTATTCTCTAAAGGAAAAAGGAAGAAAAGATGTTTTGCATCATGAATGATGTATAGTTGTACAATATTAGCATTGTTTCAGTTATTGATGATAACTAGGCACGTAATGCAAATTTCAAAATCACTACTGTGGTCCTTTGAATATGCTCAGGGCAGGGAGTGGGACTGTTAGGAGGTGTGGCCTTGTTGGAGTAGGTGTGGCTTCACTGGAGGAAGTGTTCAAAGTCGGTATGGACTTTGAGAGAACATCCTCTTAGATGCCTGGGGATGCCAGTCTTTTCTTGTTTGCCTTCGGAATAAGATGAACAACTCTCAGTTCCTCCTGCACCATGCCTGCCTAGATACTGCCACGCTTCCTGACTTAATGATAATGGACTGAACCTCTGAATCTGTAAGCTACCCTGGTTAAATGTCCTTTATAAGAGTTGGCTTTTTCATAGTGTCTCTTCATAGCAATGGAAAACTTAACTATAACGACCACTTAAACAGTAAAGCTTTAAAAAGCAAGAAGATTCTCTAAAGATCCCTTTATTTAGAATGCCCTTTATAGTTTTGTTTGTTTTGATGAGAACCAGTTTTAGGTTTCATTACACCAAATATTCACAATTATCTGTAAAGGTCCAACATGTCCAAAGGGTATAATAGGGTGTTTATATAAATGTACATGACTGGGATCTAAAAGGCATAATCCTGTTCTTTACCTTCCCTTTACTTGTGGTAGGGTGAAAGCTGTCAGTATAGCATGTTGACCTTTTAAATCTTCACCACTACTGTCCTAGCATCTCAGGACACCACCACCATCAACACCATTATGGTTTAAATATGTCCCTTAAAGTTCAGGTGTTGTAAATTAATGCATAGCACAACAGTATTGGGTGGTGTCTTAGTCAGGGTTTCTATTCCTGCACAAACATCATGACCAAGATGCAAATTGGGGAGGAAAGGGTTTATTGAGCTTGCACTTCCATGCTGCTGTTCATCACAAAAGAAAATCAGACTGGGACTCAAGCAGGTCAGGAAGCAGGAGCTGATGCAGAGGCCATGGAGAGATGTTCCTTACTGGCTTGCTTGCTTCTTCTGGCTTGCTCAGCCTGCCTTCTTATAGAGCCCAAGACTACCAGCCCACAGATGGTACCACCCACAAGGGGCCCTCCCCACTTGATCACTAATTGAGAAAATGCCTTACCTCTGGATCTCATGGAGGCATTTTCTCAACTGAAGCTCCTTTCTCTGTGATAACTTCAGCTTGTGTCAAGTTGACACACAAAACTAGCCAGTACAGGTGGTGAGAGCTTTAAGGAGGGTTTAAGTCATGCTATTTCTGCCTACTGAATGAATTAGCATCATTGTGAGTTGGTTGCCTGGGACTCCAGATACAGATAAACGTGTGTTGATTTCATTTCCTTCAATATATATTCTTCAATATATATTACATATAGAAAATAAAATACTCAATTATCTGTAAAAGTATAACATGCCCAATGTGTGTGTGTGTGTGTGTGTGTGTGTGTGTATGTGTGTAAAATAGGGTGTTTATATAAAGGTGCCTGAGTGGAATCTAAAAGGCCTAATCCTATTCTTTACTTTCTGAGTACTTTGACCATTTAAACCAATTTTTTTTTTAAATCATTTGTTTCATTTTGTTTGTTTTGCTTCATTTTGCTTTGTCTTCAGGGCTTCTTTACTTATGAAAGTTAAAGTGGGAAATCCATCTAAAGAAACTAATTTTTCTCACCCATGTGCAACACCTCTTCACTTGGTTATGTTTATCATGAGATGTCAAGCTTTCAATAACATGTTTATATCCCAGACATAACTATACTTATTTTACAACGTCAGCTACATCTCTAGTTAACTCTTCCTTGAAGTGTGAACCTATCAGTCATCCTTAAGGGTTGGAATCAGCTTTTCTCAAACTCTTCACCGTGAGTTATCTTCCTCTCAGGACTCACAAATAATCTCAATGACATCTAGAATGATGCCTTTTTCCCAGTGCATTTTCAATATATTTTCCCCATATCCACAAAAACAATCATTGTGTCAAGTATAGTTATATAAAAGGTATTTCTTAAATACTAAGACCTGAAAGTAAAAATTATTCCTTGATCCACAAGTGACAGAATGGGAATTATAGTAATAGGAATCAATTCATCTTCATCTGAGTTTTTCCTTGAGTGGCATTGACAATAACAGTAATGTTTTGGAAAGGACCTCCCCCTTTTTATTCTTGTGAAATAGGTCTCAACAAAGTGCTTAGGTAGTCAATAAACTGGAACATGTTTTAAACATATGTATTGTCAACCCAGCTACACTTTTCCTTTTGTATTCACTGACTGTATAACTGTAGGGTAGTTTTAAAGGGCTGTAGTTTTTAGAATGGGGAAATAAATATTAGCTTCAATGTAAATTTGTCTTTATTAGTCCCTAATAGAAGTCACTCTTGTCCCTAATCTCTGAAGCTAGGCTCTGATTTATCAGGTAAAATAAATTTGAGGTAGAATTCTTTTTCTAACAAGAGGTTGTTTCCTTTGAAGGGAACATATTGTTTAACGTTTATCAATTATCTTGGCTAGATACGCTGTTGTGATATTTGTATCAACATCTTTCACTTTTTATGTTATTCAAACAACTTGGTTATTTGAATCTCAGGAAACAACTATTACTAACATTATACTTTTCTTCTGCCTTTTCTTTATAGACTTAGAAAGAATTAAGGATCACTTTGCATTAGGTTTTGACTTGAGTGAATATCAGGGCTGGAACTTACACTCTCTCCAAATCAAAGACAATGATGTATCTGTCTTGTATCAGTGATGGATCATTTTCTTACTCACAGAGATAACCCTGCAATTCCTTTTACAGCCATAGCTTGGATATCTTTGGTGCAGAAGGCAAAGGTCTGGTTCTCTCCTGGCTCTGGCCTTGACATTTTCACCAAGTTTAATCATTTAGAGCTGTGGATGTTAATTAAGGGAGGTATGTCTTTGTTCGTTACAAGAAAAAGTAAAGCAAGCATTTCACTCTCAGATCTTACTATTGCACTTCTTTATTTTAAATTCAGGAGTTGTAGATGTTGATCCTAACACTAAAAACCAGAACTGTGATTTCAAACTCCCAGATTAACTCTATGAATTCAAATCAGCATATGTTTTATAACCTCTGACTATAGATGTTGTTTAAAACACATGTGTGTTTGAAAAGTATTTATATGTATATGTAGCAGATCTGCAGCTTGGACTTCATGTGGTTCCACTAACAATGGAGCAGGGGCTGTCTCTGACTCTGTTGCCTGCCTTTGTATCTCTTTTCCTGTAGCTGGGTTGCTTTGTCTATCCTCACTGGGAGAGCATATCCTCAGGCTCAGTTCTGTTGTGACTTGATATACCAGGGTGGGTTGGTACCCATGGGGACTCCCCTTCTCTGAGGAGAAAAGAAGTGGGAGACAGGGGAGGGAGTGTGAGGGTGGGACTGGGAGTGGAAAGGGTGCTGCTATTGATCAATCTGGATATAAAGTGAAGGAAGGCAGGAAGGAAGGCAGGAAGGAAGGCAGGAAGGAAGGAAGGAAGGAAGGAAGGAAGGAAGGAAGGAAGGAAGGAAGGAAGGAAGGAAGGTCTTTAGTAAAGAAGAGAAAAAGTGGTGTTTATTTAAAGAGAGTGGATAAGCAGCAAAGAAGTTCTAAGCAAGCCTTGGTGTCCTCCATGACTTACAGACTGCTGGAATACATTATTTTAGGAAAATGTCACCATTATTATTGAGGCATTCATCATGGAAAGAAGCAAGATTGTAGACAAAATGCAGCTGGAATGACCTAGTTTGGGCCTAAAATTTACTGCCATTTCATTTAGGAGGATGTAAACAGTAAGATTGTCTTTGTGCATTTGATGGCGGCATGCACCATAAGCCTTGGATGGCTCATTCCTTTCACACCTTCTCAGAGGCATCTCTACTTAACAGGACCCTGCTAATGTCTCTACCTTTTGCTTAAATTCTAATCCAATCCTTATAAGAAGCTGCAGAGCAGTAGTTGAGAATACAACTAGTTTTGATCTTAATTATTGTTTCCTCAATTAGACACACTAATTGAGATATTTAATGTAATCTATCTCCATTGTGTTGGTCCAGGCCTCAGTTTTGGACATAGTGTCTTTTGTGTCAAATTTATCAAGTATTTTCTCATCCTGTTATTTCCTATGCCTTGATCCTTGTGTTTGTAGTTTTTTAGGACTTCTGTAATCAAGCACCTTTGGCCAGCCAGTACAATGGTAGCTTATAGAAACTGAGGCTAATGTACTTGGCAGAGTGTCTATCTAAGACTCAGTCCTTGCTTTACGTTCTTTTCTTTTTAAATTGGATATTTTATTTATTTACATTTCAAATGCTATCCCCTTTCCTGGTTTTCCCTCTGGAAACCCCCTATCCCATCCTCCCTCTCCCTGCTTCTATGAGGGTGCTCTGTCACCCACCCACTCACTCCCACCTCCCTACTCTGGCATTCCCTTACAATGGTGCATCGAGCCTTCCCAGGACCAAGGGCCTCTCCTCCCATTGATGTCCAACAAGGCCATCCTCTGCTACATATGCAGCTGGAGCCATAGGATCCTCCATATGTACTCCTTTGTTGGTAGCTTAGTGCCTGGGAGCTCTGAGGAGTCTGGTTGGTTGATATTGTTGTTTTTCCTATGGGTTGCAAAGCCCTTCGGCTTCTTCAGTCCTTTCTCTAACTCCTCCATTGGGGACCTTGTACTTAGTCCAATGGTTGGCTGCAAGCATCCACATCTGTATTGGTCAGGATCTGGCAGAGCCTTTCAGGAGACAGTGCCTGTCAGCAAACACTCCTACTACTAAGACTTCATTATGAACTTAAGGCAGATGCATTTTAGCCTATAATACTCTTTATTTTCCTAGATGATGTTTATTATCATACAATGTGGTAAGTATTTTATGCCTATTGTGCTCAACACCAGAATTCTGTGTAACCTCCTCAAATTCTATATTTCTTGGCTTTACATTGTGATATTTACTATCATAATTCTCTGTTACCAGCTATTTTTCTCCAATGCCAGGTTGATATTTAGCCATCCCTGCTCCTAGAAAGAAAGACTTGAGATGACAAGATACACAAAGAGAATTTTATTTAATAGTTTGTCAGACTGGGAGACAAGATAAGGGAATCCATAGGTTTAGTTTCTGGTGAAGGCCTAGAAGATTTTGATTATGGCACCTTGTATCCTCACAAAACAAGAATGAATGTTATGATTTCATTTGGTAGAATCACAAAACTGGAGCTTTGCTAGTCTCCTCTAGCTTTTTGCTAAGATACCTACCCTTGTCCACCAGGATAAAGGCCTTCTGACCTCATTTTCCAACCTCTTACCTGTTATCACATGCGCTGGGAATGTCAGCATGAATTTGAACACCACCAATAAAGATTCCAACAATACCTTTTCTATTGGTTAGAAAGCTGGATTCCAAACGTGTTCTGGCTCTTCCCTTTATAGCTTATTTAATCTTCAAAAAATTAAAACCAGCTTTGCACTGGTTTTCTCAACCATGCATCTGGGCATAAAATAACCACCCCCAGCTATGATGTTGATAATCTGATTTATCACAAGTAACAGTGTGCTTTGCAATGTAGATGGTCAGTACAGGACAGCATTGAAATAATGTATCGGGCAGTAATGCAAGTTTGTATGGAATATGATTGATAACTAGCAAACATTCTTCCCACCCTCACCCTAGTCATTTCACTATCTTCACCCTGCTAAGATAATATTCTTTTCTTTTAAAGGCCTCTCTAGCATTTGGGCAGAGGTACACTGTGCTTTCTATAATTTATTTCATCGCTATTTAATTGTTCCTGCCACCAGACTTCCTGTGATTTTTTTTGCACTTGCCGTTGAAGACATCCGTTATCCCCTCCTATCTTGGTATCACCTACCTGAATTTCCACAGAGCCTGTTACTATATGAATTCTATTCTAATCCAACTGGGCTTCTAACTGCTGCTTGTAATAGGCTTGCCCTGCTCCACTGACTATGCCTAATTTGTTCCCTGGTTTTGTTTTCTAAGTGACTACATCTCGCACCTGAAATAAGGCATGAACTTTTAAGATTTGCCATCTGCTACCAAGAGTCTTAGACCATCCTTATTCATTAGAGTGATACAATTAGTTACTCACTCAATAAAACATGTCTTAACAGGTTGTACTGTCTTTCATTGACTGATCCAATAAAAGGTGTGAATAAATTAAGTCTTTGCTACCATGCGGATAGGTTATGTTTGTAGCCATAATAAATACAGAAGGTGTTGAATATTATAGTTAAATCTACTGTCTCTGGACTCATTGACAGAATCAACTACACCATTCCCTAGATAATTTGTATTTACTTACTTTCTGCTGTATAGTCGTATATTTAGACATGTTGGGGGGTGGGCAGTTGAGTAAAATGATTTCCTGAGAAAATTACATGTGCCAAGTACTGTACAAATACTATTTTATTTAATATCATGTATTATTATTATTCTCATTGCAAAGATACTATGATCAACTACAGTAGCACCTTACATCCTTCTTAGATTTCTTTTCATTTTTAATTCATTTATTTAGAATTTCATATATGAATACTTTAAATATTTCTTGTCATTTCCTTAAAAGTATCTTTTATTCTATGGATGTTTGGATCTCTTTATGAGTTTTATTGGCAGGATGAGTATATTATGTTTGATGTTTTATACATTCTTTTTAAATTTTATTCACACACACACACACACACACACACACACATACACACACACACTATAAGATGTATATTGCTCATACCCACTCCCAACTCTCCCCCTCTCCTGTCTCCAACAACACAGGCTTCATGTCCTTTTATCTTTTTAATTTCTGACTTATTCTGGTCAGTACTGCCTACAAGGGCAGAAGCAACCAACTAGTGGCCACATCCCTGAGGTATGTCTCATCCTTACACCCACAAGTTGTCAAGAGCTCCTCCCTTAGGTGGAGACCTGTAGACCCCAGCTCACTAATGATGGAGTTAGTGACCAGAGTCATCCTGTGCAGGTCGTGAGGAGGGAACTAGAGCTGTGGTTAGTGTGAGCGTGTAGCAGCCACGTCTTCTTTAGAAGATACCGTTTCCTACCACTTTTCCCCATTCTCTGTATCGTAGAGTCTTTCAACCCTTTCTTTCATGATGTTTCCTGAGGTTGTGGTGATTATACAAATGTTTCATTTAGGACTCACCCTTCAATAGCAAGTAAGTTATATTCAGCACTTCAACGCGTTGTGGTTTTGTAACAAGCCATCTCAGAAAGAAGCTTCTCTATCAAGGATGAGATCATCCCAGTTCTATGGCTACCACCATAAATAATAGAAGGCAGTTTAATATCCTGACCTTTTGTTAAACAATGGCAGTAGATCACTCCCTGTTTTGGCTCTATTCCCTCTCCTGATATGAGAGTTTTGACTAGGTTTGCAGTGGCAGGCATAATCCTCTCCTGTAGAACAGGCCACAGTCCCACTCCAACAATAGTCGGTTATCCCTACAGTGTCTTGCCACTACTGTTCCAGTGGGAACTTCTGGCCTGGCAGGTTGATATGGTAGTGTGTAGAGTCCAGTGCTGGGTAAATCCAATGATGACTTTCTTTCCCAGTGGCTCGAATAACACCTTGCACTATGAAAGCTAGCTAGTGTTTGTGTGTGTGTGTGTGTGGGTGTTGTTCGATTAGTTCTAGCTTGATTTCTCCATGTGTTTCAACCAAAATAGGTTGTATGATCAGCAACAGGATTTTACCACTTAATTCTGGTGGGCAACCAAGAGCAATAGGGATGGTCTGTGATGTTTTCGGGCACCTGAGGAACTCACGTAGAGGCATCTCATACCTGGTGCTGAGAGTTTTATTTAATAACCTGTGTCTTTCTGGGTCTTAGCCACTCATGCATTTTTAACTTGCCTTTTTAAAAATTAAATTATCATCTGTATTAGCTTATACATTTATGGATTTCCATAAGGGATATATATATTATTTATTATATTATCATATATTATATTTTGTATATGTTTTACATATATTATCCAGCCAAATGTGCATAATTATATATTATATATTATATTACATATTGTATCACATATATCATATATCACATATCATATATCATGCATATATAATATATATATTTTTTTTTTCTTTAGTTAACCCACTCTCACTGCCTTTCCTTCCATCTGCACGTCAGCCATTGACCACTAGTATTGCCAGCCCTGCCCTCTTACTCTGATTCTTCTCTGCCATCCTCCCTAAAGAATCTCCCCCAACCTACCATCATGAATTCTTTCTAGCTTCCTGGGTCCTAAAAACACTCCAATTCAAAATGCAAATCTAAAGTCCCAAAACTAGATGTGGCATCCCAGACACGGCCTGGGGAGCTTGCCTCTCTGGGTCTTGTTTATTTCACTTAATACAGCACTTGAGGTTATTTTGTTTTGTTTTGTTTGTTTTCCCATTGAAAATAAATAAATGAATGAAAATAAAACCCTAGTTGTTACAATTAGAATAAGTTAGTTCATTTCCTGAAAGTAATTTTACAATTAGGTCTTCATATGGACACTTGTCGTAGCAGTTAGGAATGATCCTTTGCTGTATTCCTAACATAAGGCTCAAATTGGAAAGGTTATCCTAGGTCAAGAATCCTGTTAATGAGAAAGATATGGGCAAAAGATAATGAGTGCCAAAGACCAATTTTTCAACAGGTCATACTTGGCTCTTGGGGAGAAAAAGCTACAATTTTTTTTTTAAAAATAAAAGGTCACTAGTAGATTAGTATATCTCATGTGAAATTTCCTTTTATTTGAGAAAACGACTGTTAGAAATCCTTAAAGGGAAAAGCACAACTGTTGAGTGGAAGGCTTGCTTGTGCAAGACCTGGGGCTTGAGAGCAGCACTTCAAAACCCAGCACAATAGAGAAACAACACAGTGGAAATGCTGCACAAAAGAAAAACAGAACAGTTCAGAAAGTAGATCATTCTGTTGTCAGAAATATGTTGTCTGAGATTAGAACTGAAGGCATTTTGCAATCAAATCCCTCTGCCATGCCTTTGCAAACTGGTGATGGAGTTGGTCTTTGGCTATACCACATAGACTATCAGAACTGAGTTTAAACACATGCTGCGCTCGCGCATGTGACACACACACACACACACACACACACACACACGCACACATACATATATACACATGTACACACGTGTATACAAGGTTCTGGTAAATGCTGACACTGACCTTTCAAACTTTGTCTATTTCATATGGAAATATCCTTCTCTGTGGTGAGGCTTCTTCCTTCCATTTCACTTCCAACTCCTTGACCCCCTTTTTCCCTCTCCTCTCCTCTCCAGTGAAATCCTGATTGGTTCTGCAGTACAGTTTTGCTGTCTGTTGTTTACTTCATTACTGAATAACCCAGATTCAGCTTCCTTTTTAACAAGGTTTTATCCTTCTAGCAAATTTGGAAACAGGGCGTGTTGTCTCACATCTGCTGCTGAATCAGTTGCATGCTGCAGCTGCTGGTCTTATTGCCTGACTGGCTTTCAGTGATGTGTCAGGTGGGCACAACCCTTAGCAGAAATGCATGCACATCTAGAATGTATATTTAGGAATAATATTTATTTATTTACAGACAATTTCTTCTAATCCTGTTCTCTTTTCCCTTTGCCGGTGTCATAATTTGACTTCCGTGTATTCTATTTGGGTACATACTATTTTATTTACTGAATTTGGATGTATTAAATCTGTATTCTATTCTATTTCCATATAGCAATACATATGTTATTTAATATAAATATATATTACTTATTAGAAGAAACACAGATGGTTTATCTTATGCTTCTGAGATTCTCATCTTTCCTTTTAACCTTTGCTTGGTAGGAAAATGATTTAGGATTTAGCATTTATGGAACAATATTCTAAACAGAGAGGAAATGGGTCCTCTGCTAATTATTATTAAATGTTATATCAAATTTTACATGTTTGCTATAGAATCATATACCATATGTCTTCCTGTCTCTCTAATTCTGGGACTGAAGGTGTATATATCACAGGAATTAGTTTCAAACTTCCACTCACATAGTTTACTTGTAGAATTTTATTTAACATATTGGGATATTTCAGATTGTTATTAAAGGAAGGGTTTTTAAATAATATATAGAGGAAATTATGAATATTTAAGTCCTTCAGTCATATCTTTAAATGATTTGTCAGCTGAAAATTGCTTTTAAAATGATTTTCCCAAATGACTTTCACCTCTTCACGCTAGAATCATGCGTTATAAATGATTGGTGCAGAAGAATCTGTGAGACAAGGCTGAAAAGTAGCAGGTCAGGACAACTTGAGTGGCTTTAATTACACCAGTTTCAAGCTTTGAACTCTGATATGCTTTGTGGAATATAAATAAACATATTCTAGTGGAGAAAAAGAGAAGAGGTTGTGCTGATGTTATGACTGTTTGGTGGCTTTAAAAAAAAAAAACCCAACTATTTCTTCTTTTGAAATATAGTTATTTAGGAACCCAAATTTCTGTTCTGACAAAACACTTTGCTCTTCTTGACTATATTCCTTTGAAACTTATGCACAGGTTTATATATTTCTGCTTTTTTTAAGATCCCAAAGCCTTTTCAGTATTAACACAAATCATACAATGTGTATCATACAATTTGATATTGGCCT
This sequence comes from Uromys caudimaculatus, assembly GCA_028551405.1. Lineage (NCBI taxonomy): Eukaryota > Metazoa > Chordata > Mammalia > Rodentia > Muridae > Uromys > Uromys caudimaculatus. The sequence goes on along the minus strand of CM052707.1, from coordinate 77,552,338 downwards.
TTTTTGGGGTAAGAAGTGGCATATTTATAACAGTGTGTGTCTATAATGGTTAATCTTGGTCTTGAACTTGTTTGGATTCAGAGACATCCAGGTTATTACTAAAACACATCTGTGGGTACGTCTCTATGGATATAATCAGAGAAAATGGACATATGGAAGAAACTGAAGGGGAAAGACTGCCCTGAAGGAAGGCTGCTCTAGCCAAAGTTTAGGTACCGATTGAATACAGGGGGAAAGTATGGAATTCAGTCAGCCTCTGGAAGTTCTACTCTTCCAGAATGAGGATTCAAAGATGTCAGGGTCCTTGTTCTTCAGCTTGTCATTGTAGGCTCACATCAGTGGTTCTCCGGGCTCTCTTTCTTGGACTGTGGCGTTTAAATCATCATTCCATCTTTTTTCTGAGGTTTCCACCTTCTTGAACTGAGATGCTACTGGGTTGCCTGGATCCTAAATGCACAGATGGCTTTTGTTGGACTGTTCAGCTTTCCATTACGGAAGCCAATCTAATAAAGCCTGTTTAGATTATATTACTTTGAAGAGCTGTGACTAACTCAATACAACTCGTGAAAGGAAATTCCACGAGTAGATTTGAAATTTTTTTCTCTGTTTCTGATGTTGAGAGGAATTCTGAGCTCAGGGAGTGACTTTAAGAGCTATGGAAGAAAAGGATGGTTCTTCCAGCATATAAATATGATTAAAATAGGGTGCATTGAGAGTATTAAGATTTCAACAGACTTGATCCCATGTAAAATATTTGCTTAAGTATTTCAGCATTTTTTTTTCTGCTGTCTTGGTGTTTGGATATCAAAAAAGGAACTGGCACGATAATATCCATAAAAATGAGGTATGCATATTTCAGTGGCCCTATGTGCTGACCATAAAGGAAATTACAGAGATATGGATTTTATGCTCACTTATCATTGCAATACAAAAATAGCAACAGCAAAGCAATCTAAATGCTTCAGTGCCACAAGACTGAAAGTGTCAAATAACACAAAACATTAGTTTAGCTCCCATTTCCCCATTGTTTGAGTAACAAAGTGAATGTAACATTTCTTATTTCTGTCAAAGTCCAGAGACTTTTGTTTAGTCATATCTACATGTTTCTGTGGTTGCTTTTTATAAAAGCGATTCTCAACCTGTGGTTTGTGACCAGTATGGGAATTTTTTGACCCTTTCACAGGCTTTGCCCGAGATCCTTGGATAACTCAGATATTTACATTATGATTCATAGAAGTAGCAAAATTACAGTTATCAAGTAGCAGCTAAAATAATTTTATGGTTGTGGGTTACCACAATGAGAACTGAATGAGAGGGTCGCAGCATTAGGAAGGTTGAGAAACACTGTTCTACAGTGTGATGGGTTATCTGTGTGATCAATAGGAAAGGGTAGAACCAATGGTACATTATGACCAAGAGGTACCTTGATTAACATTACAGAGACCACTACAGAAAATCACAACTGATCAAAACTCAGCGTTGTGGACACCAATCCCAGTGTAGGTACCCATCAGATATTGCCACTCCTAAGGTTCAGGAAACCTTAGGAAAGGGTTCAAGAAGATTTTTAAAGGGCCAGTGGATCATAGATTTTTCTGTGAGGTTATGTCTCCTAGCACTATGTCTCTGACGTTCTAAAACTAAACTGCCTAAACATGAGCTGAACAAGGAGGACACCTATGAACAGTATAAGGAAAAATTAATGAGTCCTAGATCCTACTCTAAGAACTATAGGTAATGAAGTCATGCTGACAGTGGAAGAAATAGTCTTTCCCCATGGAAGAACACATCAGTTGATCAACCAATACCAATGGTCAGCTCCATGTTGGGATCTCTCTTGAATAATTTCTTGTAAGGGAAAATGTTCATGTTGCCCATGTAGCTCTTGGAGGAACCTGGGTGGTAAAGAATAGAGACTTCTGTCGTTAGTTCTTTCAGAAAACTTGGAAGGTCTTTGGAGGCGATGCCTCGCCAGGGCAGCCATGTTTCTGGATTAAAATTCCCAATGGATACAGAAAATGTGGTACATTTACACAATGAAGTATTCCTCAGCTATTAAAAACAACAACTTCATGAAATTCTCAGGCAAATGGATGGAACTAGAAAATATCATCCTGAGTAAGGTAACCCAGACACAAAAGTACACACATGGTATGGACTCACTGATAAGTGGACATTAGCCCAAAAGCTCAGTTGTATCATGGGTATGTTACAAATCACAGACCACATGAAGCTCAAGAGGAAGGAAAGCCAAATGTGGATGCTTCAATCCTACTTAGAAGGGGGAAGAAAATAATCACAGGAGGTAGAGTGATGGAGGACCTGGGAGGAAGAGAGGAGGGAGAGGGAAAAAAAGAGGGGGATCAGGGTCAGGTATGGGAAGAGACAGAAGAGAAGTACAGAGGGACAGGAAAAATGAATAGAAATATGTAGTAGTGGGGTGTGAAGAACTGGGGATAGCCACTAGAAAGTCCCAGATGCCAGGGAAGCTAGAGGTTCCCAGGATCCAACTCCGATGACATTAGCTGAAATACCCAAGAAAGGGGAGATATATCCTATAGAGACCTCTTCCAGTAGATGAGTGTATGATACTGCTTCCCTCTTTGCCTTCTGAGCTTCTGAACCTGTTTTTTTTTGTTTGTTTGTTTGTTTTTGTTTTTGTTTTGTTTTTTTTCCTATAAAAAGCCTGCCCTAAGAAAAGACGAGAACCACAGTTTGGATCCTCAGTTCTTTCCATGGTCTGGATGGATCAATCTGAATTAATCAATCAGTAAATTTTATCATGTCTGAGTGGTCAGTTTTGGCCAATCCTGGAAAATTTAAGATACCAATTATTCTCCATTTCATGGAAAAATGTCAAGACTAAGCATTCCTAATATCACCCTAAGAATAAATTTCAGTTACTAAAAATATCACTTGCTGAACCCTTGGGATGTGTTTGAAAAACAAAACAAAATTAAGTAATTTGCAGGTTGCTCCTGCAAATTATGCTTTGCTCCCTTTAACATAACGGGAGACATTTTGTATTTAGCCTCCATTTTGCTCATAAGGTGAAATCAAGTTCATCCACTTCCCAGAAGTAATCGTTCCAGCTAGCACTGAAAAAGTGCTACTAATAGGTCAAAAACCTATGATTGTATTTTTAATACTATGTTCTCAATAGTGAAATGAATGAACAGCTGAATAGTTCCATATACAGTCTATTGACTTTTGAAGTGAACAATTGAGCAAAAAGCATTTTTAATGGGGCAGCATTTTAATTTCATAATCCTTTTATATGATAGAATTACTATAAAAGTAAGAATAATTTCTTTTTTTTGCTTTTGTTTTCCAAGACAGGGTTTCTCTGGGTAGCCCTGGCTGCCCTAAAACTTGTTCTGTATACCAGACTGACCTGAAACTCAGAGATTCACCTGCTGCTACCTCCCAAGTCTGGAATTAAAGGCTACCGCTGCATGGCCAAAGAATAATTATTGTTAAAAATATTCTGAGGACCAGTAATTTATTTTGTATACTTCTTTTCTTAATAGAATGATATAAGAATAAAGAAAAACCCAATAGACTGATTAAGTCTTCTACAATGAGGTCAGGAGCACATTCACACTTGTGGAAACTCGATAGTTCCAAACTGTAATAAAATGGAGACTATGCAGGTTAAGGTTGTGTTGCCTACGTACTAAATAGATCCTTAACAAATGAATGCTGAACTAAGAATATTGAAATTAATATATGAATTAATGAATTAGATATACAGAAACTGTACCTGTTATTCAAGTTATGGAAAGACTTTTCAACTTCCAACAAAATTGTGGATCAACAGAAAGGTTTTATAAAGGGACACTGTATTAGTTTCTTTTCTCATTTTTATGATCAAGTAACTGACAAATTCAGCCTAAAGGAGGAAAAATCTCCTTTAGAGTTTCTAATTTGGGAGATACAGCTTTTCAAAGAGGGTGGAGGATATGGTAAAATTAAGTCTGTAGCTAGAAAACAGAGATGAAAGCTGGTGTCTTAGTCAGGGTTTCTATTCCTGCACAAACATCATGACCAAGGAGCAAGTTGGGGAGAAAAGTATTTATTCAGCTTACCCTTCCACATTGCTGTTCATCACCAAAGGAAGTCAGGACAGGAAGTCACACAGGGCAGGAACTTGGAGGCAGTAGCTGATGCAGAGGCCATGGAGGGGTGCTGCTTACTGGCTTGCTTCCCCTGGCTTGCTCAGCTTGCTTTCTTATAGAACCCAAGACAACCAGCCCAGAGATGGCACAATCCACAATGGGCCTTCTCACCTTTGATCACTAATTGAGAAAATGTCTTACAGATGATCTCATGGAGGCATTTTCTCAAGGGAGGCTCCTTTCTCTGTGAGAACTCCAGTTTGTGTCAAATTGACACACAAAACGAGCCAGTACAGCTGGTGTTCCATATTCTTTCCCCTTTTTATTCAGTCAATAAACCTTGCACATGGAATGGGACTTTCCCCATGTAGGGTGGATCTTCCAACCTCAATTAAACTGATCTAGAAGCCCCTTTACACACTGGTTGAGAGGATTGTCTCAGGAAATTCTAGATTGTTTGGTGTTTACAATCAATATTAATCACCACAAGTCTACCTCTTGTCCGCCTAACATTTAAACACATCAATATTCTACTTCCTGCCCTCCTGGGCTCATGAACAACTCACAAACTGAAATTCATCCAATTCATCCCATAATCTCTAACAGTCTCAACACTATTTAAAAGTCCAAAATCTTTTCTGAGACTCAAGGCATTATATAAGCTATGAGTCTGTATGACGACTAACTTATACATCTCCAATAAAAGGGAGGAATAGGTCATAGAGAGAAAAGATAAGGTCAAAGCAAGACTGAACTTTCTTCGGGCAGACAGCAAGTTCTGCAGCTCCATGTCTATCATCTGTAGGCCATGATGGTGTCATCTGGGCACCAAAGGGCATGGGTATCTCCTTTCCTCCAGCTCTTCCCACACCATGCAAAGCCTTACTATTTGTCTGGCTGTATTCTATGCCTACAGTTTTCCTTCATGGATTTTCTTAACAAACCCAGACACAATCATGGATGCTGGGAAGTGCTTGCTGAAGAGAGCCTGATATAGCTGTCTCCTGAGAGGCTGTGCCAGAGCCTGGCAAATACAGAGGCAGATGCTCGCAGCCAATCATTGGACTGAGCATGGGGTCCCTGAAGAAGGAGTTGGAGAAGGGACTGAAGGAGCTGAGGGGGTTTGCAGCCCCATGGGGGGGGGAACAGTGTCAATTGGACAGACCCCCAGAGCTCCCGGGGACTGGACCACCTACCAAAGTGTACACATGGAGGGACCCATGACCTTGGCTGCATATGTAGCAGAGGATGGCCTTGTTGGATATCAGTGGGAGGAGCCGCCCTTGGGCCTGAGGGTGTTCAAGTGTAGGGGACTGCCAGGGCCAGAAGATAGAAGTGGGTGGATGGGTGGGGGAGCACTTTCATAGAAGCAGGTGGAGGGAGGATGGGATGGGGGCTCTCCAAAGGGGAGACCTGGAAAGGGGAAAATTTTTGAAATGTAAATAAAGAAAATATGCAATAAAAATTTTTTTTTAAAAATTACAAATGCTTCATTACTGATTACCTTGTCTACATCTTTACTCCTACCCTCTGTCTTTATAGCTTTCTGTGATGCGTTACTCATTCACATACTCTATCAGTGTTTACCCAGATAAGAGCAATGAACACTAATTGTGTCACACAGCCTGAATGCTATCTTGTCTTCAAATTTTCTCTGCCAAACAAACTAGTGCATTACTTTTGAATTCTATGTCTTTCAAGTTCTAAAGGCATTGGCATGATGCAGCCAGGGATTCACGCTCTCTGAAACCTTGAGCTGCCCTTTCCCCTTTTGCGTTTTTCCAGGATTCTGAGCTTGCCACATCCTACCTGAAAGGCCCGTTCAGCTCTGTGTACAGCATTCGTTGGCTTCTCTCGATCTCAGCTTCCACTTTCTTCCCACAAATCAGTTCCAGAACCTAGACATCACTTGCCCAGGATCATCACATCCCTGGCACCACTACTTGGCACTGGCTTTCTGTGTGGTTACTTTTTCTCTTGCTGTGATAAAGTGCTTGATAAAACCAGCTGAAGGGAAAAAGGATTTGTTTTTGCTTACTGATCAAGAAGATAGAATTCTTCCTGTAAGGGTGGGTAGGGCAGCTGGTCTTATTAGTCCCCAGTCCAGAAGCAGAGATAAAACCTAGTAATCAACTTGCTTTATTGATATTCTAGATTCTGTCAAGCTGATAATATTAATTACCACGAGCGTGAACTTACAATTATAAAGAATCTTATGGTGGTTAAGTGAATTAATCTACAGATTACAAAATTGGTAGATTTACCATTTACATAACATATGCTGATTATCTAGTAAAAAATTGCTGAAGTGAGATGAATTCTAAGTAATTGGTAAATAATTGGGAGTAATATGACTTCAAACAGCAGAGAATATAAGTTTCACTAGTCAACAGGTATTATTTTTATATATCCTTATTTTTATACAACAATAATTTTGGAGGTAGGTATGACAATAGATGGTTCAAAGACTCTAAAAGTTGTTCTGAAAAGTATTTGCGGTTCTTTGGGAAATCTCAGTACTACTTCCTATTGAATGACAGAAATGACAATAAAAGATACAAGTCAAAGGACCACTGACAGGAAAACCTAATCTTCTGTAGAAATCCTTTCAGCAGTTTTCTTATTATTTTTCTTTTCTTCAGAGAAGGCTTCTTACCTAGTACAGACTAAGGAACAATGGCAAAAAGGGGAAATTGTGATAATAATTAATTAGCCATATTTATTCCTAGGATTTTGAGGTAGTCAATACTTATTTCCAACTTCATGAGGTCAAGAATCACCTAGGAGACAAGCCCTCAGGCACACCTATCAAGGGATTATCTTCATTAGGTTAACCTTTGGCCACGTTTATGTGGAGTTATCTTGATTAGGCTGAGGTGGGAAGAACAATCACTATTAGCAGCACAATTCCTTTGGCCTTAGTTCTGGATTGGATACAAAGGAGAAAGCATCATTCTTCAAGTCTCTCTGTTTTCAAACTATGGATGGGATGTCTCAAATTCCTTGAACTTTGACCCCAAGTACTCTTTCTTTCCTTAGGTTTCTTTCACCAGCTATTTAAAGTACCAGAAACACTGAAAATAACTAAGATAGTTTGCCATATTGTTGAGGAAACTAAAATAAGGTTCTGTCATGAAGAATTAGAGGAGACAGTGGAGACTGGATGGGATGGACACTATTTTTGTAACTGACAATGTTTATTGAAGTGGTAGCGTTAAAAAAGCTGTCCTAACATATCTTATATATGTGTGAACATTCAGTTCTATTATCTTACCCTTGTTAGTGATTTTTTAATGATAATCTTGCTTAGTGGATATGTTGCTTAAATTTATGAAGAAATTAAAGGGCTCAAGCTATTTAACTTCCCTTATATAATTTTATTTAATAAGGTCTCCAAACCAGCACTAACAAAGTGCATCTCTCTCTCTCTGTCTCTCTTTCTCTCTCTCTCTCTTTGGCTGCAATACAACATTTTTTATTTTTAAAACTGTAAATTATCAGTAAAATGTATGAGGACAAACAGAAATAGAGGCTTCAGAACTAAAATGTCAGGAGTATCCTAACACTAGCCTGGATTTATAATGTGTTATTTTGTAGCTATTTTAATATTGTAAATTCATCTTCCTCAAGATAGTATATTTTTCTTGTAGCAGTGTCTCTCCAGTGTGAGTGAAATCATATGATTATGCAGCCTTGTGCAATCTGCTTCAGTTGTCTGGCAACAACTGCCTAAAGGACATTAACTCTGGGGAGCCTTCATCAAGCTTGAAGAGTTGTGTGGCATCTGGCATGTTAAGCAGGGAGTTTTAAACAGCCAGAGAAACAAAGTATCTTTTATGTATTTTTAATTAGTTTAAAAAAATTGAATACCACGGACCTTTTAGATGTTATCAATTTAATTATTTACAAAGTATTTTAAAAGACCTTGATTGATGTTGTTTTACAACAAATGACACATATCAAGAGTTGAATAACTTCAGCAGTTTGTCAGAGAGTAAAATTTGGAATGAAGCTGTAATTAGCCTGTTCCTAAAGTGTGTAATTAGAAAAAAATGAAAGTTAGTTTAGTCAATAATAATCAGCTTGCATTATTCTGTTCTTTATTCTTTTAACACACTTTAGTTTATTAATAATTTATACTTTCCTTCCAAATGTGTTATCTAGTTACTTCCCAAGTTTAGGACAGAGGTTGGTTTGATTGGCAAGAGGATAACTTTTTGGCAGTTTGTTTGGTATTTCTTTTTTTTTTTTAATTATTTTTTTATTTACTACTTTATTTACATTTCAAATGTTTTCCACTTTCCAGGTCTTCCCTATCCAATCCCCCCTCCCCCTGCCTCTATGAGGGTATTCTCCCACCCACACACCCACTCCCCTCTTCCCTCCCTGGCATTCCCCTATACTGGGGCATCTAATGCTCTCAGGTCCAAGGGCCTCTACTCCAAACGATGGTCAACAAGGCCCTCCTTAGCCACATATGTGGCCTCTCCATATGCATTCTTTGGTTGGTGGTCCAGTCTCTGGGAGCAACGGGGGGGGGGGGGGTCATGACCAGTTGACATTGTTGCTCCCTCCCCATGGGGCTGCAAACTCCCTCAGTTACTTCAGTCCCTTCTCCAACTCCTCCATCTTGGTCCCCACACGCTCGGTCCAACAGTTGCTGTGAATTGAATCCTGGATGTTCTGAACTTTTGGGCTAATATCCACATATCAGTGAGTATATACCGTGTTTGTTCTTTTGTGACTGAGTTACCTCACTCAGGATAATATTTTCATGTTCCATCCATTTGCCTGCGAATTTCATGAAGTCATTGTTTTTAATAGCTGAGTAGTATTCCATTGTGTAGATGTACCACACTTCCTGTATCTATTCCTCTGTTGAGGAACATCTTGGTTGTTTCCAGCTTCTGGCTATTATAAATATGGGTGCTATGAACATAGTGGAGCATGTGTCCTTATTACATGTTGGAGCATCTTCTGGGTATATGCCCAGGAGTGGTATAGCTGGGTCCTCAGGAAGTATTATGTCCAATTTTCTGAGGGTCCGCCAAACTGATTTCCAGAGTGGTTGTACCAGCTTGCAATCCTACCAGCAATGGAGGAGTGTTCCTCTTTCTCCACATTCTTGCCAGCATCTGCTGTCACCTGAGTTTTTGATCTTAGCCATTCTGACTGGTGTGAGGTGGAATTTCAGACTTGTTTTGATTTGCATTTCCCTGATGACTAAGGATGTTGAACATTTCTTTAGGTGCTTCTCAGCCCTTCAAGTTTCCTCAGTTGAGAATTCTCTGTTTAGCTCTGTTCCCCATTTTTTGATAGGGTTATTTGGTTTTCTGGAATCTAACTTCTTGAGTTCTTTGTATATATTGGATATAAGCCCTCTATCGGATGTAGGATTAGTAAAGATCTTTTCCCAATCTGTTGGTTGCTGTTCTGTCCTATTGACAGTGTCCTTTGCCTTACAGAAGATTTGCAATTTTATGAGGTCCCATTTGTCGATTCTTGATCTTAGAGCATAAGCCATTGGTGTTCTGTTCAGGAAAATTTCCCCTGTGCCCATGTGTTCAAGACTTTTCCCCACTTTCTCTTCTATTAGATTCAGTGTATCTGGTTTTATGTGGAGGTCCTTGATCCACTTGGACTTGAGCTTTGAACAGGAAGAGAGGAATGGATCAATTTGCATTCTTCTGCAGGTTGACAGCCAGTTGAATTAGAACCATGTTGAAAATGCTGTATTTTTTCCATTGGATGGTTTGAGCTCCCTTGTGAAATATCAAGTGATCATAAGTGTCTGGGTTCATTTCTGGGTCTTCAATTCTATTCCATTGATCTACCTGCCTGTCACTGTACCAATACCATGCAGTTTTTATCACTACTACTCTGTAGTACAGCTTGAGGTCAGGGATGCTGATTCCCCCATAAGTTCTTTTATTGTTGAGGATAGTTTTTGCTATCCTGGGTTTTTTGTTTTTCCAAATGAATTTGAGAGTTTCTCTTTCTAAGTCTATGAAGAATTGAGTTGGAATTTTGATGGGGATTGCATCTGTAGATTTCTTTCAGCAAGATGGCCATTTTTACTATATTAATCCTGCCAATCCATGAGCATGGGAGGTCTTTCAATCTTCTGAGGTCTTCTTTGATTTCTTTCTTCAGAGACTTGATGTTCTTGTCATACAGATCTTTCACTTGTTGGGTCACAAGAAGATACTTTATATTGTTTATGACAATTGTGAAGGGTGTCATTTCCCTAATTTCTTTCTCAGCCTATTCATCCTTCTAGTATAGGAAGGTTACTGATTTGTTTGAGTTAATTTTATATCCGGCCACTTTGCTGAAGTTGTTTATCAGCTGTAGCAGTTCTCTGGTGGAGTTTTTCAGGTCACTTAGGTATATGATCATATCATCTGCAGATAGTGATATTTTGATTTCTTCCTTTCCAATTTGTATCCCTTTGACCTCCTTTTGTTGTCTAATTACTCTAGCTAGAACTTCAAGTACTATATTGAATAGATAGGGAGAAAGTGGACAGTCTTGTCTAGTTCCTAATTTTAGTGGGAATGCTTCAAGTATCTACCCATTTAGTTTGGTGTTGGCTACTGGTTTGCTGTATATTGCTTTTACTATGTTCATGTATGGGCCTTGAATTCCTGATCTTTCCAAGACTTTTATCATGAAAGGATGTTGAATTTTGTTAAATATTTTTCAGCATCTAATGAAATGACCATGTGGTTCTTTTCTTTGAGTTTGTTTATGTAGTAGATTACAGTGATGGATTTCCAGATATTGAACCATCCCTGCATTCCTGGGATGAAGCCTATTTGGCCATGATGAATGATCATTTTGATGTGTTCTTGGATTTGGCTTGCGAGAATTTTATTGAGTATTTTTATATCAATATTCATAAGGGAAATTGGTTTGTAGTTTTCTTTCTTTGTTGGGTCTTAGTGAGGTTTTGGTATCAGTGTAATTGTGGCCTCATAGAATGAATTAAGTAGTGTTCCTTCTGTTTCTATTTTGTGGAATAGTTTGAAGAGTATTGGTATTAGGTCTTATTTGAAGGTCTGATAGAATTCTGCACTAAACCCATCTGGTCCTGGGCTGTTTTTGGTTGGGAGACTTCTAATGACTGCTTCTATTTCTTTAGGGGTTATGGGACTGTTTAGATGGTTTATCTGATCCTGACTTAACTTTAGTATTTGGTGTTTGTCTAGAAAATTGTCCATTTCATCTAGATTTTCCAATTTTGTTGAGTATAGGCTTTTGTAGTAGTATCTGACAATTTTTTGAATTTCCTCAGATTCTGTTGTTGTATCTCCCTTTCCATTTCTGATTTTGTTAATTTGGATCCTGGCTCTGTGCCCCCTGGTTAGTCTGGCTAAGGATTTATCTATCTTGTTGATTTTCTCAAAGAACCAGCTTCTGGTTTTGTTGATTCTTTGTATAGTTCTTTTTGTTTCTATGGGGTTGATTTCAGCCCTGAGTTTGATTATTTCTTGCCTTCTACTCCTCTTGGGAGTATTAGCTTCTTTTTGTTTTAGAGCTTTCAGGTGTGCTGTTAAGCTGCTAGTGTATGCTCTCCCCAGTTTCTTTTTGGAAGCACTCAGAGCTATGAGTTTTTCTCTTAACACTGCTTTCATTGTGTCCCATAAGTTTGGATATGATGTACTTTCATTTTCATTAAATTCTAGGAAGTCTTTAATTTCTTTCTTTAGTTCTTCCTTGACCAAGTTATCATTGAGTAGAATGTTGTTCAGCTTCCATGTATATGTGGGCTTTCTGTTGTTTTTGTTGCCATTGAAGACCAGCATTAATATGTAGTGAGTGATCTGATAGAAGACATGGGATTATTTCAATCTTCTTATATCTGTTGAGATTTGTTTTGTGACCAATTATATGATCAATTTTGGAGCAGGTACCATGAGGTGTTGAGAAGAAAGTATATTCTTTTGATTTAGGATGAAATGTTCTATAGATATGTTAAATCCATTTGGTCCATAACTTCTGTGAGTTTCACTATGTCTCTGTTTAGTTTGTGTTTCCAAGATCTGTCCATTGATGATAGTGGGGTGTTGAAGTCTCCCACTGTTACTGTGTGAGGTGCAATGTGTGCTCTGAGCTTTAGTAAAGTTTCTTTTATGAATGTGGGTGCCCTTGCATTTGGAGCATAGATGTTCAGAATTGAGACTTCTTCTTGGTAGATCTTTCCTTTGATGAGGATGAAGTGTCCTTCCTTATCTTTTTTGATGACTTTTGGTTGAAAGTTGAATTTATATGATATTAGAATGGCTACTCTAGCCTGTTTCTTGGGACCTTTTGCCGGAAAATTGTTTTCCAGCCCTTTACTCTGAGGTAGTGTTTGTCTTTAACCCTGAGGTGCATTTCCTGTATGCAGCAAAATGCTGGGTCCTGTTTATGTATCCATTCTGTTAGTCTCTGTCTTTTTATTGGGGAATTGAGTTCATTGATCTTAAGAGATATTAAGGAATAGTGATTGTTGGTTCCTGATATTTTTGATGGTATTTTTATGGTTTTTTTGGGTATCTTCTTTTGGGTTTGTTGAAAGATTACTTTCTTGCCTTTCCTAGGGTATAGTTTCCCTCCTTGTGTTGGCATTTTCCAACTATTATCTTTTGTAGGGCTGGGTTTGTGGAAAGATATTGTGTAAATTTGGTTTTATCATGGAATGTCTTGGTTTCACCATCTATGGTAATTGAGAGTTTTGCTGGGTATAGCAGCCTGGGCTGTCACTTGTGTTCTTTTAGGGTCCCTATGAGATCTATCCAGGATCTTCTAGCTTTCATAGTCTCTGGTGAGAAGTCTGGTGTAGTTCTGATAGGTCTGCCTTTATATGTTACTTGACCTTTTTCCCTTACTGCTTTTAATATTCTTTCCTTGTTTTGTGCATTTGGTGTTTTGACTATTATGAGACGTAAGGAATTTCTTTTCTGGTCCAATCTATTTGGAGTTCTGTAGGCTTCTTGAATGTTTATGTTTATCGCTTTCTTTAGGTTAGGGAAGTTTTCTTCTATAATTTTGTTGAATATATTTACTGGCCCTTTAAGTTGGGAATCTTCACTCTCTTCTATACCTACCATCCTTAGATTTGGTCTTCTGGTTGTGTCCTTAACTTCCTGGATGTTTTGGGTTAGGAGCTTTTTGTATTTTGCATTTTCTTTGACTGTTGTGTCAATGTTTTCTATGGTATCTTCTGCAACTGAGATTCTCTCTTCTATCTCTTGTATTTTGTTGGTGATGCTTGCATCTATGACTCCTGATTTCTTTCCTAGGGTTTCTATCTCCAGGGTTGTCTCCCTTTGTGATTTCTTTATTGTTTCTATTTCCATTTTTAGATCCTGGATGGTTTTGTTCATTTTCTTTGCCTTTTTGATTGTGCTTTCCTTTATTTCCTCTTTAAGGCCTTCTAGTTGTTTTCCTGTGTTCGCTTGTTTTTCTTTGAGGGAATTATTTATTTCCTTCTTTAAGTCTTCTATCATTATCATGAGAAGTGATTTTAAATCTGAGTCTTCCTTTTCTGGTGTGTTGGGGTATCCAGGGCTTGTTGTGTTGGGAGAACTGTGTTCTGATGATGCCAAGTTGCCTTGGTTTCTGTTCCTTATGTTCTTGACCTTGCCTTTCGCCATCTGGTTATCTCTGGTGTTAGCTGGTCTTGCTCTCTTTGACTGTAGCTTGTCCATCCTTCAGGCCTTTTCACCAGTACTCCTTGGAGTCTAGCTCTCTCTGAAAGGAATTTGTGTTTGGATAGCTGTGGTACAGGGTTAGCTCTAGGGTGCAGACAGAAACCAGAAGGATCCGTGGTCTTCAGCTGTTCCATGGTTTCTGTGTCCTGATGGCTCTGTGACGGTCCTTCTTGATTGAGGAATTGGAACAGAAGTGTTGGTCTTCCTATGCTCAAAGGTGTGTCAGCACTCCTGGGAGACCAGCTCTCTCCTGGCACTGAGTATGGAACCCTGTGTCACAGGATCAGCTCCCCAGCCTCAGAAGGAAACCAGAAGGCCACTCTTCAGTCCCTGTGTCCTGAGGGTTCTGGGCTGGTCTCTCTGAGCAGAAGTGCTGGCCTAATCCCTAATCATAGGCTTGTCCACCCCGTGGCACAGACCACAGGTGTAAACTGGAAGGCTCCTGTCCCAGGCCGTTCCTCTGTCCCAGTGTTCTGCAGATTCTGGGCGGGTCCCACTGATCAGTGATGCCCTCTTACCTCCACTCACAGGCTTGCCCATACTCCCTGGATGCTAGCCTTCTCCCTGTGCTATTTGGTTATGGAGCTCTGTGGCACAGACTGGGGTACCCTGCCACAGAAGGAGACTGGAAGGCTATTGTCCCAGGCTGCTTTTAGGTCCCTGCGTTCTCGAGGTTCTGGGAACGTCCCTCTGAGCAGAGGTACTGGCCTTACCCCCTGATCACAGGCTTGTCCACACTCCCGGGAGGGTAGCTCTTTCCCTGTGCTATTTGGGTACTGGAGCCTCGTGGCACAGACCACAGGCATAAACAGGAAGGCTCCTGCCCCCATTATTCTGTTCTTTATGACTGTATTTTCTATCCTAAATTTACATTTATAAGTCATGCTTTATTGTTTCATGTCATAAGTGAAAACAGAGATTAATGTTAATATACCCCATCTGTTATTCTTTTGTTAAATTATTGGCTGAATGAAAATATTCCACTCTTTTAGCAAAAACAATAGCAGCAGCAGCAGCAGCAACAGCAACAACAACAACAACAAAAGAGTCAATAATATAAGAGGTAGCTTGGATTTTGGATGTGATCTGAGCTGAGAGGTTTTGCAAATGAAGAAATTCAAAGCACAACTCCTTAGGTTTCTTCTCAAGACCTCACAGATAACTAGAAAAAGTCGGTACTAGGATTACAGTGTTCATATTAGAATATGATATCCTTTGTTTTATTTGGATCCCAAAACAAATACAAATAGTCACTGTTTAAAACAAGTAGTCTGTCAATAGTATCTCTCATCAGATAGATGCGAATGTTTATTAATCACCACAAAGCCCTTTAGACAGGACTCTTTGGCCAGCAATTATACAAATACAGATTCATCGAGAGGTATGTGGAGGAATTGCATAAATCGTTAGAATTGTGATTAATGAAATAATTCATTTACATAGTAGATATTTGTGGAGCATTTCCTGAGTGTCATACACTGCTTGATAAACTGTAGCTATCTGTGTACAAGATCAAGAATGCTACTTTTTTTCATAAAGCTTACATTAAAGGAAGATGTGGAGAATAAGTAGACAAAGGAAAGGAACACTAGAAATGTGTTTACTAGCAAACATTCTTTCTCAATGCCATACTAGAGGTCTATGGGGTACTACATTTTCTTTGAAGCATGGACAAATTCTATTATCCTTCATTACTCTTTAAATTTTTGCAGAAATGTCTTTAGTAAATTGTTCAGCTTTCTTACAACTGGCACACTAGATGATTTCAAGATCTGGGATAAAGCAACCATGAATACTCATCTGCATTCAACCATACATCATCTTTGTTGTTTAACATCCCTGGGTCTGTTTCACTGTTTCATCATGTATAAAATAGACTTCATGCTATGCATCTTATTATATGCTCAACAGATGTTGCTTTCTTCTATCTCCATCATTATTATGGTTGGGACTATATTAACAAATACAGGCTTTGTCCTAAGATAAGCTTAAATAAATCTATGTATAGGGTCTTTATCCAGAATATAGTTGTGTAGAGTAAATAGTCATTCAGAGTGGTGAGAATAGAAATCTCTTGACAGATTGTCTTTTTATTGGAAACATAATTGAATATTCACTCAACTTTTCCACTGTGTTATGGGTCACAGCACCTATACACCTTACGGGTATTATGTCATTTTCCTTTGTCTTTTTCATTTGTTTGATATTGTTACCTGAATTAATATGTTGGTGCATTTGCATTTAACAAATTCACAGATAACAATTTTCATAATAAACAAGAAAAAGGAATTCAAGTAAAGGAATGCATATATTCATGACACTATTTTGTTGTCTGCCTTCTTCGCTATGGAAGAGTCTGATGTAATTAATCTTTCATTATCTAGCAGGGTGGGTTGTATCAACAGAGCATGAAAGCATGTTGAGGAACTTGAGGTAGTTACTGTATCCAAAACACTGGAGAAGAGTGATAAATAAGTCTTAATGACCACAATTTCATAAAACCATATCCTTGTATAGCCTACGGCCATGCTACTATGGTCACACACCTTGCTCTGAGTCTACTGGACAAGTATTCAGTTGGTGAAAAGGAGGCTAGCTGACATCCAGAGCTGTTGATTATATACACCAGTTTATTAAGGATGAATTCCATTGTAGAAGTGTTTCACTGAGTACCTGTTCATTAATATTCTATGAATCCCAGGCTGGCATGTAACCTACTTCTTCCAAGTACATGATCAATATTATAAAGAGCCCAATAATTGGTGAGACTCCTTAACTTGGGTAATCCATCTTTTCAGACAAAGTGCTTGATGACCTACATAGCTAACATTCTGCTCTCTGAAACAGTTTTCTTTAATGTCCACCCTTTGTAGTCCTCCAGGATGGGGCTAATATAGCCCACTTTTCAATCTGTGGTTGAACTTCACTGCATTTATCTGTTTTATCTGTGTGATATCATTTTGGTTGCATTAAATTTTAATATCTAGTTTTATGTACATTGCTCAGTATGTCTTATTTTTAAAAATAACTGCCAATCCTTGTATATTTCTTCTTTGGTGTAATCTTTCTTATTTTCCACTGAAATCATGTTGGAGTCTATTTAGAATAACTTCTATAGACATGCTTATTTGAGAAGGGTTGATGATTTCCTATTATAGTCATCAGTTACTTGGATTTGCTTTACAATATTTAATAAATTTGGGTATACATGCTTTGCCTGGTTTTGAAAGCTCTGCATAACTGAGCCTTATCCAAATTAGTTTTCCCCTTAATTATTAGTCTCTTTTCTTAGAGCCACCTACACAAATATTTAAAGCTGATAGCAACAAAGTACTGTGAACCTACTATATCCTAGTTGCCAAGTAATTATCAGAGTTGGTTTTTGTCTTTTAGAAATTTGAAATTTAGTAGAACCTGTTCCTTACAAAGGAAATAGGACAAAGTAGTCTGAAGGAAATGTCCTGTTAGACAGAGTTAAACCCAGCCTGACTGATATCTCATAAGTTCCCTAAAGTTTGCCCACCTTCAATGCCTGTTGAACAATTGAATAAGATCCTCTCTAGTACAATAATTCATAATGACATTTCTAAAATCATATCATGTAACATTAACTACCACTGAATACATTTATACCTTAACCAGATAGTCTATTATGTGTATAAAAATGGGATATTAACATCTCAAAATTTCCATAGGCAAATTCATTGTATTCACCAATTTTTTTAAAATGAAGAAACTGAGTCTCAAAAAACGTCCTTCCTTCACAGAGTAGTTAGTAACTAATAGAATTATTTTAATCCTAGAGCTGTTTCATTTTAACATTTTCCTGAGGATTTCTTTTTCTTTCTTTTTTATTAATTAATTGATTCACTTAATATCCTGATCAAAGCCCCCTCCTTCTACTCCCAGCCCCACCCTCACAAACCCTCTCCCCCATTACTGCTTTGCTTCTTGTCAGAGAAGGGAATGTCTCCCATGGGTACCAACCCACCCCGGCACATCAAATCAAGGCAGCCAGCCCAGATAGGGGAAAGAGATTCAAAGGCAGGCAACAGAGTCAGGGACAGAGCCAGTCCAGTTGTTAGGAGTCCCATATGAAGAACAAGCTGTACACCTGCTACAAATGTGTACAGGTCCTAGGTTCAACTTCGGCATGCTTTTTGGTGGGTGATTCAGTTTTTGTAGCCCTCACGAACCCAGGTTAGTTGACTCTGTCAGTCTTCTTGTGGTGTTCCTGATCCCTCTGGCTCCCCCAGTCCTTCTCTTGACTCTTCCACAAGACTGCCTGAGCCCTGACTAATATTTGGCTATGGATCTCTGCATATGTTTCTATCAGCTGCTGAATGAAGCCTCCCAGAAACAGTTATGCTATGCTTCTATCTGCAAGCATAGTAGAGTATCATTAATAGTGTCAGGGGTAGAGTCTCTCCCATGGAATGGGTCTCAGGTTGAGCCAGTCATTGGTTGTCTATCTCTCCAAAAACTGCTCCATCATTATCCCTGTACATCTTGTAGGCAGGACAAATTTTGGGTTAAAGATTTTGTGGGTGGGTTGGTGTCCCCTTCTCTCTACTGGAAGGCCTACCTGTTTACAGGAGGTGGCCACATCAGTTTCCATATTCCTAGTTGCTGGGAGTTTTAGCTAGGATCACCCCCGTAGACTACTGGGAGCCTCCTCCTTTTTAAGTCCCAGGCTTGTCCCAGAGATGCCCCTCCCACAATTTCTGTTCTCTTGTTCAGTCCTCTCCACTCCCTTGCCCTATTCTCTCCATCACTAACCCCCACCTCTGTTTCCCTACAGACCCTATCTCCCATCCTGTTCCCTCCCTGTCTCCAACTATAATGACTATTTTATTTCCTCTCCTGAGTGAGATTCACTCAGTATCCTCACTTGGTCCCTCCTTCCTCCTTGTTACTTAGCATTTTTGGGTCTGTTAATTATAGCATGGTTATCCTTTGTGACTAATATCCTCTTTTAAGTGAGTACATACCATGCGTGTCTTTCTAAGTCTGGGTTGCCTCAGTCAGGATGCTATTTTCTAATTCCATCCATTTGCCTTCAAGTTTCATGATGTCTTTGTTTGTAATAGCTAAGCACATGGTGTAATGTACCACATTTTCTTTATCCATTCTTTAATTGAAGGACATATAAATTTCAAGTTCTACTACAGGGCAATAGTAATAAAAACTACATGGTATTTGTACAAAAACAGACAGGTTCATCAATGGAATGGAATCGAAGATCCAGAAATAAAGCCCCAAAGACCTATGGACACTTGACTTTTGACAAAGAAACCAAAACCATACAATGAATAAAGAAAGAAAGCATTTTCAACAAATGGTGTTGGTCTAACTAGATGTCTGCCTGTAGAAGAGTATAAATTGATCCATATTTATCACCCTGCACAAAACAAGTCCAAGTGTATCAAAGACTTCAACATAAATCTGGACACGCTAAATCAAATAAAAGAGAAAGAAGACAATATCCATGAACACACTGGCACAGGAGACAAATACCTGAACAGAACAATAACTCAGGTACTAACATCAATAATTGATAAATGAAACCTCACGAATTTGAAAAACTTCTACAAAGTTAAGGACATTATATTAATAGGACAAAACAGCCCACAGAATGGGAAAATATCTTCACTAACCCTTCAACAAAGGAGTAATACTCAAGATATATTTAAAAATTCAAGAAATTAGACCCCAACAAACCAAATAACCCAATTAAAAATGGGGTATAGAGTTAAACAGAGAATTTCTAACAGAGGAATCTCAAATGACGGAGAAGCACTTAAATAAATGCTCAATGTCTTAATTATCAGTGAAATGCAAATCAAAATGACTCTGATATTCCATTTTATACCCATCAGAATGGCTAAGATCAAAAACTCAAGTGACGGTGCATGCTGGTGAGGATGTGAAGCAAGGGGAACACTCCTCCATTGCTGGTGGGAGTGTAAACTTGTACAATCACTTTGGAAATCATTTTGGTGGTTTCTCAAAAAAAATTGGAATAGTTTTACCTCGAGATTCAGCTATCCCTCTCCTAGGCACATACCCAAGAGGTGCTCTACCACAATGTGACATTTTCTAAATAAACAATTCTATCACTACATTTCAATTTTCCCTCAAAGACAGTAAGTAACCTCTTACATCAGTAAGATAACCAAACAATGCAAAGAACAAAGAATATGATTGAAAGTTGTCCCTCAACCTCCATATTCTGAGATTAATATCTCCCCTTCTCTTTTCAACTCATTCATTTATGTTTTCTTTACCATATTGGAAAATTGTCTGTGTAACTAACTTTCATTATTAGGAAATTAATACATAAAAAGGCAAAAAAATTTCCATTTATCAGTGACTATGTACCAAACTGTAGTGAAATAGAGGTTTGATTTTTGCTTTGTTTAATTTTAATGTTTATTTTGTATATTTCACTTGGGGATGGCTATAGAATATACAACAAAAAAATAATCTGTTAATGTAACAATTTGAATAAGACCCAAGGCTTGAAGGAATAAAGGAATAAAATGATAAACTAGAAAATGGGACTGTGGGGGCTGATTGACCTGGTGGAATGGGGCTGTAGGAGGAAGGAAAACTCTTGGGGACCTTTTGTAACGATGGGGGTTTTATAATGCTGATGTTATGATTTCTTTTAATAAAATACACAATTGTTAGGGTTCCAGGTTCCACCGTTCCTCATGGAGTATCCAGATGCTACCTACACACTGGCCTGGAGAAGACTGGGCAAAGTCTGGAATGGTGGGGTCCAAAGTCTGCCTCTTCCCTCCCAGGCATCAGACACTGCTGTCTTCCAAGCCAGGAAGGAGTGAAGCTGAGTCCTGGACAAGCAGGATCTCTGTCTGGGTCTCTGACAATCTTAGTGTTAGGGCTCTTTTAGGTGAAAGGCTTCTCCGATGATTTTTTGTTTTTATTTTTATTTTATTAATCATTCCATTCATTTACATCTCAAATGATATCCCACCTCCCAGTTACCCCTCCACAAATTCCCCACCCCACATCTGTCCTCTCCTCCCTCCCCTTTGCCTCTGAGGGTGCTGTCCCTCCCACCCACCCTCTCCTGCCCCATCAGTCCAGCATCCCCATATACTGGGGCATCAAACCTCTGATGATTTTTTAATGAAGCAGCTCTCTGATTTGATCTTTGCTTGTTTGTATTTCTTTACTGTGAGTGACTTTGAATGCATACTCTTTATTTAGGGTGAATTTTATTTATTTATTTATTTTGGTACTTTATTTACATTTCCAATGTTTCCCCCTTTCTAGGTCTCCTCTTTGGAGACCACCTATCCTTTCCCCCTCCCCCATCTCTATGAGGGAATTCCACCTCCCACTCACCCGCCCGCCCACTCCCATATTCCCACCTTGACATTCCCCTTTACTGGGGCCTCTCCTCCCCCTGATGGCCAACAAGGCCCTCCTCTGCCACATATGTGGTCTGAACCATGGGTCCCTCCATGTGTATTCTTTGGTTGGTGGTCCAGCCTCCAGGAAGACCGGGGGGGGGGG
>CM052707.1:77473738-77530877 GCA_028551405.1 Uromys caudimaculatus | reverse complement strand
TTCCTCTGATGAGGGACTTCTGGGTTGTTTCCAGCTTCTGGCTATTTTAAATATGGCTGCTATGAACATAGTAGAGCATGTGTCTTTATTACATGTTGGAGCATCTTCTGGGTATATGCCCCAAATGGCAACCAACAGATTGGGAAAAGATCTTTACCAATCCTACGTCTGATAGAGGGCTAATATCCAACATACACAAAGAACTCAAGAAGTTAGACTCCAGAAAATCAAATAACCCCATCAAAAAATGGGGAACAGAGCTAAACAGAGAATTCTCAACTGAGGAAATTTGCAGGGCTGAGAAGCACCTAAAGAAATGCTCAACATCCTTAGTCATCAGGGAAATGCAAATCAAAACAAGTCTGAGATTCCACCTCACACCAGTCAGAATGGATAAGATCAAAAACTCAGGTGACAGCAGATGCTGGTGAGGATGTGGAGAAAGAGGAACACTTCTCCATTGTTGGTGGGATTGCAAGCTGGTATAACCACTCTGGAAATCAGTTTGGCGGACCCTCAGAAAAATGGACATAATACTACCTAGGGTGAACTTTATTTAGTTTATAGTTTTGAGGAAGAGTATGAGAGTATCCAGGGAAGAAACAGGTAATTGACTGAGACATAAGACTACTACTGAGATGCCTCATTTGCATTGGGAAGAATTGCAGGTGCTGTGCTACAAGACTGACAGCTTGGTTGAGGGTCTCCAGGTTATGTTCTGGGGCAGGTTCTGAAACAGAGAGGGCCCTACTCTTGCGGATCACAGGATGAGATTCTAATCTCAATTTTTGACACTTCGGGGGTTTAGACATGCTCTACCTTGCCAGTTTTTCTCCTGGCACACTCCACCTGCCCCACAAATGATGTCACTGCTCAGGCAAACAGGACTGTGTTTGTGTAAATAAAGGTGGCAACAGCTATTCGGGGCCCTTTGCTTGAGTGTCAACAGGTGGTCACTATCTTCACTTTCGTGGATACCAGACATCTGTGCTCAGATTCCAGAAGCCCATGGGAGGTGGACTCCAGCATTGTAGCCCAAGATAATATCAAAACTATAGCATTTCTTCTGCCTCAAACTCCAAAGTACAAGAGTTATAAGCATACCACCCTAGGTTTAAAAATATTTAATTCTTCAAGCCTCTCCTTTGCATGTCTATTTATGTTTTATAACCCTGGCTCTCTTGAAACTATCTAGATAGACCAGGCTGGGCTCAAACTCAAAGAGATCCTCTTGCCTCTGTCTCCTGGGTACTGGAATCAATGTCTATTTGCTAACTGACTACTGTGTTATTTCTCTACTAGGATAGAGATAATGTACAAAAGACCAAGAGGAGAGAGGAGATGAGGTGGCATCACATAAGCAGAGATCCAGCCCAGTTCTCAATCTTCCCGGAATGTGACACCTCAGCTGAGGTCCAATGGACAAGGAACCATTGAGACAAACTATGAAAAGAACCATTTGAAAGCTGCAAATTATATGTATAGAGAAACTGGTGTTTTGAAAAACACGATGGGAGCAGAGAAGGCAAATACTGGTCTGTGTGGGAATTTGGGGGAGGATATGATAAGAAAATGGAGTGAGCAAAAAGGAACAGTTATGCATGTTTAGCAGATAATTCCTGGATTTTGTCTAAAAGTCTATGTGCAGGAGCTGGGGAGTGCTAGAGAGAGTGGGCTGCCTCAATTCACTTTAGAAATGCGTTGGAGGATGGACTGGGTTGAGACTAGTGGTAAAATTAGAAGCTCAGATCTCAGTGTTGTGGCTGGAGACAAAATACGGGAGGACCTGGGAAAACCTTGGAATTAAAAGATTGCAGAGGATCAGGAGCTCAGCAGATAACAACCGAGGACCAGTCACATGTGATTTGAAGCTATAATTTTTGGAAGAAAATATTGAAGCCTAATAAATGCAAAGATGATTATAATTATAGGTGTTACTTCCCCGTAAGTTATATGGTGGAAATGAAATGTTTTATAAACAATATTTGAGGACACTATCTAGAAAATTCATCAAACCTTAAGGTAGCCACCAGATAGAATCAACATAAAAGTAGGTTGTGAAGATTTTTGACATGCTACAATTTTCACGTCGCCTGATTTATTCACAAGCAATATTTACTCTGCTGAACCTTCTGGGGCAAACATCAGTCCTTCGTTCCTGGAACATGGACTGGCAAAAGTAATGAACTACTTATATTCAGATTCACTTGAAAGATACATAGTGATGCCAATTTTTATACAATGAATTTCGATGCCATTCTGCATGGTTCCCTATTCTGCAATAAACTCCCCCACAGTCCCATTTTCCAATTATTCATTTATTCCTTTATTCCTTCCAAGTCTTGGCTCTTATTCAAATTATTACATTAATATCTTATTTTTGTTGTATATTCTGTAGCCATGCCCAAGTGAAATACACAAAATCAATATTAAAATTAAACAAAGCAAAATCTCCTAACATTCTTGCATGACACCTTTTATATATGTGACATTACGTATTTGTCTTCTCTCTCTGATTTTATTTTAGTCTCTCTTTCCCCCCAAATTGTCAATTTTGCCCACCATCTCTAAAACCACCTATTTTCTTTATCTTTTCTGCTATTTTCTTCTATTTTTAATTTTATGTATGTCTTTACTACCTTCTTTTTATCACTGTTAAGTTAGGTTTCTTTCTAGTTCTTTCAGACAGGAAGTTAAATTGCTGATTTTAGACTTTCTTCTTCTATCAGGTAAACCAGCTGTATGTCGTAAGCATGATATGTTATGTTCATTTTATTCATATCCAGATATAAAAAATCGAATTTAAGTTCATTTAATATTGTTTATAAGTATATCTGGGGGGAGATTCAATGGTATATATTTAATTACCCCCTTCATTTTATGTAATTTACAAAACAAATTGAAACAAAGAGTTAAGGAATTAACATTTCAAAATCCATAGTACAGACAAATATATTTAACTGAATAAGACTTTTTTATTGGCTTTTTATCTATTTACATTTCAAATGTTATTCTCCTTCCCAGTTTCCCCTCCACCAGCCCCCTATCCCCTCTGCCCTCCCCCTGCCTCTATGTGCCACCCACCCACCCACTCCTGCCTCAGCACCCTTGCGTTCTCCTATCTTGGGTCGTCAAGCCTTCACTGGACCAAGGGGCTCCCCTTCCAGTGATGCCAGATAAGGCAATCCTCTGCTACATATGCAGCTGGAGCCATGGGTACCCCATGTGTACTCTTTGGTTGGTGGTTTAGTCCCTGGGAGCTTTGGGGGGTCTGGTTGATTGATATTGTTGTTCTTCCTATGAGGTTGCAAACCCTTCAGCTCCTTCAGTCCTTCTCCTAACTCCTCCATTGGGGTCACTGCTCTCAGTCCGATGATTGACTGTGTACATCCACATCTGTATTGGTCCAGCTCTGACAGAGCCTCTCAGGGGACACCTATGCCAGGCTCCTGTCAATAAGCATTTATTGGCATCAGCAATAGTGTCTGAGTTTTGTGTCAGCAGATGGGATAGATCCCTCGATGCTGCAGTCTCTGGACATTTTAAGGTTTACAAATTATAGCTACTTGTTTCCTGACATTGGGTACTGTTTGGTGGTAGGAGAATGAGGTTGATATGATAGTTACTATCACTGTTGGCAAGATGAACTAGTCTAAGATCAAGTGAAAGAGCAGACTCCCATGTTCACTTGTGTGTGAATTCAACTGCCTTCCATACAGTCTTCTCTTCCCAGATACTTTACAGAGCCTGCCTGTGAACCCCATGTCTTTTTTGAGATTTCTGCAATATGATACCCTGGGAAAAATTAAATTTCTGTTCCAGGCCTCTTTACTTAGTGAAGATTTTGAATATTAGAATATATGTATAGTTGGATTTAAAAAATATTTCAGTTAATTTTTTCACATGCATACAATGTGTGTGGATCAATTTCAGTCTCTATTCGCTTCTTTATAATTTTCTCTACATCTCCACATAGAAAACTGATTCTGCCTCCTTTGGTAGCCATCAATTGTCAATAGCATCTCAGTTTTAAGGGTGGGACTTTATGGGTCTATTACCATCCATGCTGGAATTTTGGCTGGCTGGATCTTGTGTAGGTTTTCTACACAGAGTGACAGCCACCATGAGTTTACCTGTGCAACCACACCATCATATCTGACAAATATGTTTTGCTGCAGACTTCCACTCAACCTGGCATTTGATGATCTTTCTGTCCCCTCTTCCTCAATGATCCCCTAGAGAAGGAGTGTGCTGTAGGTGTCTTATTTAGAGCTGAGCATGCTGCCCAACACCACAGTTGTGTATCCTCCACAAGTGAACTGGTTGTCGACCTCTCTGTCAATGCTCATCGACCACATACACACTAAAGCTTTTCCTATGGCAGTTGAGAGCTGATAGAAATAAAAATGACAGGGCAGTTCCTTACTTCCTTCAATTAGCACAGTAATAGTATTGTGTTTACCCCCAGGGCTTATGTCTGTTCCAGCCAATGGGTTATTGGCCCATTAACCCTACTTTAATATTTGTTATAAAGTATCTCTGGAGTCTAACTTCTTGAGTTCTTTGTATCTATTGGATATTAGCCCTCTATTGGATATAGGATTAGTAAAGATCTTTCCCCAATCTGTTGGTTGCTGTTCTGTCCTATTGACAGTGTCCTATGCCTTACAGAAGCTTTGCAATTTTATGAGGTCCCATTTGTCGATTCTTGATCTTAGAGCCTAAGTCATTGGTGTTCTGTTCAGGAACTTTTCCCCTGTGCCTATGTGTTCGAGACTTTTCCCCATTTTCTCTTCTATTAGATTCAGTGTATCTGGTTTTATGTGGAGGTTCTTGATCCACTTGGACTTGAGCTTTGTACAGGGAAATAGGAATGGATCAATTTACATTCATCTACATGCTGATCCCCAGCTGAACCAGCTGATAAACAACTTCAGCAAAGTGGCTGGATAAAAACTTAACTCAAACAAATCAGTAGTCTTCCGCTATTCAAAGGATAAACAGGCTGAGAAAGAAATTAGGGAGCTGACATCCTTCACAACAGTCACAAATAATAGTACGTACCTTGGTGTGACTCTAACAAAGCAAGTGAAAGATCTGTAGGACAAGAGCTTCAAGTCTCTGAAGAAAGAAATTGAAGAATATCTCAGAAGATGGAACGATCTCCCATGCTCATGGATTGGCAGGATTAATATAATATAAATGGCCATCTTGCTGAAAGCAATCTATAGATTCAATGCAATCCCCATCAAAATTCCAACTCAATTCTTCATAGAATTAGAAAGAGCAATTTGCAAATTCATTTGGAATAAGAAAAAAACCCAGGACAGGGAAAACTATTCTCAACCATAAAAGAACTTCTGGGGCAATCACCATCCCTTACCTCAAGCTGTATTACGGAGCAATAGTGATAAAAACTGTATGGTATTGGTACAGAGACAGGAAGATCAATGAACTAGAAGTGAAGACTCAGAAATGAACTCACACTCCTATGATCTCTTGATATTTGACAAAGGAGCTAAAACCATCCAGGGAAAAAAAGACAGCATTTTCAACAAATGTAAACAAAATTTCAAACTTGTTTTCTACTGTATTTCATCTACGTTTACTGTTGTTGATTAGGATAAACTGATCCTATTCCTCTAGTGATGAACGGCACCATTAATCATATTCAAGGTGCAGGTTTGCACTACCCAGTCATTTTGAGCCATTTTATGTTTCCTTTGAAACTCAGTGTTTTCATTGGCTTTTTTATCTCCCCCATTTACTCACAGAGTTTGAGATATGTTTAATATCTTCTGTTGGGGCCACATCGTGATAAGTACCATTCTTGGCTGATTAGAATAATTTATCTATTACACAAAATAGTCTCCAGCTACTTTAAAATTTAAACTGTATTCTTGCAACATGGAAAAAGTTTCCACAATCAATCATTTGGTCAAGACTGAAACAGGTTTCTTACACATTTTCCTTTCATATTTTTCAATTTTTATTTGTTATACCTATCAATCCAGCTCATAACTCCTAAGTTTTCACATAAGCTTTTTATAGTACTTTTAGTTCAACTAGACTCCCCAAAGCTTTTTACCAGGTTTTGAAGATACATTTTACTTAATAGTGTATGGGTACAATAACTGTAATGTACAATAAATTTGAATTGTGGGAGTAAATGATTAAAGATCTTATCTGATAGCCAGTGAATTTCACATTTCCTTCCAAAAAGTTCAAGCAATATTAATGTATTTGTGTATGCACGCATGCACATGCATGTGCATGCACACACACACACACACACACACACACATACACACTGATAGTTATACACTTTGATTTGAATACAGACATTTGAGTACATAAAATTGCTCTCAATTGAAACATATCTATACACAGACACTTGAGCCAGGGAGAATTTGGCAGGCTACAATATTGTTCCAATTCTGCTGCCTCTATAATAATAGGATTATACATTCATGTACCTTGTCATATGCCTTTGGCATGTTCTTTTACCATTGACAAATTAATATATCTTGACCCTGGATTCTTCATTTGAAACCAACATGGCTTATCTGGATAAAAATATACACAAAGAGACTTAAAACCATTTGTATGTGATTGCCCACTCCATTTCTCTATACTATTTTGAGATAAACATGCTGGTTCAAAATTGTGCTATGGTCCCGGAGGAAGAAAAATAATGATCTGTGGAGTAGAGCCAACCTGACCAGGTTGTCTCCACATTAGCCACCTCTCTGTCAAGTGAATGAACCCAGCAGAGATCAACAGAGGCAGAGTTTTGCTGTAACTCAGCCAAGTGGATACCAGATTTACAAATGCTAGCTTAACATATTCCCATGAGCTGATTACCACCTTCTTGTTTGTGCTACTGAGATTTGGAAATTATTTATCTAGTGACACTTATAACACAATGGAATAAAATAGCTTAAATTGACAGTAATACATGACTCCCATATAGGCTACCCTGAGAATTTCAATTTTCCTGTACTCTGACTGCCTTCTCTTTGTTATCTATCTCATGTTCATGTTTGACTTACAGATTATTTTACTGTGGTATGTGCATGCAAAATATGAAAATCAAAAAATCACATTGGAAGGCTGGACTATTAGATAAAGATATATATATATATTTTTTAGCTTGAAGAGTCAAAAAAAAAAAAAGCGTTGAAGCCAAAAACATCAGTTTTTGTTTTTGTTATTGTTGTTTGTTTTGTTTTGTTTGTCTCACTAATTGAAAAGGGTGACGTTAAGTAACAGAATTCAGAAAACTACTGTGAGCTGTATGGAAGACATGAACAAAAAAGCAGACTATAGAGTTTATATTCAGACACAATTACCAGGATGTTGAGACAGACAGATCCATGCCTCATGAAAACCCGAAGATGACAAACTGTCTCCGGCGAGCCCCCTGAGACAGAGATGAGTCCATGTCCTTATAAATAGCTCCTTATAGTGTCCTCATCCTCTTCTCTTGCAGATATTCTGCCAAGACTCAGGAAGCTGTGACTCAGGCCTTTACCTATCAGAGAATGTGCAAAGTAGCTAGTGCATCTTACAGATTATTCCATCTGTGTTTCTGCTGCAGCAAATATTCAAAGCTAATATCATCTGAAGACATGCAATACATCTTCTGCAGTCTATGCAAAACCAGCAATTTCTTTGCTTGTTATTTCAAATGGCTGCATAATATATCAGCATCTTTCTTACAAAAATCTTGAACACTTTCCCCCTTCTGACATAACTATTTTTTTTCACCAATCGTCAGCAATATTCAGACACTGATGAGTAAAGGGCTGATTATATCTGTTTTGAATAGAGGACAACAATTTGCTGCTAGTAGCCAGAGCTAGGTATGAAATTTCACTGATTAGTGCCATGGGACTTAAGGAAAACTAGTAACTTCTGTCTAGGATAAACTGTGCAGAGACTTTATCATTCAGCCACTTAATGCGCTATATCTTACAGCGCATAAAATAATTCATAATTTGCAAAATACTACTGAATTTCTTTTTGTTTCTTCTCAGGAAAGTATATCATATAGCATAGGCTGGTCTCACATTTTTTATCTCAGGATGAACTTGAACTTTTGATCCTCCTCTATCTACCACCCAAGTACTGAGTTTATAGACATGCTCCATTATGCTCATTTTTATGTAGATCTGGAGCTGGACCCATAGACTTCATGCTAAATGCACAGTCTAAGAACTAAATGATATCCTTAACCCTTAATTTTAACATGCTATAAATTTGAAAGTATTTATGATTTATAAAATATAATCTGTAGGAAAAAGAAATGAGCTGAGTATCTAAGATCTTACTCTCTGAATAAGGTCTGGCTGTGGGTCTTTGTTTTAATCTCTTCCAGGAGGAAGCTTCTCTGATGGTGACTGAGCAAGGCACTGATCTATGAGTATAACAGAATGTCATTTTGTTGCTATAGTATTTTCTAGAACGGTAGTATTTGGTTTTATCTTAGTTTACATTGCTATCTAGTTTCAGATTCTTGGTCATGCAAGCATTGTCAGGCTTGGTTTCTACCTCGTGGAGTGGGCATTATGTTAAATCTGATATTGGTGGTTACTCCCTTAAGCTTTGTGCTATCCTTTCCTTGGGATATCGTGTGGGCAGGACGTCACTGCAGATCAGTTTTGTGGCTGGCTTGGAATTTATGTTTCTCTTTTGATAGTGTGCACAGTACATTTCTGGTATCAAAGACACTAGAACACAGGGGTAAAGACTCTAGACATGCACTTGTTCAAATCCCCATGTTCAGCAACTTGTGTGGATGTTGTTTTAACAATGGGATCAAGCCAATAGTTTGTAGAGAAACTCTACAACCTATAGTCTTGGCAACAGCCTGGGTTGCTGGAGGATTCTCACTTTGGCCAACAACTTTTGATACAAGCAGCTTCAATTTGTGACGCAAAAGGTCAGTTAGGACTCTGTCTCTCATGTTATTTGAATATTTTATTTAGATCATCTATATATACTTACATATTTTAGGGAACTTCTACTGTATTCAATTTCCTTACCATGCTTCAAATGGCCTTTAATTTACACGTCTCTCTCCTTGTTCTCTTCTTTGTTCCTGTTTCTCCCTTCTCACCACCCAAACCTCCTATTCTACCCATCCCCACCCTTCAGTATCTTTCTATCCTATTTCCCTTTCCTAATGAGAGCTATCTCTACTGATAAGCATGATAATGATATCAGCTTTAGATTACATTTTTAAGGAAAATGATTTGACACCAACTTTCTTAGATTAGAAAGGTTGGACAAAAATGGACAAGTGAAGTCATTTTATTGTTGAAGAACCAGAGTCTTGGATAAATGCATCTATTTGATTGCATTGAAGAAGAACTGAGGCATTTGCCAGTTCAAAAGCTGAGACTCAGATGGTGAGAACCATCAGCTATAAGGATAACCAGTGAATCTAGATCTGAGTCTTCTGAATGGCTTTGAACTAGGAGAAAAGGCTAAGTGGAAACTGATTAGCATTCCAAGATTAAAGTCTAATTTTAAATCAATTAGACTTAATTCACCAGGAATTGAAGAAATCTACTTTGTTTTGATTTAGTTTAAATAGCAGAGTCTGATACAAATACCTGAGTGCAAGTAGATTGTAGGGGAATATTGTTCTGGAACCACAGAGAGAAAATTGGGTGAAGAAAAATATCATGAGAAGGAGGGAAGAAATAAGTCAGAATGTTTTACTGATTTTTCTTTAGGTCTCAAGACAACAGAGAACTCACTAAGATAACATGCATAAATTACATACAAATTATTTACCACTAACTAATAAATCTGAAATGTGCAGTTTTTATTATTTGCATCTATCTTTGTTAGTTAATTGCTAGTCTCAAATGTATTAATTACAGGACTTTATTTACCACTTAGATTTTTGCTCATCCATGTTAATTGCTGTTCTATTTGCAATATCCAAGAAATGTAAGTAGTCTAGATTTCAATCAACTGTTGAATGAATAAGGAAAATGTTGTAAATGTGCTAAAACATTTTATTTAACTGTAAGTATAAATCAATGGACTTGGAAATAATTATTCTTAGTGAAGTAGCCCTGACCAGGATAGAGAAATGCTACACCTTTTCTTTCACATGTGCCTGCTATATTTGAAATTTGGATAAGCGTGTTTAGATTGGAACAGGTATAAAAGGATGGAAATAGTAAGGGGGTGATTAAGGAGAAGTGTCTAGGACTCAGGTGGCATAAAGAGAGAAAGGAGCATAACAGGACAGGAAGGGCTAAATGGAGTGAGCAATGGGAAGGCAAGAGTATAAGGAACAATAATGAACACTAAAGATCTCTGAAAATGTATTACTGTAGGAGCTTTCCTAAAACATATATAAAAGATGCTTAAATGGAGTCACCCAATAATGAAGAGCTAATCCTTCTTCCTAACACCACAGACTATCAAATGAAAAGCCCAGAGATAGGTATGGGCTGCTTCTTTTGAGGTTGCTTGTTGGTGGAAACCCACAGGCCCCAGAGACATGACAGTCTATTGTCATTACTCTTTATTATTCTCCAGAACTTGACAGTAGGACCATATTTCTAAAGATGACATCGACTTAAATTGCAGGAAACAGAAATCAATCAGGGATTGACTTGGGGGTCTCATTTCTACTGGATAGCTTTCATAGTGCTAGAAGGTTCTATTTATACTACCAGTTAGGAAAGAATTCAATCATTCCACCCAGGTGTGAATACTTCAAACTGCAATAACAACTGGCCAGGCAAGATAGACTTACTATTGTAGTACTGACACAATTGTTATTAGAATAACCAATCACCATATAGTAGGGTGGAATTTGAGCCTTGTACTGTTAACTAGGCCCCAAATCTAATGCCTAATAAGGTCACAGAGTTTAGATTGAACCTAATACTATTACTTTGGTAAACAGACACCATAATAAACTGGTTCCCTAAATTTGTTGTACCCATAGATTAATGAATCGTTCAACCTTTGTCAGAGAGCCTTTTTTCTAAAGTAAATAGTAATTAGTACAGAGTTTCACAATTGGTCAATGTGCAGAGAATAAGAAATGTAGAATACTGACTTCTAAATGGGACCTCTGTATCACAGTCCTTCCTGATAGACTCAGGGATCACCATGGAAGAAAGCAGAAAAGATTATGGTGGTCAAAAGTAGTGGATATCTTCAGAGAAATAACATTTGCTGAACACGACCAGGCCATTGCACACAGGAACTCGCAATGGCTAGAAGTGTATGCGTGAGACCCTCACAAAATCAAGGTAGCTAAAAATCCTCACAAAGATGGAGAGGGGGTCATGAAATTCTACTCTTACCTGAGAAGCTATTGTGCCATTGAGGGATACAGAGAGAGGGTTGCATATGTATAAATAAATGATACAGGCCCTGGGAAGGTACCTAGGTGTCAGAAGACTGTACCACACCCATGACTACACACCCATGCACTAAGTGGAATCGGTGGTGTGTGTGTGAGGACATATGAAGTTAGGAGAGAAAGGCAGTGAAGGTCGATGGGGAAAGGCTGGGAGGGATGGCACACGGACTTGCTGGAAAAGTATGCACACCATGAAGTTCTAAAAAAGCAAAACAAAACAAAACAAAACAAAATATAAAAACCAGCCACTGTATTTTCACTGTAAAATTGTCGTTTTACAATTTTATATATAATTATTCAATCTTTTTTTTCCTGAGATATAAAATAAATTTGTCAGTCGTTTGTTTCATCCAGAGATATATTTCTCTTTATTTACATTCACTTTATAGCAGTGTGCATTTTAAAGAATTCCATGACATTTATTTTTGTACATTGTAATAAAGAATAATTCATTTTTATGGCAGACAAATAAAAAGTATTATTTTAACATGGTATGTACTCACTGATAAGCGGATATTAGCCCAAAAGTTCAGAATGTCCAAATTTCACTTAACAGTAACCGCTGGACTGAGAGTGAGGTACCAGATGGAGGGGTTGGAGAAAGGTCTGAAGGAGCGGAGGGAATTGGTAGCCCCATGGAGGGAGCAAGAGCGTCAATGGGCCTGACCCTCCCCCTGGTCGTCCTGGAGTTCAGACCACCAACCAAAGAATACACATCTATTGACCCAAGGTTTGGACTACATATGTGGCAGAGGACGACCTCGATGGTCATCAGGGAGAAAGGAGAGGCCCTTGGGCCTGAAGGTACTAGAGGCCCCAGTAAAGGGGAATGTCAAGGTGGGAATATGGGAATGGGTGGACGGGTAGGTGGGAGGAGGAATTCCCTCACAGAGGCGGGGAGGGGGAGGGGATAGGGGGTTTCCAAAGAGGAGACCCAGAAAAGGGGAAACAATGGAAATGTAAATAAAGTATCAAAAATAAATAAAAAAAAGGGAAAAAAATTAAATTTTAAATCTTGATTTCAAATTGTTAGAAATGGCATCTGATCTAAAGCTCTCAAAAAAGGTGCTTTCTTAGAGGTTAAGGCAATTTCTAGATTGTTTTGGAGCAGGTTTTTTTTTTTCTAGAATTGGAAAAGATTTCAGGTAGAGGTACATAAGCACGATAATGTTTCATTATTCAGCATGCCTGATGTGCTAGTAGCACGCATACCATTTTATACTTCAGCATTGTTAGTCCACGGAAATGTGTCTGAAGGCACCTCAGCTGGATGCTCAGTTAAAACATAGGTAAAGCCTCACTGAAAGAATGTAACATTACTAGGAATTTCAATCTAATCCTACATTTTTTTCCAGATACAATATCAGTATTAGTCAAATGTAACTTACATAAGGCAAAATTTGAATAAAACTAAAAGAGAGAAAATTATCTTAAAACATTTTAAGAGGTATATGTAACTAGACATGAAAGTTATCTAACATGTAGTTTAAAATATGTGAACATTCATTACATTCAGGAAGATAAATATATAAAATCTGTAGAAATCAATTTATAAAGGATTGTCTATGGAACTAAAGTATATGTTCTAATGCAATTTTTGAAAAAGTGGAAAAATGAGCAAACGAAGAAAAATAATCAGACTAAACCTACACACAAAATATGAAGTATAAACGAGCAACAAGATAAACACAGAATAAAATGAAATTCCTTGAGATTGGATTGCCAATGAAAACAGAGAGAATGAGAGCTGATAACAGCATTTAATATGAAAGCTCCTTAAAAAAAAATCCTGAACTGATGGAAGGGAACAAGGCCATGGATTTGAAGTACACTGCATAAAAAGAAGCCAAGGTAAGCATAAGATGATAAAAAATTTAAAAGCAGTCATAAAAAGAGCATTTTGAAATGCAGAACAGGAATTCAGATCATTTCTCCAAAGCACTGTTGGAGGCGAAATGACTGTCCGAGCATATCTCTCAATTGCGTAAAGCAAATATCTACCATTCTGGAAGATTCCGAGCATATCTCTCAATTGCGTAAAGCAAATATCTACCATTCTGGAAGATCGTAGTCAGTCATAACAATCCCCAAAGTACAGTGAAGATGCTTCAGGTAAATAAAGTGAAAATTAAAACATGTTTCAAGCCTCATCCGAGTCATTGCAATCACATAGAGAAAAACTGCGTGTGAAAAAGAGGAGGTAACTAAAGGTAAAAGAGTCTAAGATTCCTTTATTTATGAAGCCATGGTTTAACTGGTGAGAAGGCTGGTGAGGAGCAGGAATGGGTGTCTGTATTCTGCATAACTATGTGCTGGTTAATCTGGAAGAAAGAAAGACCATGTCATCACAATTGGTTTTACTTAAGGTATAGGTGGCTTCTAAATCCTCCATTAAACTGAAAAGAACCAGTGACAGTTCCCCCCCCCCCGAGTCCTTGTAAAAAGACTTAATTTAAAAGCTAACTTATATTTAAAAGATAAGAAAAATTTTAGTTTCCGTTGGTAGTAAATATTCTGTTATTTCTATGATGGCTAAGGATGCTATTCCAATAAAGATAAGTTTGCAAACTACATTTCAAATGGCTTTGTTAGATAAAAGTTAATGACCAAACTTCACGTAAGACGTTACAGTGGGGTCAATTTGTTATTGCTAACTCTAATGCCTTAAAATAACTCCGAAGAGTTTTTACATCACAAGGTTAAAATCAGATAATGATTGACGGAAAGATGATAAGAATAAGAAACATAATTGTATGTCAATAATGTGAAGACTTAATTAAAAAAAGAATGTTTTTTAAACTCTCGTAGAAATTGCAGTGGAGAAAAGCTCTCAGCTCTCTGTTGTTTCCCCTCTGAATAAAACTGTATTCTTCATTTTGTGGTACTGTGGTTCTTTGAATGAAAAAATCCATTATAAGCTTGTGATGTATCACTTGTATTTGCTGCAAACACCCTTTGACTCATTGATGTCAGAGATAACAACGGTCCTAAGATCCTGATATAGCTTTCTGTATGGGGAAACTATGTACTTTAAAATAACCTGGAACAGAGAATACCCCTCTTGGCAAGACACATTCTGTTAATCTTTCTCTGGCAGGTCATCAATCCACAGGGTGTTTTCCTGTCCTACCTCACCACATGGCTGTCAGTGCCAGAATTAAACAGCTTTCTAATGTTCATACATAAATCAATACACATCTTTGATTTCTGGGGTTTGTGTCTAGCATAGCAAGTGATACTAAAACAAAATGCATGCTATGAGTTAAGATAAACATATAGATGTACAAGGAAACAAAATATTTTTGTATATTATTTGAAATACTATTTAAAATGTCAACAAAAATTCTAACATAGTCTAAGAAAATTAAATTTATTTTCAGTACATATACACAAAGGTCCTTTTTTCCCCTCAGAGGCATCCATGATAGACAGATTTCTGTATCTTTCCTGTAATGTTCTATGAATTTGTAAGTATGTATATATGTGCTTTAAAATAATTATAATGTATAGCTTGAGAAATATTTCAAGAATGTTTTATAATTCATAGTTATTAATTTAAGTTGTACTAGTTGACATAGTTCGACTATGTTTATTTAAAGTAAGCTAGTCTTTGTATAGTCTATTTTTTAGAATAAATTAAAATTACATGCAATTCATTTTAGTACACTGATAAGTGTTCTTAATATATTCTTCATGTGAATATGACAATAATGGATAGAGTTATTTGTGTGCTAATTGTATCTCATACAATCTTCTATGTGATTTATGCATACTGTTATATAATTAATTAGCTTACAAGTTTAATTTATCACAATTTAGAAATCATATTCCTAAATTTTACTCTCTTGGATATCCATATCTAGTAAGAAGTTCATTTGTGCTATTAATATGAAAATAGTATCTTCAAATACATAGATTTTCAAGACAGCTCACATTATGACATAATATTCTCCTTTTTAATTTTGTATTTCCTTCTCAACAAAAATGAATAGAGATGTCTTTTCCCCCATTATAATCTCTACAATTCTTTTTGCTGACATTTCTAACTCTTTCCAATAGAATTTCAAAGTTTCTACAAGGGCTGTCTTGTCAGCCATACAGAGTGCAAGACTTATGTATTTGAGTTATGTCCCCCAATTTTCCTGCCTCATGTACATCCATCTGGAATTGACTTCCTGCCTCTCTTGCTATTACAGACCTCAGATATGTGACACTTGGTTACTGATTATGCTCTTCTTTCTGGCCTCTCTCCTGGCCTACCTGTCACTCTTAGCATAACAAAAATCCTTTAGTGTTATATTAGGTCTTCTGGGATCAAACCTCATTTAAAATGAGTAACCAAGAGATGTGGTCTCCCTCAGGGAAGAGTACACCAGTCAGCTAGCTGTCCAGTGCCAAATGATCAGCCTTGAAACCATTCATAAAGTAACAGTATGTAGATACAACAGGTTATATTTTGGAACATATATGTATATACAAATACATAAACAATTCATGAAAAAAAGAGACCATGAATTTGAAGGAGAGTGGGAGGGGTGTATCGAAAAGTTTAGGAGAGGAAGAGAAAGGCGAAATGTAATTAAAATACAATCTCAAAAACCAACAATAAAGGGATAATCAATGGCTTTGAAAATCGTTTTCAAAAATGCTACGAAAGTGTCAACTCACATAAGCTTTCTTAACAGCAATTTGGTGCCAATCTTGTCTGAAAGCCACTGTCATTGACCTAATATATTTTCATATATGGTTTTCAGTTGTCTGTTTATGGAAAAAACTGAACACTGCTGCAAAGGAAGAATAATTTACTTCAAAATTTTATAATTTGGGAAAGTTTTTAACTTCTCTCTGAAATCATGCCTATGTCAATTTATCTCCACCTGTTTAGGTTCTGTAATGAAACTTATGGGGAAATTGAACTATGTACAGCCAATAATTGCAGTAAGTTATTTAAGAGAAAAAGAAAAATAGGTAAAGGAGAAAGGAGAATGTTAATTATTATGTTATATTATATTTTAACAAATATTTTGTTAAAATATTTGTTTATTATTTTTTCAGAAAAGTATTAACCTTGGGGTTCAAGTACTTCTTAGACTGGACACACTCCATATCTTTTAATTTTACATTGAACATTTAAAAAGGATCAGAATTCATTTCTTGAACATTATGAACTATGGGATAATCCTATACAGTACCAAGTTATAGATTATTTTTAATTAGGGATACTGTTATTGATTTTAATAACTCATCTGAAAGATGCATGACTTTAAGAACTATCATCTATCCATGGACCACATATCTGTCGTCTATCATAGATCTTCTTTGTATCATTAATCTACCTGTCTATCTATCTATCTATCTATCTATCTATCTATCTATCTATCTATCTACTAAATCCATCTTTAGATTTGTTCATAATTTTTATTAAATGTGAAAGGAAACATGATTTTAAAAAATACTATAAATTGCTGATATCATGTAGAGAGGAAACACCTTATTTAAGTCATATGCCTACTAACTCTCTATATAATTCAAAGATATCTTTGTTCAGCTCAAATTAATTTTTGCTAACTCACACGCTAAAAGTGAAAGTGGTAAACAATCACAATGTGGACAATTCTTGCATAATACTAATGATGAGCCTTTGCAACGTTAATATATAGATATTTTTCTTAATTTTAGTAAACTCTATTCTACTACACTCAATTTGTTTTTTGCAGCATTTAAAATGATACAATACTTATGTTAATTTTGTATCTCATTAATAGAAGTATGCTTATATAGCTTATACATTATCCTATATATTTGATTGTAGTTTATAAACTTATAAATTTAATTAAGTGATACTTAAAATGTTTTGAGCACCATTTAAAACTTTTTATATTAAAGGAAATGAGTTATACAAGAATTATAATGACCAAACTGAAGTATAATGAATGCTACTTCATGACATTAAAATAATATGTGTGTGTGTATGTCAGAAAAGTCATGGACATACACATGTATATGCTATCTAGTTTATCTTTGGTTTACTAATCTCAAATACAAGCAACATCAGACTTATTAAACAGTATATGTGATTTTATTTATGATACTGTTTTTCATCAGAAATTTGAATAGATAAACTGAGATCATGAAATATTTTAAAACAAATTAATTTTACTGAATTTCTTATTTGAAAATATTCACCATTGGTGCTTGTGAATTTATGGACATAGAGGTGTCAAATTTAAATTACTTTAGGCTGCTTTACAAAATGTTTCTAAATCATAAATATATGGGTATTTTAATGTAATTAAATGACTCATTGAAGACTTCATATACAAATGAAATGCAATTGAAATCTAAATTATTAAAGTCAAAACAGCTCTATGAAATATCAGTATTCTGAGTTAAAACTATATGTTAGCTTGAAATAAAGAAAACTCATATCAGAGAAGGGGGATATAACAAAATTGAATTAAATATTTATTAAATTCTGTTCATTCATGCTATAAACTGCTAAAAGAAAGTAACTGAAGACCACCACTTCTTGCTTATCATTCATGTAATTATTACATATTAATATAATAGAAATGTGGCCTAGATCAGAATCCACCCATCAGGCATATTATTAAATGTTTAATCCACTACATCACAAATTAAAAGTAAACATTATTTATTGATTTCAGTTGTCCATAAAGAAAGCAAACCATTTTAGTGTAGTCAGTGCACCAGGACAAGAGACATTTTTTCTGAAAACTAGAGAATATTCATCCTGAAATGTTCAGAAAGCCAATTAAAAGTGTGGAATCAATTACTGATTTCCTCATGCTCTTTTAAAGTCAATTCTATCATTCTCGTTTTATTTTCTTAGGTTTTTTATCTTGTGTCTATGACCATAGTAGCCTAGAGTAGACTACTTCATGTATATTTTCTTTCCGCTTATTGTTATTGGCAAGCAGAAATCAGAAAGTGCCCCTAAGTGATTGGTATAACAGAAAAGACTTGAGAATAAGAGAAAAACTCCCAATACTAATAAGAGAAAAAAAGTCCTCATGATGTAACAAGGCTGTTACATCTCTATTGATCTTGAGGCTACCAGTCTGGTCTTGGGAAAATCAGGATATTATCTTTAATGTAAAAGACAAAGCTTTTGTATCATATAAAATCTTTACAAAGACAACACGTGTTGCACCTCCGTGTTTTGTTGGTAACAGTCTGCACTGCGTTATTCTGTTTACCCCTACACTGAATATTGCATCTGCTCTGCTTGAGGTTTATCAGGAGAACATTCTGTGGAGGCAAAAGGCTTGTTTTACGAGCCTGACTCTCCTCACACATGGGGCTTACATCCTAGAAAGTCCAATAAATCTGTAGGAAATACTGATGCATTAATAGGTATTTTATAATTTGCATTTATATGACCATGTGAGTCATATTAAAAGAAAGCAGGTTAAACAAGAAACAAAACTGCTGGTAAAAAATAGAAAGATCAAGAAATTAAAATCGTTGCACACTGTGGTAGGAATGTAAAATCGTGCAGTTATTATAGAGGTATAGAGGTACACAACAGAGCCAAATGACAGCAGCACCTGAAAAAAGATGTTTACAGCGGAAAGAGTCAGATGCAGATATTTACACCCAACCAGTGGACAGAAGCCGGGACCGCTGTGGTTGAATTAGGGAAAAGCTGGAAGAAGCTGAGGAGGAGGGCGACCCCATAGGAAGACCAGCAGTCTCAACTAACCTGGACCCCCGAGATCTCTCAGACATTGAGCCACCAACTAGGCAGCATAGCTGGTCTGAGGCTCCCAACACATATGCAGCAGAGGACTGCCAGGTCTGGCCTCAGTGAGAGAAGATGCAACTAACCCTCGAGAGACATAAGGCCCCTGGGAGTCGGGAGGTCTGGTGAGGTGGGCATGAGGGGTGGACATCCTCTTGGGGATGGGGAAAAGGTATGGGATGAGGAACAGTCAGAGGGTGGACCGGGATGGGGATAACGACTAGACTGTAAAAAAAAGATTTAATAATAATAATAATATTAATAATAATAATTTTTAAAAAGATGTTTATATTCTCATCTTAAATGATCACATTAGTTTTACTCACAGTTGTGAAGAAATGTGACTAGCATAATGGACCGTCTATGGAAGAATAATCGGAGAAAATGACATCATATAAGTAAGCTGCCTGGTGAGGAAGCTTCTTGCTCAGTTCCAGGTTGACTTCTCTATATCATGCAACCAAAGTATATGGTGTGGAAGTGGAGATTTAAGCAGTTTTCTGGTTAAATGGAGGAATCTCTACATAAATAAGTTTTATGGGAAAATTGGTAAAAATAACAATTGGAAAATACTGATAAAAATCTTATTAAAAACCCCTTAAAAATAGTTGAGCAATTACGGTATGTTGAATTGTGTTACTAGCTCCTAGGTTATTTTCCCCACAAACTGTTAACTTTAATTTTTTTCCACACTAAATTAGTTTCTTCTGTTTCTATTTTTCATAATTTTATGCGTTTCATAATGAATTTTTATCAAACCATCCCCCACTATCTTCCCTATTCCTCTGCCACTTTTTCCTTTCAACTTCATGGGCTCTTTTTTAAAAACTGAATGTGTCCACTTAGCGCAATTTTATGTACATTGGTGTAGGACCATCTACTGCATTACGGGTAGTCTCTCAGGGGTCACGTCCTTGGGGAAAACGACTCTTTCTTCCCAACAACTATCAGCTGTCAGTAGCCTCTCAGCTAATTTAGCAAATTCATAAGCCCCTAACTCATCCACCCTGAGACATTACCACATGAACAAATAATGTGTGCAATGGACATCATAACAACTTGAAATAATATTTCCAATTTTGTTTGGTGAAAAGACATCACAACCTTCCATTGCTAACATATTTTAATCCTCCTGTATCAATAGTATGCAAATACTTGCTAAGAGTAGTAACACTGATAAAAGTGTAGACCATCTTTTGCCCGGTAGCAGAATAAAATTTAAAAGAAAATCCAAAGTCCCTTTATTTTTGGAATTAGCAGATCTCACAGCAGAACGTAACTCAGTAATTGATTTGTCAGTTTGCAGATCACAAAGAGAATTTGTTTTCAAATTTGCATTTGTTTCATTTCACTTTGTAAGCCATTTTGGAGGATATTTTGGGTTCAAAGAACACTGTGAAAATTTTCTATCAGAATCAATATCTCTAAAAGAGGCACCCAAGTTGAGTGGAATTTTGTGAGTTTAATGAGTGTTAAGGTCTCAATGTGAAGGACAAATGATCATAAAATAGGCTGTAGAGAGAATCTCCTGTGTACTGTATGGAGACATCACCTGTCAATAAAAAGCTGATCAGCCAATGAGCTGAGGGAGAAAATAGGAGGAGTGCCCGTAGGGAAAGTGGAATTATGGGGTAGAGTCATGCGCAGAGGAGATTCACCAGCAAACTGAAGAGACGGATACATGAAACTCAGCAGAGGTAACCAGCCATGTAGCACTCATAGAATATAACTAAAAACCCACCTTACTATAAACCATATCTTTAAACCCAATATTTATTACGCAAAAATCTGGCTCTACTTATTTGCCGTAGCACTTTTCCATTGCATCTCATTATGCAGTCTCTGAGTATTTCAACTATTTGATGCTCAAGACCTTGAAAACTTTCTCTCCTTCAACATCCAAATATATCCAGCCATCAAAAGGGTTTCGATGAATGAATGTGCGTGCTTGTCTGTGAGTCTGTGTTAGTAGAAATGCAAACATTAATAAATATGAGGTAAAATGAAAATTCTACTACGCGCATTTCTTTACGCAAATGAGAGTTACAGATAAAATAACAAATACACTGGGGGATTTTGAAAGAAAATTTTACTTTCTCTGTATGTGAGAATGTTCTGAATGTAATCTATGCATTTACCGTT
The DNA here is from genome assembly GCA_028551405.1 of Uromys caudimaculatus. NCBI lineage: Eukaryota > Metazoa > Chordata > Mammalia > Rodentia > Muridae > Uromys > Uromys caudimaculatus. Next base: position 77,509,569 of record CM052707.1, on the reverse strand, counting down.
GTTTTTCATCCTTGACATAAGTGCCGCCATTGCTGCGACTCTATGATTTGCTACCTCTCTGTAGAGATTTTGCCTGCTTTTCATTCTGGAAACAGAGACACTGTCCTTGAAATTTGAATGCTTCTTAAGCAGTTAAAACTGTGTAGCTGCCTGCTGTTGGGATAGTAAATTTTTCAATGACAACTTGCACCTGGGTCGCAATTAGCCTTCCTGAGATCAAGCTAGAGAAGCATGGCAAAATTCCATTTGGCACGTACAGGCAGAATTTCAATGGGGTAGAGCGGCTAATTTGAAAATATGACTCATTGTAATCTTGGACATACATCATTACTGAGTTTCCAGACATTTTGTTTCTTTACAGGACTCCGAATATTTGTTTGACTTTGTGGTGGTTATACTATGTTTTTGGATTGTTTTCTCATATAGAATTCCATTTAAATTTATTTTTTAAAATTAATAAAAGCTTGTATGTCCATTGACTTCTTTGAATAGACACAATTTTTGTCAATGTAGGACATGTTTTTCTTTTAACGTATTTTAATATTTTCATTTGATCTGAAAACAGCACTCATGCTTTTTCTTAAGCTATATTCATTACTTTTTAAATATTTACTTGCTGACTTGGGTGTATTTATGTGTGTGGATATATGTGTCATGGTTTACAACCTGAGAACAAACATAAAGTAGTTTCTTTTCTCTTTAGGTCATTAGACTTGGTGGCAAATTCCTTTACTCACTTAACAATCTTGCCACACCAAGCTATACTTAAAAATTTATCTTATTTTAATTTATAGAAATTAAAATTTAATTACGTTGTTTCCCCCTTTCCCTTACCTTATTCCCATTTCTGCCATGTCCCATATCATTCTGTCTCAATTTCATGAACTCTTTTTATAATTGTTTTATTACACTTATAGAAGCATAAATCTATATAGTACTTTGAGGTTATTTGCTGTTGCTTGTATGTATATGATTTCAATTAGAATTAAGAAATTTTTGCTTCTGATTATTGATTTATTTTACTATTTCTCTATCATATTGTACTATTCTTGATCTATATTCATTACCAATAGTACTGTTGTACTGTTAGTTTTCTGATGTTCTGATAATAGACCATGACTGTGGTTGTTTGAGAAAGATAGATTCACGGTGTTGGTCATTTTAATTCGTGGTCCCCAGTTAGGGTGAAGCATTAAGAGGTGTGGCTTTGCTGCAGAACCTATCTTCCTGGGGTGTCCTTTAGGGTTTCAAAAGTCTGCACCATTTTGAGTTAGCCCTTTCTGCTTCCTGTTTGCGGTCTGAGATGTGAGCTCTCAGCTGCTGTTTCAGCTGCCTGCTACCTGCTACCCTGACTCTGCCATCATAGATCTAAAGTTAAAATTCCATCTACCAATAAATGTTTAAAAATTCCTTTAATAATGAGGCTTTAACAATGTTCTGTAATGACAATGCATGTCCAGAGTGGCAGCTGATCTAAGCACTACATTTTTATTAAATATGCATCTATTTTCTGTATTTATCTCAGTTGGGGGCTATGATTGGTGAATTAAATATCATATATGTGTGGTGTTTTGATTAGGTATGGCTTATTATGTGTTTGAATGCTTGACCATAGGGAGTGGTACTATTTAGGAGGTGCAGCCTTGTTGGAGGATTGAATATATATATATATCTTAATGTTCACCTCTCAATGCTCAAGCAATGCCCAGTGTGGTACACAGTCTCCTGCTGCCTTCTGAAAAAGACATAGAACTCTCAGCTTCTCTATCACCATATCTGCCTGCACTCTACCATGCTTCTTTCTGTGATGATAATGGACTAAACCGCTGAAACGTAAGCCAGCCTGGACTAAGTGTTTTTTTTCACAAGAGTTGAAATGGTCATGGTGTTTTTAACAGGAAGGGACACCATAAGACACTATGGTACAGGAAATTGTAGCTTTAATTTAGCGTTGTTCATCTCAGTCATAACTCTGAGGATATAAAGCTGGTTTTCATGTATTGTCTTGTCTGCAGGTGGATGCGTGAAAAGTGGACATTTTCAAAAGTTCCTTTGGGCCTTTTCCAATGATTACCATTACTCTAGAGTTGTAGACTCCAGTGGTTTAAAGTTATTCAATGCAGATACTTCCCCAGGGACAGGGGAAATGACAACTGTGTCAGGTTCATGAGCCCAAGAGACACATTTTAGGTTGGGCTTTACCAAGGTTCTTATTTACTAATTGTTTTCCAATGATATCACCCTTACAACAGATTTGTGGTGAAACTATCATTTTCAGACATCATGGTCAACTAAGAACCTTGTTCTATCTAATAGTCATCAAGAGTTTGGTTATTTTTTTTTAATTAGAAAGTGAATAAATGTTCATAAATATGTCCTGGTTATGTATCTGAGATGTCCATCACAGGCTCATGTTTTAGAACCATAGCAGATGATGATGTTATTTGGGGAGCTTCTAAAACCTTTGAGACATGGAGACTACCTAGAAGATGTCAGCCAGTAAGGGTGGACCTTTGAAGATTATAATCAACTCTTATTCCTTTTTTAAAATTATAATTAATTTATAGCATTTCTCTCTTTTCTTTTCTCCCTTCAAGCAGTCCCATAAAACCTCCCCTAGGCCCCTTCAAATTCATGGTTTCTGTTTTTCGTCTGCCAGCATGTGAAGCAGCTCCAAGGCACACTGCCACAAATTCTTCCATATCTTTCCCACCTTGAGAGTCTATATCTGGAGGCCTAAAAAAGAAAATCATATCACCAGTATGTTGCCATACTGTAAACATAGGACAAGTAACTAATAAAATCCTCTTGGACAGGTTTTATTTCATATTCTTCATATAGTATTGCAAGATTGTTTTGTCCACAGAATTGAATGCCTTTTTTAGGAAATGGATATTAGGTCTGAAAATGGGCTTACATTGTAGAATACAACAAAAAACATGGTCATTTCATTATGGCAATTGTCTGCTGCTTATCTCTCCATATTTGCTCCATTTCCACTTTTAAAAGTCTTTATTGGCCACCATTTCTTTTATTTACTCACTGTGTCTGCATGTGTGTTTAAGCATAGCTTTTGATATGTATTAGATGAAGTCTAATCATCCTGTACTTCTGGTCTCCTCTCTACCATGTTTCTTAAACTGCAAAGAAAATCTACTAAATCTACTATGGGATCTAGTAGTGCTTTTTTGGTATACCCATAACCAACAAGTTCCTGAATAGCTTGTGAATTGTGTGATTTCTTGATCCTCAAGTGATATCCATCTTTATACCATAATTGTTTAATGGTTAAATGATTACCACGATAGTTTAAATTAGTTATACTAACATATGTCAGGTGACTATCAAGTGCCCTAAATGATGCAAAGCGTTACACTTGGGAGTTAAAGTAGTCATCATGGATACTAATATAAGAACCATGTAAGACGTGGTGAGAATTTTTAAATTTTCTTGGCTCCAGGAGTTAATGTTTAATTGCTTTTAGATGTACAACTTGAGCTCATCCATGCTTTCTTTCTCCTTCCTTCCTTTATTCCTTTCTCCAACAACTTTGGTATTTTTACTTTACCAAAAATGCTATCACCTTTTTTAAAATTCTGTCCCCCAACTTTAGGATTCTATAACTATCCCAGCTATTGGTTTCTCCCCATTTGATGATGCCACTGGTAAAATATTAACCGTATATAACTCTAAATATGCCACACTGTATAAAAACTGTTTAAAGTCAGCCTTGGATGTGAAAAGATGAGAAAACAAAATAAGAAACAACCCCAAATATCTGGATGGAGTCTCCTGACATTCTCAGGGTTTCTGGTCCATAACAGAACCAGCTTACTCTTCATGATAATACAGTGCACTCTACAGTGTTCAATAGGCAATTAAAGCCTTCTAAGAACAAGCTGATGCTACCTATTCTCAGCATAGAACATATCAGAATGTACCTTGGTTGGTCCTAGGTATTTTACCCAGGGTCTCATGAATGCTAAACAAATGTATTACCAAATGAGCCACAGCCCTAGACATCCATCTAGAAACTCTTGAACTGTATTTAGATCTCAAGTGTTCTCATATATTTGATTGACTAACCCATAATAGATATCTGGATTAAGTATTCAAGCCCTTACAGAACTCCGTGATTTTAATAATTCTTCACACTCCTCTAACACGGTATGCATCCTTCTACAGCAGGTCATAATTCTATCTCAAAGATTGTGGCTTTCCCATTCACATATTAATAACACATTGTGGGTTTCAGTTTTTCATTCTTTCTGTAGAAAATCAATACAGTTTAGCAATACTCAGCCAACTCCACTCCTTTTTTAATCATTCCCCACCCAACATTTTTTAAAATGCTTGCACTCTTGTGCTTTACAGAACCGTTTTCATCTTCCATTCCGTCTTGATTTCCTTTTAGATAATTATAGATAATTAATTTTAGTAACTGTACCAGCACTTTGCACTAAGGGATATTCACTTACTAACCACCAACAGAGGAACACTTTCTTCAACTTTTGGGTACTATCATTCCTAAGCTCTGTCTTTGCTTTCATTTTATTGCATGACTCTACTTCTTGTACAACTAAGTCTAACAAGAAAAGGACGTCAATGTGGGTTTACCAGGCAGGAATGCGATCAGAAGAAGTACTCCTGTAATGAGAAAATGAATAGAAAATGAGGAAAATTTAAGGAAAGACAGAACATACAATTTTGATTCTTCAAATAATAATAATCTAAGAACTATGATAGTAAGAAGTATCATAATATAATATCACTACATTGCTCTGGAGCCAAAAAGATTGTCATAAAATATATACCTTTCAAGAATCAGCCTATTCAGGATCCCTGTTGGCTTGGTCATTGTCAAGGGAAATCAATTAGAATAGGGCCTTAATGGAAATGAAAATGCTGTGGTGGATTCAGACTGCAATTACAATGCCTTTGGATGGACAAGGTTCTAGGGCTGGAGATCTGCAATGTATCACCATGACTACCATATCAGGAAAATAAAATACCATATTAGATTAGAGCATGGGAGGAATTGGTTGAAACTTTGTGTCTCTCTGTGGTACCATTTTCATGAATGTTCATCATGGTTTTGTGTAGGAATAACTTTTGTATTACTTTTGTTGTTGTTGTTGTTGTTGCTATGCTAAAATAGCATGAGCCTGTCAACTTAAGAAAGAAAGAGTTCAGTTGGCTAATTATTCCAGAAGAATAAAAGTCCTATCTCTATAAGGTGGAAGAATGGTGGCTGGAGCAGGAAGCTGAGAGCTCATATCTGGAACAATAAATATGAAGCAAAGAGAGTGAATAGAAACCTGGTGGAGTCTTCACCACTCTAACCCACCACCCCTAATAACATTCCTCCTCCGACAGGGCACCATCTCCTTCAGCTCTCCATGTAGCTCCATCAACTGGGTAAGAAGTGTGTAAATGCGTGCGCATATGACGGACAGTCTTATTTAAACCACTAAACCTTTTAAATGTCCAGTTAGTTACCACTGATATATTTGCTGGTGTCCTTATTGTAACTGTTGTATACACTGTATCTTCATATTAAAACTAAAAATGTTACCTTTATCTCTTTTTACAGCCATTTTTTTAGTTGCCAATTCTCTTACTTCATAGATGTAAATTCCAGGAAAACGAAAAGTCCTTTGATTTTTTTTTTTTTAATATTTGCTGTAAGCTTTAGTCTAAATGAATTGTTTAAAAAATGTTTTCAATTCAAATAGAATTACATCACATTCTCTGCTCGATTTCCTCATTCCAGTCCCTCCCAGATACCACTGCACAGTATCTTCAATGCCCTACTCCCAACCTGGTAGTATTTCCTTTGATGATTATTGTTACATACATGTGTATACATGTTTGAATGTGTGAAGAGCATAAATATATTGTAACACAAACTACGAAGTACATTTTTGTGTGTATGTGGTTTCAGCACTGACTACTGTTCGTTCTACAACCAATAAGGCTCATTCCTTGGAGAATCTTCCTAGTGGTCATTAGTTGCTTGAGGTTCTTTGTTTATGAGTAGGCCCTCATGAGTCTTTCAAGTTCCATGTTCATAAGTTTATTGATATTGTACTTGTCCATGCAGCCATTCCTGAAATATACTCATTCACAGTTGATTTTTTTGGTATTCTGGCTCTTGAAATTTTCTGCCCTTTTACTGCAACATTTGTTGAACTATGGATGCTGGATCTGATTTAGATGAATCCCACTGTGGCTGGGTTCCCCACAATCCATTGATCTCTACATTGTGTTCACTTGCAGTTTTCTATGATTGTCTGAATTTGCTGTAAGGTGATACTGCTTTAATTAAGGGTCATAGCTACACTTATCTATGTGCATAAGGGTAAGACTTATTACAAAGTGGCAGTGGGAGATTCTTTATGAAGATCCATGACCTTGTTAGCCCCTGGCTAAGTTTGCTGGTACCAGGCATAATCTTTTGTCCTGCTGAGAGGATATTGAGTTGAATTAGATAATGATTGGTTTTTACCAACATGTATGTGCCAATAATTGCAACCGTATGGATATCTTGCCATATTGTTCATTGTTGTGGTTCATAAATGTTGCAACTAGATAGGACTGTTTAATTTCTTTGCTCCCTTGGGAGCTTTCTTAGTATTTTCTGGAATCATGGAAGTTAGACCACAGAAAAAAAAGCCTTTCAGGTCAGAACCACCTAGAGTCATCCAAGTCTTGAATTCCAAATGTGCAGTGTCCTCAGTAATAGGAACCAACTCTTAGCTCTTGAGAGGCAACTAAGGGCTGCATCTATATTGTTAGTCACCTAGAGTACCGTATCCAACCATTTGAAAAGGGGTGGGGTTGTGCCTATACTGGAATTTTTATTAGTCTATGATTCTTGGGGAGAGCATTGTTAGCCCAAGTTGCCTACTTTATATCATCTATCTATCTATCTATCTATCTATCTATCTATCTATCCATCTATCTAATATATACATATATTATCATATATATATATATATATATATATATATATATATATATATATATATGAATAAAAATAATGATTCCTTGAGGCTTTGTCAAACAACTTTGGTGTGTTTAGTTCTTAGTCCCTGCATCTCCTTCTGTACCGACCTCCCTCTCTCCAGTCTATTTGGAGCTGTTCCCCGAAATTGTTTTTCATTTCCTACAACCATTATTCCCTTTCCCCTCAGTAATCTTTTTTTTTAAATCTAGGTTTGTCTACAATCTGAGGTTTGCTCTTTAAGACTGATATTGCCCTAGTTTTCAAATTAATTGCAAAGGAATTCTTGACCCAGAAAACAGGAAGAAACTTGTCACCTCTGCTTGTTTTAACACTGATTGGTAATCATTTTAACAAGGGTCATAGTTGGCTCTGTAAAAAGGTGGAACATTTTTCTGTGCTATTTCAGAATCATAATTTCACCATTTAATAATAATAGAAATAGAAGTAGTAATAATAGAAATGTCTTTTCTGCCACATATATTCATATGATCTTTTCTCCCACATTAGTGATATTAAATTAATATATTATAACTTCTATTTCTTTGCTTGAATGTAAATGGTAGTGATGACCTTTGAGGGGCTGGAGGCTTTATCGATATCATTTTTCAAGCCATTGCAACCACAATCTAAACTATTTACCTATTTATTCTTTGTGCCAAAAGCAGTTTAAATAAGAAAAAGAAATATCACTCTTGAAGCATATTTGGAAATTGAAGATTTATTCATCCATTTCCTTACAGAAAATAATGCTAAGATTTACATTATAAACTGTAATAATGTTACTGAGGATAATATATTGAAGAAAGTATTTTAGGAGAGACAGAAAGGCAACTTTTAATATGGTATCAGAGTCAGGAAGAGCATTTCTCTCAGTGAGAAAATAATTATTTTTATCTTAGGACACCAAGATGTATGTAACTGAATCAATGCAATTCTCTCAAAGCTTTGGGTGTGTTTGTGAAACTTTCATAATGGCTTGTGAGTTTTAACCTCATTCCGGCTCCACTTTATCTTCTCACTCTTATTACCTATATCATATATGACTTTCCCTTTGCATGTTAAGTTCATTCTAGACAAAAGAAATACACAAATTAAATTATACATGAGTGAATTAAACTATGATAGTTAAACTTACATCGATAGACTATAAGAGAGATTTACATAATAGGTAACATTTCACTGGAATCTTTAGTTTTAGTTTGATATTATCATAGCATTAAATTCGGAATTGGTTTTTTAGTATGTAGTTGCGATCATCCAAAGCGTTGTGTACAGTGCATGTATATAGTGACAGATATTTGAAACATATCATTGCTGATGCTCTTCTCATATTTCTGTGTCTAAGAGAGTCCGAGTCCCATGAAATGCCCCTTGATAAAAATGTTTGGTTTTCCTTGGTATTTTTTATGACCTTTATTATTATTATTATCTTTAATCTTTTTTACAGTCTAGTTGTTATCCTTCTCCCATTCTGCCCTCCCACAATTCCTCATCCCATTCCTCTTTCCCCTGTCTCCAAGAGAATGTCTCTCCCAGTCGTGCCCATTCCCTGGGGCCTCAAGGCTCTCAATGGTTAGGTGTTTTAACATAGAGTTTTGTTGCTCTTCCACATCACCAGGAGTTAGGAGCATAGTAGTTTTCTCTTCACTTCTGAGGCTAAAAAGATTTCAGAGATGAATGACATCTGAAAAATTTACTTTACTTGTTATTTCCTTAATTAATTTTACATGTAATATAATTACTATTGAATAACTCCATTTGTTCTTCCATAAGCTGTGATGAAATTGGATGGAGGACACCAGGACTGCAAGGCCCTTTAAATGAATTAAACAGGGTGCATATGAGCTCACAGAGACTCAATCATTGAGCACAGGGCCTGTACCAGGTCTTTTGCATATTTCTTACAGTTATTAGCTTAATATATTTATGGGACTCCTGACTGTGATAACAGGTGGATCTCTGACTATTTTGCTTGATATCTTGACTCTTTTCCTTCTATTAGGTTGCCATGTCCAACTTTGATATGATACTTTTTGCTTCATCTTATTTTATCTTGACATGTTGGGTTGTTATCTTTTAGACGTCTGTTCTTTGATAATCAGAGACAGAAATAGAGTGAATCTGGAGGGTATGGGAGGTAGGGAGGCACTGGAAGGAGTAGAGGGAGGGAAAACTGTATTCAGGATATATTGTAGAGAAAAGAATCTATATTCGGTAAAATGGAAAAATCTATGTAATATGAAATTAAAATCAAACTTTTCAATAAAACAATAATACTATGATAAAATTATCTTCAATATTTATGAGCCACATTTTAGTGTTTCCAGGTATTAGTATTATTTTGCACTGATGTAAACTTTTATAGGAAACCACTGTGTAGCATGTCTATGAGTTTTTCTTCATGGATCTCTTCCTGTGTGTGTCTATGTGTATACCATTGATTATAATCATTATGATTCTTGCTATATAATTTAGTTCAGCTTTTAAACCACACACGTGTTGAAGTTTATGTTATATTAAATTGCTAATCTTCATGAGGAAATGTCATCGTTTCCTTCCAGAAACAGTTATGTTCATATTCAAGGTTATTCTCAAGTCCCTTAGCTACATTCAAGAAACACATGCAAATGTGAGTATTATCATTTTTTTTGTTTGTTTTTCAAAACAGGGTTTCTCTGTATAGTACTGACTGTCTTGGAACTCACTCTGTAGACCAGGCTGGCCTCGAACTCAGAAATCCACCTGCTTCTTCCTCCCAAGTGGTGGGATTAAAGGCATGCACCACCACTGCCTGGCTGAGTATTATCATTTTTTATATTATCAAGCTCAAGGATAACAGCACTTGAATGATATCATATGTCTTACAAAACTAAATGCATATAATTCTTCCCTTTCAGTTGCCTGGAAACACTTTATATTAAAACATGTTTCCAGAAGTCACGGTGTAATTGAAGTAATAAGGAACATTTACCTTATGCAGTCAGTATACACTGAATTCCTTTTAAAATATACTCTGTCAATCTTCTCTTAAGGTACTATAATTTAATATCTGTGAAATATGGAGGAATGGGGGCAGTGGTGACATACAGGTAAATATTTGAAGACAAACAGTTTTATTATTATACATGTACTGTTTAAAAGATTTTAAAGTTATATAAGCCAATTGCCTTGGGTACTTATTGCCACAAAGTGAGGTAACTTAATAAGTTGCATAACAATATATCCTGATTAAAAATACACTGAGAGATAAATTGAGAAATATATTTTAAATGCAACTCAATTTTCTTTTGAGTTATATTTAAAATTTCTACTTCATATTTAGTCATGTAGGCTAAAATATTTAAAAATCACTTCATCTATTCTAATGTGACATAGGGGATACTGAATAGCTCATGGTGTAGGCTTCATGACCACATGACAACTAATTTAGCAACCCAATGAGATTTTTTTTTCTCCTTATTAATTTTTATGCTTTAACTTCTATTTTAAATGTAATATTGGTGACAAAGTCTTTTTAATTAAAATAATCTGGTTTGCATCAGATACTTGTGATTGAGAATATATTTGGTCAGAAACAAAGGGCTCCTCAGTCTTAAGGAAGGTATTAGCAGGGCACATGTTATTCAATATTAGGCTCTTTTGTATTTTTAGATGAGCATAATTGCACTTTACTGTTTATTGCCTTTTTGCCACGGGTCTTACAACTTAGTATTTTATTCTTGTATCCTAAAAACTACCTTAGTATACTCACATTTTGTAAATTTCCCTTATTAACTAGTACTTATATTACTGTTGTAAAGCAATATCTTTGTTTGATTCTAACATAGAGAATTACATAATTATGTACTTAAAGTTTTAATCAGTTTTACTGGACTTGAACAGACAGTGATCCATATCTCAAAGGCACTAAAAACACAAAACACACTGGAATAAAGCATAATTGCCTGAGAATTACAGTTATGTGGTATATGACAATTTACTGATGTCCTGAATAATTAATCCAAATAACAATTCAATACATTTTGCAGACAAAATAATTATAAACAGTGAAGTCACCTACGTTATATTAAAGACCTTATGTGCCAGTGTAATAGCTGAGTTCAATATTCCTAGGTTAGGACTTCACAGTGTTTTGAACCCGCGAGTGGACCAGGCCACCAGACAAGAGTGTGTCTTGAATTAGATGCTATTACTGACACAACTCCTCACAGTGGTGGCTGTAACATTTGCCAGGTTCATCCTGCAGTCAGTTTATCTCTGAAGAATTACAAGATAGGAGTGTTCACAGACAAATAATCCAAGTCTTTTCCTGTGACCACAAAGGATCGTGCTTCTGTAACATCTGTAAAATGCTCTATTTCCAGAGCAAGTTCATTGACCCAGAACATCTGGATCGCTTTTTGTTTAGAATGTTGCAAGAGTTATAACTAAAACTAGCTTGAAAAGAGTTATGCACTGGCACACTAACACAGATAAAGCAAAGCTGAAATTTTAATTAGTGGTAACCCAATCATAATTTGGATTTGCTTATTTTTCATATTAAACTCTACTTTATCTGAATATTCACACATTCATACATTTACATAATCATTCAAAAGTAATTTAAAAATAATATTTTTGTAAAGCCAATGACTTGTCTCTGAAAAAGTCAGATGCATTGCCTACCACACTCACACTGTAAGGATATCTCCATATTTAAAAATTGCTTTACAATGTTGCTTAGCAACAATCTGGTCATTTAATTTCAAAGCTATTTCTAAGCTACAGAGCTTTTTGTAGAAAAGAAACCAAATACTCTGACATTAATTTCTCACTGCAACCGTAGCAGTCTTGTGTTTTGTCTAAAACACAATGATTTTAACATCTTGGAAATCACATTGTTTGTTGAGATGTTTAAGTCCCTTTATTTAAGACATTAATAAAAATGAAATTAACTGTTCTTTGGTCTGCTTATTCAGTTGTTCAAGGTAATATCCAACTTATGACCAAAATCTTAAGCTAATCTTTTACCTATGTGAGCTAATCTTTTGAGAAAAGCCAGATTAAAAGGCAATCCTTTTTTTTTTTTTTTTTTATAATGAGTTACAAAGAGGAGATTAAGTAAGGGTTTAATATTTAAATCACTCCAACGTGGTAAACAAGGTGCCCATGTATCTTTCATAAGCACTTGATACCTTCTGCTTGGTGTCAGAGTTTTATACATATTTTATAAACTACATTGTTGTTTGTGTTCCTTAAAATCAGATATATAGTTTATTTATCTTTGAATTCTTGTTCCTTGTAATCTAGGAATGAATTCTATATGACAGGTGCTTCATAAATATGTGCCAAGGTAAATATATTAATAAATAGTAATAATCATAATATCTGGAGTAGTCATCTATGTGCAATACATTTTTTCAAGTATTGTCTTTTAATATTAAAGAAGATTTACTACTAACTTTCTCCAAGACAGACTATTACACTACCTTAAAAGAAACTAAAATGGATGGTAAAATGTTATTATTTTTTATCAGAGATAGGTCAATTAAATGCTTGTATTCTAAAGAATTGATGGGGCTGCCCGTTGTTTTTCAGAAATGTAGGCTTCAGGGCAAACAGAAACAGAGAGTTGTACCTAAACTGGCAATGCCTCTGTGTTTGTCCTGCCATGGCTGTTCTCCATTCTAGTATGTTTCTCCTTTCAGAAATCTCTTCTCTGTTTCTCTCAGTTCAGTGTCTACAATGAGGTACTTATGTCATGAGTATTTATCCATCTATGTTGGGAATCTATTCATATCTGCTTTTTGACAATCACCTTTCTTCCTTCATATAAGGTCATTGCTTAGTAATATATGCCTCAAGTGAAATACGCAATTGATAGTACTAGGTCTTTGTTGTAGCTGGTGATGAAGGTGATCTTAGGTTGGCAACACTGGATGTTTTGACTTAATTCTAGAATTGTGGCCATTAATTCTTAAGTAATGGCTTTCTGAGAATGCAGCTAATTAAAAAAAGAAACTATTTCAGCTGAATACTTCAGAATAAATGCTCTAAACAATATTCACCAGTCTTACTGGGTAAATGGTTGAGGAGGAAAATGGATGTTGGCCAAGTCTAGAGTGTCTCTCATATAATTAATTAGTTACAAAGAGAAAAAAATATTATTTTTTTCAATACAAAACCTGGTTGAGGAACCAAACCGTAACCCACTCTTCACTCTCAGGAATGCCAGATATAAGATACTCATATTGCATCCTCATATTATAAACTTATGGGGGGAAATCATAAGTGCTGTGTATTCCTGTCAAAAATACATAACTTCAAGATCACATTTTAAAACGACTACACAAATGTAAATAATGACACATCTAGGAAATAACTGACAGTTTTAGCCATGATTACCGGTATCTTTAAGTGACAAAGCCCAGGAACTTGCCTCAAATAGGAAGATATTTAGAAACAGATGTTGAATATTCTTTGTATTGCTGTTCTGCCACATAAAATATCCAGCGGTAGGATTGTTAGTCTCTCCTGCTTCCGTGGCATAGAGACACAGCATATCTACAATTACTTTTTTTTCATTGAGTTTTCTGATGTCAGTCTAGAAAATGTCTGGTCCAATGAGATATTTCTCATAAAGATATATACTGTGTAAAATTTACAAATCAAGGCAGTTCTATTCATTTTAGTCATTTTGTATGGATGCCTCTTGTGCTAGATAGTTTTATGTCAACTTGATACAAACTCAAGTTATATGAGAAGAGGGAACTTCAGTTAAGCAAACACCTGCATATGGTCAGTCTGTAGGCTGGCCGGTGGAGCATTTTTAAAATTTCTGATTGATGGTGGAGTGCCCTTCCCATTGTGTGTGGTGCCATCACAGGGGTGGTAGTCCTGGATTCTAGAAGAAAGCAGGCTGAGCAAGCCATGGGAGCAAGGCAGTAGGCAGCACTCCTCCATGTCCTCTGCCTTGGCTCCTGCTTCCAGGTTCCAGCCTGTACGGCTTTTGGTGATACGGAACTGTGATCAAAATAAACTTTTTCCTCCTCAGGTTGATTTTGGTCATGGTGTTTCATCACAACAATAGTAACCCTAAGTCATTGTGCTTTACAATACTTCTGTTTCTGTTGTTCTCACCATGCATACAAGCATGATTTTGATGGCTTCAATCATTTCTGTGGCTTCCAGTTGCCACTCAGAATATAAATATGTTGTATAACACACCAATTGTCTTGTGTAATAGCATCTTCTATCTTTGTAATTGATGTACATAAACATTGTTTTACATTAATTGACCTCTCTTAAACAGTCTTGTCTTTTAATTTTTGACTCTTTTATATGGTTTTTCATAATACTTTGTTTGTAACTTCCTATATCAGCCATTCTCCTGAAAAATGTGATGCTTTGTGACTCCTGAGAAGAACACAGTCTTACTGACATCTTAAAACAGTTGTTATACTCTGATTACTGGTCTCATGACTAAAGTGCTTGAATTACTTGATACATATTTGGACCAAGGAGTTTTTAGTGGTTCAGCTTCATCGTACACATAAACGTGGGTTATGGTTGATAAGAATGAGTTCACTGAGTAATACCCTTGGGGAGGAATATCTGATCCTGCTAGGAATGGGTATCTTAAACTTATATTTTATTTATGTTGTTGTTTGAATGAAAAAGACTTCCATAGACTTGTAGAGAATGGCGTCATTGGAGGTGTGGCCTTTTGGAGCAGGTATGGCCTTTTTGGATAAGTGTGTTACCAGAACTGGGATTTGAGGTTTCAGATGCTCAAGCCAAGTTCAGTGTCTCTGTCTTCTTGCTGCCTGCCAATCCAGATGTAGAGCTCTCAGCTCCTTCTCCAGCACCACGCCTGCCTGCCTACCTGCCACCATGCTTCCAACCATGATGATAGTGAACTCACTCTCTGAACCTGTAAGCCAGCCCTGATTAATTGCTTTCTTTTATATAAGACTTGCTGTGGCCGTCCTGTCTCTTCACAGCAATAGAATCCCTAAGACAACTTACTGAGTTGTAAAGATTTAATTTTACTCATGTGCATATCTATGAGGATGTGTCTGCCACTTATCTTGCAGTGTTTGGAACTTGTCCTTGGCATAAGATTAGGACTTTCAGTAAGTCTGAGCTCATCACGCTTTTCCTCTTCCCCCAGGTGAATCCATTATTACCCAGTCCTCTCCGTCTTCCTTCCACTCAGCAGCGGCTCTACTGTGTTGTCAGTTCCTTGGCTTGGAATCAATTCCTTCTTCCTGCCAAGTGCCATAGATGCTACAAAGTGCTTCTGTAGTAGTAATGTTGCTACCTAATAGACTAGAACTGCACAGCTTCTAGTCTTTGCTATAAATAGCGTGGATATTCTCTAAGTTCTCCCTCTGCTTCTTCATTGGACTGAATAATATCTACGCTAGCAGTCATTCCTAAATTTTGACTGTAATTACTGATTACTTTTTATGGTTAATATAGTTTTATCTGTTCATTGTTTGTTTCTACTGGAACAACTGTAGCATAAGCAAAGATCTGTTGGTCACTCACTGTACTGATTTCGGTGTTCAATTAGAGGGCAATAATGTAGAGACACTGGAGAGAACCTGGGCATGGAGCGAGGAGAGTGTTCCTTTTTGTCTCAGCCATGCTAAAATATTTCTGTAAGTTCATATTTATATTAACCTCTTTCTGAGAATATTTAGGTATGACTACGCTAACTCAAATTGCAAATTGCCCTTGTTTATAATATTTTAATATTATAGAATATGGTTTCATTTTGAATCCACAATTCAGTTGAGATAGAAAATGAGCGAGCCATTGATGTTGTTGCTGGGAATTCCTGTAAGCCCTTTGGTGCACAGGGAACATGTCATACCCTGGCTACAGCCTTAAATCCAAGGACGGTGTGTCTTTCCCACAGAGAGACAAATGGCATAGAGTCTGTCCACTTGCAGTGCACACCTACAGTTCTGCATGGGATGTGGTCATCGCTTTGGTTCCATACAGGCTAGGAGGTTACCATTTGGTTTCTGTGGAACCAAATGGACACTTCCCATTCCATCAGTTGAATTAAAAGCCTAGGAACAATACTGATCTGCCTTTTCAAATTTGTTTATTTAATATTTTTAGATATAATTATTACAAATAAACTGGACATACTTAAAATATTAAATTTACTGTGTTGGTGTTTATATACGATTTGTCACAATCAAGATATTTAAACTTTATCAACTCTATTCATATCTTTTTAATGATGCTTCATAGTTTAATCCTCTTTTTCCTTCTTTTCCACCCACAGGCAACTAATGATCTTAATTTTTCATATAATCAATGGTTAATTTTAGTTTACTGGAATTAAAAACAGATGAGAACAGGTGCCAAGAATGTAGTATAAATGATTTGTTTCTGTACTGTGTGATTATTTTGATATCCACCATTTTCTTGTGGGCAGAAATTATTAATTTTAAAATTAGACTTTATCTACTACTTGTTTTCAAAACAAAACTGAGCAAAAAGAACAGAGGCTTTTGGGTTGTCTTTGTCTGACATATACACAGATTCATCCATTAATTAACACTGGCTCCCAAAGTAATATAATGGCTGCACTAGATTTGTCTACATTGGCATGGTCTTGTCCCTCACACTCTATTGTTTGCTCTAGAGTTGACTTTTGATGCCTGACATAGGATGGGTTGAGACAGGTTATAAAGGCATGTATCCCCCACTGCAGTCTCTTCCTGAGTATTTTAACTCCCCAACTGTTCGTCCATTTACTCATCTTCCCCCCATTACTAACCAGTGGTAACTAGCACTTTTCATTTTCTTTTCTTATTTCTAGCTTTTCCTTTTATCTAAGATCTTCAAGGTTCAAGAATATACCATGTAACCTTTTGGGATTAGTTTTTATTACCTAGTAGTATTCTTCACACAGTAATATGCACTTATTTTACCTTATGTCTTTTCATTGCATGGTAGATCATTTATTAGTAATGAAAAATATCCCATTTTTTTAGATACCATATTATTTGTTTTCCATTCACATACTGAAGTAGATTTTTCTTAGGGTTGGTGTTTATCAGTAAAACTGCTACAAACATTTCCTTCTGGGTTTTATATGAATATAAATTTTAAATTCTTTTGATAAATACAAAGAAGTATAGTTGCTGGGTAGATCATATGTTAAAAGGTTGTCTAACCTCATAGAAACTCAATAAACCATCTTTCAAATTGTCTGTTTCATTTTTCATTCTCAGTGCAAATGAGAGTTTCTGTGCCTGCACCATTTCACCAGCCTTTCATGATGATACTAGCTCTGCAGTTATTCCTTTCGAATAATTACATTGACCTCTCTCACAATAGCTTTAATTTACAGTTCTCTGAAGACAATTTGTAATCTGTATACTTACTTGAGTCTTTCCAAGAAGTGTTAAAAATTTGGTCAATATTTAGCTTATTTTAATTATTAAATATTTTCAAATATGGTAGATAATTCTCACTTATTAGTCAGGTCTTCTATCAATATTCCATGGAAGTCTGTTATGACTTTTCATTCTTTCAGGTGCATCTTTTACAGAGCAGAGATCTCAATTTTAATGAAGTTAATCAGTTGTTTCTTTAAGGAACTTAATCATGGTTAATTCCAAGCCATGTGTATTTTTCTTTGTAAGCTTCTAGGAATTTTATAATATTGCACTTAATTTTATGGTACAACCACAGAATAATTTCCTAGAATATTAATAGGGAGTGTATTTCACCTGTATGTTAAGTTAGGAAGAAAAACTAACTTGATAAAATTGAATGCCCCTACTCAAAACATGGGTTAACTCATATTTTGTTCTGTTGTTTGAATTTTTAAAATCAGAATTGTGCTGCTTCAACACATATTGTAAACAATACTATACACTATGGGTTCCAATTCTAGTTCACAGGAAAATGCCAAGTCTTGTATTCTCATTATTTAGACTATCATGTGATAGATTACTCTCATTGAATTTGGGGGGTATATCAAAGCATCTTTGTAAAACTAGGAAAAAATTCACTGACTTATGAAACAAAATTATTTTGTATAGCTTCATGGGCAAGGGTGAGAGCTCATGAGTTCTTTCTCCATGGAAGAACGTTAACTGGTTCAGTCTTGTGTAGGTTTTGTGCAGATAATCACACATGTGAGTTCATGAATGCACTGGTTTTATATCCAGAAGACAAGTTTTGTTCCAGTCCTCTCTGATCTCTGGGTCTTACAACTTTTTTGTCTCCTTTTCCGTGATGGTCCTTAAGTCTTGTAGGGAGAAAAATGAAGTAGATGTGCTTTCTGAGACTGAGTATTCCACTGACATCTTTGAACTTTGGTGAGTCGTGCGTTTCTGAATTAACTGAGTCACAAAGAAAATTCTCTGATAAGGTATGAGAACTGTCCTAAACCTTGAGTATAGGAGAAATGAATTTAGAGATTAATTTCATACTATGTCAATTTAAGACAATAATAGTAGTACATCCATTCCCAGAGCTTGCGATGTCCACAGCAGCTGACTATAATTTGCCTTGTGCTCTAGCAGGAGTGGGATTTTGCCAGCTGCAGATAGTTTCTACGATTGTATGATATTTGGAATTCCGGGGACTTTTAGAAGCTATATAAATGCAGGGGCCACAGGAAGCTGGGGCAGAGTGTGCTGGTTGGTTGTTGGTCATGGTTTGTTAAATAGTCATGGGCAAACAAGCAAACGAACAAAAACAACAAGAAAAAAAAATATATATCTTGATGGCAAAGATCAGATTTGCCCCCAGGGAGCTCGGATGTCCCTAATCTGCAGGAGGTAGTCAAACAATAAGGTCAACCTCTGACTTTATTCAAGAATCTCTTTCTTTCTGCTTTATCCTTGCTTTAAATCTCCTATCTAGTGCTAGGGTTTGAAAGGATAGAAGAAGAGGGGTGGAAAAGGGTGAAAGAAAGAAGAACCCACAAAGTAGTAAATGATAGCTACAGGCTATTGACCTAGTTAATTTCCTATTGCTGTGATAAAATACCATGATCAAGGTAATTTACAGAAGGAGGGGTTTATTTTGGTTTATGATGTCAGAGTAATAAAAGTCCATTGCAGAGCTCAACATGGCTTTACTAGGGGTAGAATGATATGGTTCCTGCCCCTGAGTCAGGGCCAGCAGGTGTGGATCGTTATGAGTGCCAATGGCTGCTGTGGGTTTAAGTCTTGTTTGTTTAATGCTATACATATTTTTATAATCCTTCTTCAAGGAATTTCCACCCTGTTAATGTTAAGGACTCCATGTTAATCAGAGACAGCAAAAGTTTGCGTGGTGAAAGTGTGTCTAATGTCTCTAAAACCATGAGATCAAAAATATATAATTTCTCAACTATATGAAATATAAGGATGCAATATGAATCGAATCATATGAGGGGCTTCACGAATATAAAGTAATAGAGGCAGTGGTGTTGTTAGTCAACTTCTTAGAAGGAAAATACGAAAGGAGATAAAGAAACTTAGGGAGTGGTGATCACAGGAGATCTCACCCAGCTAAATTTTTTGTTTATGCTTACAAGAACAGGCAGATTCCTGAGTTCAGGATCAGCCTGGGACACAAGGAGTTCAGGCCCAGGTGTGGTAGAAATATTAATTTCAGTTTATGGTCTGTGCTTAACAGAGGCAGGCAGATCTCTGAATTCTTTTGCAATGTAAAAAACATGCTTGCTGTCTCCTAAGTATCAAAGGGCTGGGTTATGGGATGCTGATTCATAAGGTAATCCAAAGTGATGTGTTACATGGCTGGATATATATGTAAAATAAAAGACTTGGCTTTCCATCTGCAAGAGATGAGCTATCCGGATAATTTTTTTTTTTTTTTTTGATTTTTCGAGACAGGGTTTCTCTGGGTAGCCCTGGCTGTCCTGGAGAGAGAGAGAGAGAGAGAGAGAGAGAGAGAGAGAGAGAGAGAGAGAGAGAGAGAGAGAGAGAGAGAAAGAGTGAGTTAGAGAGAGAGAGAGAGAGCAGAACATAGAGCAAACTGGAAAGCTGCCTCTGGCAGAACGTAAGGTGTCAGCTTGGACCCACAAATGTCTTCAAGTCCATTGCTCCTCTGCTTCAGACACCTCTTCCTCAGAACCCCAGCTGAGGCT
Source organism: Uromys caudimaculatus (assembly GCA_028551405.1). Taxonomy (NCBI): domain Eukaryota; kingdom Metazoa; phylum Chordata; class Mammalia; order Rodentia; family Muridae; genus Uromys; species Uromys caudimaculatus. The sequence continues at coordinate 77,489,446 of CM052707.1, read as the reverse complement.
GGTCCTTGGCAGTCCACCATAGCAGGGGTGCATGGTAGCAGGACATAATCTGAGAGATCACATCTTAACTGTAAACACAAAGCAGAGAAAGCAAGTTGGAGGAAGGGAGCATACGTATTCGTAGAGTCTGGCACATATATTCTATTTCTCTATCAAGGTCACTCTTCTTAAACCTCCTCGGCACTACCAACTGGAGACCAAGTATTGAAATATCTGAGTCCATGGGCAACTTTTATCATTCAAACAACCACCGTCACTCAGATAACACTAATGCCACTATGGTCAACCATAGGCCCATCTTGCCACACAGGTCATGATAGGTTTGGGCATTTGTAATATGAAGTAGCTCCTTTACCATATTCTCCGGTTGTCATGATACTGGCCTTATGAGGGACTTGGGAGCTGCAACAAAATGACAATGAACTGAATTCTATGAAAATATGAGCAAAATAAAAAATTATTCCATTAAGTTGCTTCTCTCAGGTATTGTGTAACAGAGACATGAAAGTTAATTATTATACCATATTTTGAAGGTCACTTTTTCTTTACTTATTTTTAGCCTGGAGTTTTTTACATATTATAAAATCCTTTATAATATAATACAATGCATATATATAATGATATATATATATATATATACACTATATATAGTGAACTATGTATATACAACATAAACTATATATAGAATACTATATAGTATATGCTTACCAAAATGTAATTTATAATTTAAAATTTTAATTTATAGTTTATATTTTAAATTTTATAGTTCTTAGGTAAACTTTGTGTTCTAATTTATACTTAAAATTATAAATTACAAAATCTGGCTTTTTGTTACAATTGGTAAATAATTTGTCTATATTATGAGAAATCATAATACAGAAATCTGTAATGTGGAAGAAAACTGTGAGAGAGTGGATTTCTTATTTCTTGTTGGATCCTGTTTTCAGTTACTGTACAGTATAAAAATTCTTCCTTTAGACTTATAAAAAATTACAGATGTGAACAGTCTAGTTTCCACCTAAATCAAGAGAATGCTCATATAGATAATTTTTCTACATTTATGATACTAGGATATATTATTGTACTTTTAGAATTAGAATGCTATCTTTCTGCCCTGCATATGAAAATATGTTCTTATAAAAGTAAACAATTGCATGTTTAAACATTAATTATATTGTATCTATGCAAACACATGATATGGGAGTCGGTGTATGCCATGCCCATGATTTGCAAACTTTTTCTTACTCTATGGATTTTCTCTCACCATTGATTGCCTTCCTTGCTTTACTGAAAGTTTTAATTTGATCTAATTCTTATTGTCTGTGTTGTATAGCCTAGGGAGATAATATCGTACATGGATTTTAATAAGGGCTGTCTATATGGGCTTATAAACTACCCAAGTTGTCACACTTTACTTATAGGCTTCTAGAAATTTTCATTTATGTAAGTGCCTTTTATTCAAGCAAATGGCTATTTTTTTCTGGATAAGACTACCCAGGAAGACCTAGAAACTGCTTAAGAAAATTACTGCTTAACATTGTGGTATTCTGTTATACATAAAAAAATTCATTATTTCAGGACATATAACAGATTTTTACAACCTTATTAACTTAAAATAATATAAATATACAATCTCACCATTTCCATGAGTCAGTGCTCTGTGCAAGGATTGGATAATTTTCTGCCCAGGTATCAAATAACATCAGTGTGTCAGCTGGGTCTCTATTCTCATCTGAAGCTAGAGAATCTATTCTAATATTATTCAGAGTTGACAAAATCCATATATTTGCAGATAGGAAATTGATGAAAGCAAGTGTTCCTTGGCCAGGTACATTATACTTCATTCTATTGTTTGTTATTTGTTGATTTGTTTACATAGTTATTAACATACATGTTCAATTTTGCTATGAATATTTTACATGCAATTTGTGACATGATAACATTTCCAAACTCACAATATGGTATTGTTAATTGCATACATATTGCTGGTAGAAGATCTCAATAACATTTTCACTTCATATAACTTAACTTTCATATATACTCATTGAAGAGAAAATGACTCCCCCATTTAGACTTCTCAGCAGCTCCAAGACACACTGTTGTAGCCACTATCTCTCATTTTGTCTGGTTTTGAGACTTCAAATACATGGCATCATGCAGTGTTATTTGTACTTCTGTGACTGGCAAAGTAAACTCATCTTACTATTTTTCAGCATCACCCACACTGTCTCATAGCATCAAGAAAACTAGACATTTACATAAAACACAATGATATCAAATCCTTATATTATATGGCACTCAAAAATCAATTTAATGTTGATTAAAAATTTAAATCTCAGGTTTAATTCGGTATTATTAACAAAACCCATGACGCAGAAACAGCCCAGTTGCCAACTAAAGGATGCATAAAGAAAATATAATACATACTTAAGATGTGATGGTACTCATCATTCAATTAAAAAGTAAATTCTTCTTTTTCATTTTTATTTTTTAAGAACTTTCATGAATGTGTCAGAGCTGAATTGCTACATGTTGATTAAAAATTTAAATTATGTCTCAGAAAACCCTCCAAAGTAGCACAAGACTTTGATTTTTATAACTCAAAGAAAGTATCTAGCAAAGAAGGAAGAAAAACTAGTGACTGGCTACCCTGTGGAGTCTTCCTTAGGAAGGCTTTTAGATATTAGGCAAGAAATTATTTTTCAGCTGCTTCAATTGTTCTCCCTTGGCTGAATTTATAGGCTGAGGTTTAGGCTTCTGTCTACAAAGACAATTGTGGTTCAGATGGTACAAAATAATCTTCCTTCATAGTTAAAATAGGTAATATCAGATATCCAGCTAGACAAAATGCCCTCAAGTAAACAGCCTCCTTCCATCAAACTCTTTTTAATTTTTTTTTTATTATTTGGGGATTTCACATTATGAACCCTGAACATACTCTCTTCACAATCCTCAGAGGGCCACTCTACCTTGTGACCTCTCCCCTCACACAAAGAAAGGAAGAGGTCTAAGAGGAAGAAGAGAGGAGGAAGAGGAAGAGGAAGGGTGAAGGAGGAGGAAAGGTGAAGAGAAGGAGGGGGTGGAGGAGAGGAGGAAAAGGAGGAGGGGAGGAGTATGAGAGAGGGAGGAGGACAGGAGGAAGAGGGGAGGATGAGGAAGAGGAAGAGGAGGAGCAGGAGGAGGAGGGGAGGAAGAGAGGACGAAGAGGAAGAGGAGGAGGATGGAAGGATGAAGAAGAGGTGAGTAAGAGGAGGAAGAGGAAGAGCAGGAGTAGGAGGGGAGAAGAAGTGGATAAGAAAAGGAAGGAGGAGGAGGAGGAAGAGGAGGAAGAGGAAGAGGAGGAGGAGGAGGAGGAAGAGGCGAATATATACTTCCTTACTGGAGCATGGTCAAACTCCTGATGACCAGCCCCTTAAAAAATCTGAGTCCTTCCCACCTGTACACTAGCAAGAAGCCATCCCTTGTGAAGAGCTACACTTCAGCATCCTTAACACAATTTTTGAAAGCTATCTTGGATGGCTTTACGTCTAGGCTACTATATTTTTAGGGTGGTGGGGTGGAGTGGAGTCTGGATAAGGGTTGTAACAGAATACTTCTATGTCTTTTTTCTCAATTGTAAGTGTGTAATTGTCAATACCATGGCAAAAGTAGCATCCTTGAACTTTACAGTCAGCAGGAGCATGGATCATGGACTTATACATGGTTTCTGGAGATAGAATGGACCACAGACATCCACATAGTCTCGGACATCAGCATGGTCTCCAGTGTCAGTACGGACCATGGACATTAAAATGGCTCACTTTCTCAGTAAGAACCTGGACCCAGACATGGCCCTCTCTGGCAATACAACCAGGACATCACCATGGCCTCAGGTAGCAATGCAGGCCACTAATATCAATATGGCCCTGGTGGTGGCACTGCTCTGGACATCAACTTGCTTCCAGTTGCAGCCCAGACCATAGATATCCTCATTGCCTTCAGTGGTAGCATGTGTCTCAGACATCAACACAGACCCTGGCTGCAGTAGGACCATAGCCAAGGCTCTTAAATTGCTTTTAAATTTCTAATCAGCAAACTCTCTTATTTTAAATATCTGTGGTTTGCTATGCCAGTCTATTCTCAAAAGAAGTGTACATGTTATTGTAAAATAAAAACAAGAGATTCTCTTTTTTAAAAATAGTAATCTTCTTTGAGGGTTATCATAGAAGAAAAGACAGAAGATGTTATCTCAAGACCCAAGAAGATGTTTTAAGCAATGGTATACACAAGGGGAAAAGTAGGTAGACATGTAATAGAAATATGCAACAGCTAGAGAGGACCTTTTGGGATCATAGACAGTGCAGTGTGTGGGAAACTCTTGACTGTGTAACTACAGAGAGGGCTGCACCTTTTAAGGAACAATCACTGTAAAAGGAGGGGTATGCATGAAATCCTTTCCCAGACCTCATACAAATTATCACTGTTCCAATGCTTTTCTAGAAAATAGGTTTAAATACAACTTTTGGCTGAACTGAGAGAAACATACATTGCTTTAGTCAGAGTGACTACTATGAAGTTACCAGACACAGCACAGTAAAATGCCAAATAAAGACAAAGAAAAACAATCTTGAAAAGGCAACAGTTAAAGGAATGATTTCGGCAAAGTCACTGCTCCTTAGAAATAAAGAAGCACAAAAGGCAGTGGCGTGACATAATCAAAGCATTAATGACAAAAAATTGTCCAAAGAATAATATATAGGAAAAATGTGTTTCAAAATAAGAGTGAAGAACATTTACCAAGTAAAAAATGAACAAAAAATATGTCTACTAGACCATTTTTAAAATACTTATTAAAGTTCTTTGTTAAAAGTAAATAGCACTAAACAATAACTGAAAATCCTGAGAAAGGGAATCCCTGTAAAAATAATTCTATACAACAGCAGAATAAGTGAGTGTTCCTCTTTGAATGACTGAGAAGTTAATTGCAAAAAAAAAACAAAAAAAAATAAATAAAAACAGAACAAAAACCCAACCAGCAAATGAGCACATGGCAAGCATAAATATAGTATATTTGACAGTAGGAACACAAAGTACATCAGCAGGAATATAGTTATATTGTAGTAAGGAAACCACTACATATCTTAAACTCAAAAGAAAAAAGTGTTGAATGAAGCAGAATAACTAGGAAAGCTTATATAATGACAAGTTTTATATATATATATACTTGCTCTTATTTCTCCACTTTTTAAAGCAGTAAGATTACATGAAGTTGTATTTATGACACCTTATTATTTCACTGTGTAGACTACAAGTAGCATGTGTGAAAAGAACTAATAGAAAAGTATAGGAAAAATGTAACCATACTAAAGTTTACTATAATTTATGGGATTTAAATTTGAACGGGGCTGAGATAGATTCTAAGTTATGATGTGCATGAAACCTCTTAGAACAACCACTAATACAACTGATACACATTTAAAGTATTGTACTATATATAATCTGCTTCATTTACAGTGATTTAATACAGAAACAACAGGCATGAGACAGGGAAACCCAAAGACCAAATATCAGGTTTAGTTATACTATGTCGGTAAAAGCATGGATCTTCAAAATGTTGAAAAGCATTAGCTATATTTTGGATTCAGAGATATAAACAGGTCTCATGTCATGGGGAAGAGATAATATACCTGGAAGCTGGGAATGAAGGAAAACTGGGGTGAACATGGGCTAACTTGAAGATGATAATTTGAAATTGACAAGCTTTTAGTCATAATGAGTGTACAAAAAAAGGATTTCGATTCCAGGAATGAAGAATGAAGGGGCAATGCTGTTGACCATACAGAAGTTGAAATGAGTATGAAAATACTATTGTCGCCGGGCAGTGGTGGTGCACGCCTTTAATCCCAGCACTTGGGAGGCAGTGGCAAGTGGATTTCTGAGTTCGAGGCCAGCCTGGTCTACAGAGTGAGTTCCAGGACAGCTAGGGCTACACAGAGAAACCCTGTCTCGAAAATCCAAAAAAAGAAAAAAGAAAAAAAAAAAAAAAAAAGAAAAAGAAAAGAAAATACTATTGTCAATAACACCTACAATTAAATAAGCTGAATGAAATACACTCTTAGAAAACAATATATAATGTGTATATATATATATATATACAGATATGTGTATATGGTGTGTGTGTGTACATAGACATATACACATGCCATAACAATGAATGACAAAAAGAGGTCTTGGATTTGAAGGACAGTTGAGAAGAGTAAGGGGAGGGCTTTCAGGGAGTAAAGGGAAAGAGAAGATATTGTAATTAAAATACAATCTCAAAAATAAGCATAAAAACATAAAAAGGACATCCATCTCTGAATATAATGGACAGCTACCTGGAATTAAATGATAGAAATTATCATATTAAAACACAGATCAATGTCAACACCAGGAAAATTTACCAAGCATCCAAACAAACTTTTTCAAAATACATGGTTTCAAATGTATTTTCTTCTATTTCCTATAAGGTCAGCATTATCCTGATATCAGAAGTAGATAAAACATCATCCACGCATGAACACACACACACACACACACACAGAGCTTAATATTCCTTTTGACTATATTTGCAGAACTATTAGATGAAATAATAGCACACCAAATACAAATATATATTAAAATGTTTATACATGAATGCCAAGCAGGATTTATTCAGTTACTGCCTGGTTGTTTTAATACCCCCATATCCATTGTTTATATACAACACTCATAGAACAAAAGACAGAAAACATAGTTATTTTATAATCATTTGACAATCCCACTGTATTTTATGATAAAATCATTCACTGAATTAGAAATAAAAGCAGGCTACCACAATTAGATAATGAACATCTACCTACCAAAAATTGTTAAGATTAATGACAAAAGGGTGTATACTTCAACTTAAGGTCAAGAAAGAGATAAGAATGTCCAATCTCACTATCTGTCTTAATATTTTAATGGGGTCTCCAGCCTACAGAATGAAGCAAGAAAAAATTGTAATGTGTGAAAACTGGAAAAACCTAAATGAATTTAATTCTATTTGTGGATTATATGACCCTGGTCTAGAGAATACCCAAACACACACACACACACACACACACACACACACACACACACACACACACACACACACACACACACACAGAGAGAGACAGAGACAGAGACAGAGACAGAGAGACAGAGCAACAGAGAGAGACCAAGACAGAGACAGAGACAGACACACATGCATACACACACACACACACACACACAGAGAGAGACAGAGACAGAGACAGAGAGAGAGACAGAGAGAGAGACAGAGAGACAGAGCAACAGAGAGAGACCAAGACAGAGATAGAGACAGACACACATGCACACAGACACACAAGATAGAGACAGACAGAAACACATGCACACAGACACACACACGCAAGTAGGCCACACTTAAGACAATAAACAAAAATTAATTAATACCATTACATTTCTTAGACAGTTCTGTTTATAATAGCACTATGAAAAAATAAAATGCTTAGGTATAAATTTAAATAGAGAGGTGTGAGATTTGTATTATGAAAGGTAATGTGATGGAAGAAGATACTAAAAGGACTTCAAAACCAGAAAGATATCGCATGCTTCTGCATTGGAAGGCTCAGCGCCGTTGGGATGGCCAGACTCTATAAAGTGATCTGAGGATTCAGGGTAATTCTACTGAAGTCTCTGGAGGAGTTTAGGAAGAGATTGGAAAGCTGAAGTTAAATGTGAAGCGGAACTGCAAAGGACCAAGAATAGCCAAACAATCTTGCCTACAAACCTCTGATTTCAACCACTGCAGCAAAGCTACGGTAATCAAGATAGGGCGGTACTGGCATAATTACAAACATATGGTCAATTTATTTTTGAAAAGGGTGCCAAGAAAACTGACTGGTGAAAAATAGTCATTTCAACAAATGGTGCTGGGGAAACTGAATGACTGTATTGCAAAGAATAAAGTTAGAACCTCACCTCAGATCATACATATAAAATAAAAACCAAACAAACATAAATAGAAAACAAGACAATGTCCCCATAAAAGTCGGAATGGATCACAGTCCTATGTACAAGAACAGGGTCTCTATAATTCTTGGAAGAAAACATGCCTAAAGTCCTCATGACCCTTAGATAGATGACAGAGTCTCAGGAACACACTGAACCCAAAGAACAAAGGAACAACAGCAGCAACAACAACAGCAGCAACAGCAACAACATCAACAGCAACAACAACAACAGCAACAACAACAATAGCAACAACAACAACAAAGCCATACCTGGACTACATCATTAAAACGTTTGCGATTCACAGGAAAATAGAACAGCAGAAAGGCAAAGCACGCTAGGGAATCGTTTCTGGTGAGTGACTTCTGTCTAGATAGCTAAACAGGCTCTGCCAATTGATAATAAAATGCCAATCATGGTATTAAAATGAGAAAAGGATTAGCAGTCTGTTTCTCTAAGAGCATTTACATGTGGCCAATAAGCACACCAAAGGCAATTAATTGTTCAAAGCCAGTTTGAAGCTTAAAGCCTGTGTCACTATACGCTGACTGGGATGACTATCAGAAAGGCAACAGCAGGTTTGGAAAAGAGATGGAGAAACTGGTCCACATGTGTCACTGGTGGGAACAGAAATGGTGCAGGTGCTTCGAGAAGCAGTTCGATAGTACCTTTAAGTCAGCGGTTCTCAACATTACCAATCCTGTGGTCATTTAACAGTGGGGTGACCCCAACCCATAACATTAGTTTCATTGCTACTTCTAACTCTAATTTTGCTGCTGTTATATATTGTAAATGTTGCCAAGGACCATACAGGAGGAATGACAAAAGGCTTTAAAACTCAGGGAATGCATCTCGTCAGTTACCATAGCCACATGGGCGAGCCTTGGTGTGACACAGCCACACCAAACGCAGGACCATGTGTCCTGAAGACTTTATGTTGTTAGAGAGTTCTCTCTGTTTGCGGCCCTCACATCCTTCTTACTCTAAGAGTTATATGAAAACCTTAAGGAGGTTTCCAGTCCCCCACTGGGCAGTATCTCTGGCACTCACAATAATAACGCTTGATCTCTTTCAGGCATTGCTGCTGGAGCAGATTAATGATTGAATCAGCACTCTAGACAAGTAGTTAAGAGACGTAGATTGTCAGCAATGACTACCATCCTTAGAAAACCTTTGGAAAAATACAATTTTTAGTGAAGCTAGGTTGAGATGTTTTATTACTGGCTCCGATGTAGAAAATCTTAAGGAATAATTTGAAGTTCAGAGAGGCACACTCTTACTAGTTAAGCTATGGAACTTTGATGGTCAGGGAACAAGAGCAATGTCAGCACCGGCTGACGTGGCTCTCACTGAGGCTGACTGGTGATGATTGATTTCGTATACCCATTTTTTCCCCTCAGCTTCCTGACATGATTTATTAAGAATTGCTGTTGAGTAGATATGTATTCTGAGGATTTAAAGTAGCTATGACTGATTTTTATATAAAAGTTTAGCTTTGCGATTCTTTTAAGATTCTAATAAGATTATCTTTCAAGATAAATAATAAAATAATTACTCCTTTCTTTGTAACCACAATTTGCTGCCTGACAGTAAGAGAAACCGGCTAAGAAAACTACCTTGCTTGCTTACGCTTTTTTTTTTTTATTGGATATTTTATTTATTTACATTTCAAATGTTATCCCCCTTTCCGGTTTCTCCTCCACAAACCCCATATTCCCTCCTCCCTTCCCCTACCTCTATGAGGATGCTCCCCCACCCTGCCTCAGTGGCCTAGCGTTCCCCTATCCTGAGTCATCGAGCATCCATAGGACCAAGGGGTTCCCCTCCCGGTGATGCCAGATAAGGCAATCCTCTGCTACATATTCAGCTGGAGCCATGGGTACTTCCTGTGCATTCTTTGGTTGGCGGTCCTTGGGAGCTTTGAGGGGTCTGGTTGGTTGATACTGTTCTTCCTATGAGGTTGCAAACCCCTTCGGCTCTTACAGTCCTTGCCCTAACTTCCCCATTGGGATCCTCGTGCTCAGTCCAATGTTTGGCTGTGTACATCCACATCTGTATTGGTTCGGCTCTGGTAGAGCCTCTCAGGGGACAGCTATTCCAGGCTCCTGTCAGTAAGCATTTCTCAGCATCAACAATAATGTCTGCGTTTGGTGTCAACAGTTACAATGGATCCCTAGGTGGGGTAATCTCTGGCTGGTCTTTCCTTCAGTTTCTGCTCCACTCTTTGGCCCTGCTCTTCCTTTTGATAGGAGGAACTCCGGATTGATATTTTTAAGGTGGGTGGGTGGCCCAATCCCTCAATCAGAGGCCATGCCTATCCACTGACTATGGTCTCTACAGGTTCTATTTCCCCTTAGTTGTGTATTTTGGCTAATGTCCTCCCCGTTGGGTCCTGGAAACTTCTTGGGTCCCTGGCATCTGGGACTTTCTAGTGGCTACCTCCAGTTCCCCCTTACCCCCCCCCCCCCCACTGCTACACACCTACTTTCAAAGTCCTGACCCTCTGTACTTCTCCCCACCTCCTCTCATATCTGAACTGGCCCCCCCTTTTCCCTCCCCCTCCTCTCTCCCTCCCAAATCCCTCTCTCCCTCTACTTCCCAGAGAGTATTTTCTTCCCCCTATTGAGTACAACTGTAGCACACTTTGGTGTGATCTTCCTTTTTCTTGGGTTTCATATGGTCTGTGGGTGGTGTCTTGGTTATTCCAAGCTTCTTTTTGGCTAATATCCACTTATCAATGAGTACATACCATGTGTGTTCTTTTGTGACTAGATTACCTCACTGAGGATATTTTCATGCTCTATCCATTTGTCTGCAAATTTCATGAATTCATTGTTTTTAATAGCTGAGTAGTACTCCATTGTGTAAATGTACCACATTTTCTGTATCCATTCTTCTGATGAGGGACATCTGGGTTGTTTCCAACTTCTGGCTATTATAAATATGGCTGCTATGAACATAGTGGAGCATGTGTCCTTATTACATGTTGCAGCATCTTCTGGGTGTATGCCCAGGAGTGGTATAGCTGGGTCCTCAGGTAGTAGTATGTCCATTTTTCTGAGGGTCAGCCAAACTGATTTCCAGAGAGGTTGTACCAGCTTGCAATCCCACCAGCAATGGAGGAGTATTCCTCTTTCTCCACATCCTCGCCAGCATCTGCTGTCACCTGAGTTTTTGATCTTATCCATTCTGACTGGTGTGAGGTGGAATCTCAGGGTTGCTTTGATTTGCATTTTCCTGATGACTAAAGATGTTGAACATTTCTTTAGGTGCTTCTCAGTTATTTGGCATTCCTCAGTTGAGGATTCTCTGTTTAGCTCTGTACCCCATTTTTTAAATAGTGTTATTTGGATCTCTGGGATCTAACTTCTTGAGTTCTTTGTATATTTTGGATATTAGCCCTCTATTGGATGTAGGGTTGGTAAAGATCTTTTCCCAATCTGTGGATTGCTGTTTTGTCCTATTGACAGTGTCCTTCTTAATCAATGATAAGTTGTTAGTTACGAATGTACGCAGGTTTTTGGGAAATAATTTGTTTTCTTTACCTGTACTACTCAATGTTATTTCTTGTAAAAATATTGGAAAACATTTTTCATAACCATTCACTAGACGAAAATGAAAGCATAGTCACATTGTAATTTCATACTGCTTGAAAGATTTTGCTGGGATATCTAGGTTATGAACGAAAGAATAACGTATGAGGTTGGAGCATCCATCCACTGTGTGTATGTGTAAGGTTTGTGTGAGTGGAAGGTTGGAACATTGTTCCTTGCATCCATCAACTGTGTGTATGTGTGTGTGTGTGTAAGGTTTGTGTGAGAGTGTGTTGGGACATCCTTTCATTCATTGGCTATTTGTATGTACATGTGTAAGGCTTGTGTGCCTGGGGGTTGACACATGGTTCCTTCCACTTATTAACTATGTCTATGTATGTATATATGTAAAGTTTGTATGGGTGCTTGTTAGAGCTTGCTCCATTCACCAATTATGTACATATATATGTATGTATGTATGAAATGCTGTATGTGTGGATCTTTCTGGAGCTCAGACTGTTCTATATATGAATGTGTATCTGCTGTTTATGTCTGAATATATGCATGCATGTATGGATACATGTATGTATATATTTGTGTGTATGATGTTATTGGATTCTACCTTTTTTTTTTCATCCACTCAGTGTGTGTGTGTGTGTGCGCGTGTGTGAATTTCCTCTCTTTACTTCTCTTTCTCGCTGGCCCCAAGGGCTTAAAAGAGCTCATACTTTTTCCACTGGCCACAGGAAGTACCAGCCCCAGTAAATTAAGCTTTGCTCCCTCAAAGAAAAGTCTGCTGAGTAACTTCTCTCATTGCTGGCTGCCTTTGGCATCAGCCCCTGTAAGTATCTGGATCCACCCTCATCAGTGACAATAAGCACTGACCCCCAAATGGCTGCCTGCCTCAGTTTACCCACCACATGGATTCCAAATCTGGTCACTGGCAAAATGTCTGTGTTTTCTGATGGTTTTAGGTAACCCTTCTGGAAGGGTTATTCGATCCCCAAGGGGTCGTGGCCCATAGGTTGAGAGCCAGTGTTCTAAAAAGAAGCATAGTGTTGTCATATAACCCCTAATTCCACACTAATGTGAATATCTAGGTGAAATATAATTGTATCTTACACACATTAAAAAAGGCTTGTGGATGAATATTCATAATAGGTCAGAAATAGAAATCCAGGTCCATCAGCTGATGAGTATCTGAATAATGTTTAGTATATTTGAATCATTAAAGTTCTTTTTATTGTTAGAAATGAATGAAGTACTACCTTATAGAGAGTGATTACCCTTGAAAGGAGCAGTCTAAATCACAGAAACCAACCATAGAAGTATGTAATAGACTATTGGAAATCTCCATTTATATGAAGTTAAAGGGATAAGAAGATAAATAAAAATAAGATGTGTATTCATGGATTCCCAAGGCTAGAGCAAGGTAGGTTAATTGAGAATTGCCTGTCAATGAGAACGAGGACTTTTTTTTTTTTTAAACTTTTATTATTTACGTATTTATTTATTTACACTCCAGATTTTATTCCCCTCCTGGTCCACCCTCTGACTGTCGCACATTCCATACCTTCTACCTGCTCCCCCTGTCTCCACAACGGTGTCCCCACCACCCATCCCCCACCCCACCGGACCTCTAAACTCCCTGGGGCCTCCAGTCTCTTGATGGTTAGGTGCATCTTCTCTGACTGAACCCAGATCAGCAGTCCTCTGCTGTATATGTGTTGGGGGCCTCACATCAGCTGGGGTATGCTGCCTGGTCCAGTGTCTGAAAGATCTCCGGGGTCCGGGTTAACTGAGACTGCTGGTCCTCCTACAGGGTCGCCCTCCTCCTCAGCTTTTCCAGCTTTTCTCTAATTCAACCACAGGGGTCAGCAGCTTCTGCCCACTGGTTGGGTGCAAATATCTGCATCTGACTCTCTCAGCTGCTTGTTGGGTCTTTTGGAGGGCAGTTTTTTAAGAGGTCCAAACTTTCTAAAATTTTGCTTTGATGATAGATGTACAAACCCTTAAGTATATTGAAAAAGTTGTCAAGTGCACATGTAAAATGGATGAGTTTTGTGGTAAATAAATCCTATCTCAAATCTATTTTTATTATTTTGGAGATTATAATTTAATTACAATATTTCTTTTTTCCTTTTTTATTATTACTAATCATTCCATTCGTTTATATCTCAAATGATATCCCACTTCCCAGTTACACCCTCCACCAATCCCCCATCCCATGATATCCCACTCCTGGTTACCCCTCTGCCAACCCCCCATCCCACATCTGCTCTCTACCCTCCCTTTTGCCTGTATGAGAGTGCTACCCCAACCACACACACTCTCCCACCATACTCTGGGGCACCAAACATCCCTGGGATCAAAGGCCTCCCCTCCTGTTGCTGTTGGGCAAAGCCATCCTTTGCTACATATGTATCTGGAGCCATGGATCCCTCTAGGTACACTCCTTGGTTGGTGGTCTAGACTCTGGGAAAACTAGGTGGTCAGACCAGCCTATGTTGTTCTTCCAATGGTGTTGCACTCCCCCCTGCTCCTCCAGTCCTTCTGCCAGCTCACCCACCAGGTTCCCCAAGTTCAGCCTGATGGTTGGCTCCAAGCTCAGTTGTTGGCCGGACCTCCCAAGGAACCGCTACACCAGGTTCCTGTCAGCAAGTGCCTCTTGACCATGCCAACAGTGTCAGGTTTGGTGTCTGCAGACATGATGTATCCCCAGGTGGGGCAGTCCCTGGATGGCCCTTCCTTCAGTCTCTGTTCCATTTTTTGTCCCTGTTCTTCCTTTGGACAGGAACATTTCTGGGTTAAAAATCTTTGAGATGGGTGGGTGGCTCCATTCCTCGACCAGGGGTCATGCCTATCTACTGGAGGTAGTCTCCAGAAAATATTCTGAGTGAGGTAACCCAGATACAAAAGAACACACATGGTATGTACTCACTAATGAGTGGATAGTAACTCAAAAGCTCACAGTGCCTATGATACAACCTACAGACCATATGGGGTGTAGAAGGAAGGAAGACCAGGGGGTGGATGCTTCAGTCCTGCATTGAGGGGTAACAGGACGATTGTGAGAGATGGAAGGAGAGGGGGACAAGGGAGGGAGAAAGGAGGGGGAGGAAATAAGGGTGGCAGTGTCAGAATCTGTAGGAGACAGGAAAGAGGTAGATAAGGTTAGGAAATTGAACAAAAATAGGTAGCAGGGAGGATGAGGAACTGGGGATAGCCACTGCAGGGTCCCAGACACCAGAGAAATGTGACGCTCCCAGGGCCCAATGGGATTGACTTTAGCCATAACGCACAGAGAAGGGGGAGATAGAACCTGTGGAGACCACCTCCAGTAATTACAATATTTCTATCTCAATAAATATTGTGATAAAACAGACAAGAGGATAGGCAATGTTTTGCAAGACCTAAGGTGTCCAACTTAGAGCAAGACAAGGTATCTGAGAAACATACAGAAGAAATGGGTCAATCGTAGGTCAGTGGGGCACCAAATTATGGAGAAAAGACAATGTAATTTTACATTAGAAGTATGCCAAGGGGTATTTTCCAATTGAAATAAATGAAATAACTAGGAGAAAAAGTTTCCTATGCCATATATTTAAAAATCCTTTAAGATTAACCTTACTTAATGACGGATCTGAAGCACAACAGTAAAATGCTTCTACACAGGAAGGTATGAAATCACAGTGCCAAAAGTGAAATGGAATTAACATGGATTAAATCAAATTTAGCATCTACATAGAGAGGGAGTAAAACAGCATATGGTGTATAGAGCTGTTAGCAGTTTAAAATTCTAAGCTTCACAAGAAGGCAGCAGTCGCTCATCTGTTGGTCTGAGACACCAGCACACACAGCTGCTTTTCTTTCTAAAACTAAAACTAACACTAAATAAATAAATAAATATTTCTTTGTTGAGAATTATTAACTTCTCATTGAGAACTTTCTCCACTGAGGTTCACTTGTACATATTTAAATATACACCATCACTGGGGGCATGTCACATCACTGTGGCTCCCATAAATGCCATCACCCTTCTTAACATATGGTCTTCGGCATGTATTTTTGATTCTAGTTAGACATGAAAAATATCCTGGAGCTTGGGCCACAGGGCCCCACACCTAATCAGCGCCGGGACAAAGATCCCTCGCCGGAGATC
>CM052707.1:77372172-77473238 GCA_028551405.1 Uromys caudimaculatus | reverse complement strand
CGGAAATGAACCCACACACTTATGGTCACTTGATTTTCAACAAAGGAGCTAAAACCACCCAGTGGAAAAAAGACAGCATTTTCAACAAATGGTGCTGGTTCAACTGGCGGTCAACATGTAGAAGAATGAGAATTGATTCATTTCTATCTCCCTGTACAAAGCTCAAGTCCAAGTGGATCAAGGACCTCCACATAAAACCAGAAACACTGAATCTAAGAAGAGAAAGTGGGGAAAAGTCTTGAACACCTGGGTACAAGGGAAAAGTTCCTGAACAGAACACCAATGGCGTATGCTCTAAGGTCAAGAATCAACAAATGGGACCTCATGAAATTGCAAAGCTTCTGTAAGGCAAAGGACACTGTCAATAGGACAAAACAGCAACCAACAGATTGGGAAAAGCTCGCCTGTCTTTTAAGCTGCTGTCCTGAAATAAATGTAGAGAGCTTGATCAGAATGCAAGACTTGCTCGCCTTCCTTGCTGTCTCTTGTCCCCCATTCGTCTGTCCTCTCCTTAGGTCCATGTTGATGATCCCACGGGTCAGAACACACAATAATGATAAATGCACCTGTCAAAACTACATCTAATGTACAACACAAAGAATAGATGAATTCCAACATAACTATAGATAGCAATGAATAACTCTGTCAACCTTCTATCAAAGAAACACATAAATGCAAGTTATTAACAACTGACATATCTATCAGAGGAGGAGAATATTGAGGAATCACATGGGGAGTCCTTATCCCATTCACTTGGACAACCTTAAAACTGCTCCAAAAACTTCTGAGAAATTAAAAAAAATCAATTCTCTCGGGGCTAGAAAGAGCTAAATAAGTGCCTGCCATGCCCTCCTCCAGAAGGAAATGACTGACGTTTTTATGGTGACTTCTTTAGCATAGTAGTATGATTTTCCTTGCAAGAGCACTGACATGAATACCTGAGCAATTCCCAACTTAGAATTACCTTAGGTCAGATATCTCAGACCAGTAGGTAAGAATGCAAAAGGTATAGATCGACGACAACTCTTCCTTCCCTAGCAAATGCCTGCACTGGAGAACACTATTATTGGCTGTACAAAGAAACCCAGTAGGCCACTTTCCAAAGTCTCTATGACAGTGCAGTACAGAAGTGAATTAAGAATAGCTTGCACGAGACTTCGCCTCTGAAAGAAAGAGGGGTGGTTTCTGGTGTGATTTGGAGGACTACCCTGATGTGGTTCATTTCTTTTGCTCTCACTTAAAATTTGCCTGACAATAGAGGTGTGTATTACCTTTGTTTCCATGTTGTGATGTTTCTTTAGGAAGATGGTCCTTTGAGAGTGAGACTGTACTTTCATGTGTTGGGTTTTGATGGTACAAGTAAAGCTGACATCTTTGGAGTAAGTTATTTCCAGCTTGCCTTTCTCCAATATAGGATTTACCATTAATTAAAGCTGACTGTGATATCATTCATGCTTCCCCATATACCTTTCAATTGGTTCCAAAATAAGGACCTAGTTTCTTACTTCTGGATATCTGGCAACAGATATAGGTCTATAAAGCATTTATGAAGCAGACAAATCACAAGTAGCTGTTCTTGGAAATGGGTGGTTTTATACACATCGAAGAGTTCATAATCCCCCTCATTCTCTCAACTCTCTCTCTCTCTTCCATTCTAATTCTCGATAACTTTAGTTCATTCTCTAGAACCCTGCAGTGCATATTCTACCTCATTGTCTGTTTCTTTTTACAGGCGAGTCTTTGAATTTCTCAGTGAGTTACTACAACTTTAGCTTTCTTTGGCAGTTACTCTAATCCACTGAAAGCACATCATCGTTCTGAGAACCAACACCAACATTGAGCTTAGTCCCTTGATCTCAAAATGTAAATTTCTAGGAGACATGAAAATATTATCTGGTCAGGAAATATATATTCATGTCTTTTCCCATCAACTGTGTTTGTAGAAAGTCACACATTGCATAGCACTTTCCCATACCTTCATCAGTGTGCATTTGAATATTTTTGAGACAGGTTTTGTCCAAAAAGACCTCTCTAATATATACATTGATTTACCAGCTGTCTGCTGTCTTTGTTGTTTGTTTTAATGTCTATTACAGGTATTCTGTGTAATCTTCAACAAGTCTTTGAAATTTTTAAATCTATTTTTAATATTTTCATTAATTTTTTGAGAACTTCATACAATGTATTTTGATCAAATTCACCCTCTGCCCCCAACTACTGCTAGAACCTTCTCTACCTATCTACCAAACCAACTTTATATTTTCTCTTCTTATCTCCATTGTCTATTCTATGTCTATATCTATATATTTATCTATGACTATGTTTATGTCTATGTCTATGTCTATGTCTATGTCTATGTCTATGTCTATGTCTATGTCTATGTCTATGTCTATGTCTATTCTATGTCCATGACTATGTCTGTGTCTATGACCAGGTCAATGTCTATGTCTATGTCTGTCTATTTATCTCTATCTGTCTCTCACCCCCTTCCAGTCCAACATGTGTTGGAGAACTTCTCTTGGGTTTTGAACATACTTTGGAGTCTTTTCAGTATATTAGGTATTATACTATCAAAAAACTGGCTTTCCTTCTTTTAGTATTACTCAAACGCCAGTTGTCTCTCAATCAATGGGGAGACTTCATGTTGATTTCTTATTTTCCATGCTGAGATTTTTCTCTTGCTTGAACTTGTATGTTTATCTGGTTCATGGCTATTGTTAGAAAATAATACCTGGATTTAGTCCATCAGGATTACTAAATCTTATTTCATCCACTCTTAATAATTAATAGCGTTTCTTCATGTTTATCTCTGAGGGAGCTTTCTTTTCTTTTCTTTTCTTTCTTTCTTTCTTTCTTTCTTTCTTTCTTTCTTTCTTTCTTTCTTTCTTTCTTTTTTATTATTTTATAGTCCAGTTGTTACCCATCTCCTAGTCCACCTTCCCACAGTCCCTCTTCCTAGTCTGCCTCCCCCTGTCTCCAAGAGGATGTCCCCACCCTCCCTATGCCCCTGCCAGGCCTCCCCACTCCCTGGGGCCTAAAGTCTCTCAAGGGTTAGGCACCTCTTCTCCCACTGGGTCCAGATTAGGCTGTCCTCTACTGTGTATGTGTCTGGGGCCTCTGACCAGCTTGTGTATGCTGCCTGATTGGTGGCTTAGTGTCTGAGAGATATCAGGGGTCCATGTTAATTAAGACTGGGGGTCTTCCTATAGGGTCACTCTCAACCTCAGCTTTGTCCAGCCTTTCCCTAATTCAACCACAGGAGTCCCCGACTTCTGTCCATTGGTTGGGTGTAAGTATCTGCCTTTCTCAGTCAGCTTCTTCTTGGGCCTCTTGGAGGACAGCCATGCTAGGCTCCTGTCTGTAAGCACATCATAACATCCATAATAGTGTCAGGTCTGGGAGCCTCTCTTTGAGATGGATCTCAAGTTGTGCCAGTCACTAGACTGCCATTTCCTCAGTAACTTCTCCCTAAAATTCTCCTAAAATTATTTTAGACAGGAACAATTCTGGGTCAGAGTTTTTGACTGTGGGATGGCAACACCATCCCTCCACTTAATGCCCTGTCTTTCTACTGGAAGTGGGCTCTGTAAGTTCCCTCTCCCCAATGTAGGGCATTTTATCTTAGGCCCCTCCCTTTGAGTCCTGAGAGTTTCTCACCTCGCAGGTCCCTGGTACTTTCTAGAGGGTTCCCCTCCCACCCCATGAGGTTGCATATTTCAATTCATTCTGCTGGCCCTCAGGGCTTCTCTCCTATTTCCCCTGCTCCATACCTGATCATGTTTCCCCTTTCCCCTCCCCCTCCCCTCTCCTATCCAGGTCCCTCTCTCCCTCTGCCCTCTGTGATTGCTTTCTTCTCCCTCTCAAGTGGAACTGAGGCATCCTCACTTGGGCCCTTCGGCTTGTTAGCCTTCTTGAGTTCTGTGGATTGTGTCCTAGGTATTCTATATTTTTATTTTTGGCTATTGTCCACTTATTAGTGAGTATATACCATGCATGTCCTTTTGAATCTGAGTTACCTCACTCAGGATGATATTTTCTAGTACCATTCATTTGCTTGCAAAAATCATGATGTCCTCGCTCTTAATAGCTGAGTATTATTCCATTATGTAAATGAACCACGTTTTCTGAAACCATTCTTCCATTGTGAGACATCTGGGTTGTTTCCAGCTTCTGGCTGTCACAGAGAAAGCCACTATGAACATAGTGGAGCACTTGCCCCTGTGGTACAGTGGGACATCCTTTGGGTATAGGCCCAAGAGTAGTATAGTTGAGTCTTCAGGTAGATCTATTTCCAATTTTACAACCCAATCAAAAAATGGGGAATAGAACTAAACAGAGAATTCACAACAGAAGAATATCGAATAGCTGAGAAACACTTAAAGAAATGGTCAAAGTCCTTAATCATCAGGGAAATGTAAATCAAAACGACCCTGAGATTCCATTTTACACCAATCAGAATAGCTACATCTAAAACTCAGATAATGGCACATGTTTGTGAGGATGTGGAGAAAGAGGAACACCCCTCCATTGCTGGTGGGATTGCAAGCTGGGACAACCTCTCTGGCAGGAACATTCTTAATTTAACCCCTATCCATTCTCATTACGTTTAAACAGTCTCCCAATGAGTAGCTATTACTGTCCTTAGGGGACGTGTAATCTTCATGAAAACAATGATCCACAATTTACTAATAACAGTTGCATTCTGATTTCATAATACAGTACATTGCTCACAGCAGATGTGCAATAAACTTCTGCTGAGTGCATTAATTGAATATTAAGCTTGGTCGAAAAGAAAATCTTGGAAAATAGAAATCTTACGGTCTGCTTTATATTTCTCCAGGGGTTTCTAAGAGAGACCAGTCTAATCTATATTGCTTTGAAAAATCTAATGCTTTCCTCTGTAGCTTGAGCTCTCCTTTTTGCCTTGTATATACTCTATCTTTTCCTAATGTCTTTCTGGATTTATCTTGCTTTAATGAAAGACATTTTTTTTTTCTCCTAAGAAGCCTTAATCTCCTAAGATTTTGGTTGCTAATCTGTCTTTTATGAAACTTGCCCTTGATGCTTCTGGAACTGGTCAACTATTACTCTTCATTCTCCTAGCATATTCTGTGTAACTTTTCTCACAATTTTTAACCTACAGAGCAGGGTTTTTTTTTTTTTTTTTCATGTCTAAGAGTGCCTGACATGAGGTAGATGCTTTGTAATTAGTATGTGAGTTGAGTAGAGCTATAAGTGTTGAAAGCATGGTAGTTTTAACATTCGGTGTCAGGACTTTAATGGCGTGCCTCACGTAAGCCTGGAGACATTCATTTCTTCCATTATTAAAGTCTTATTAGGGTGTTCTTCCCCTAAAAGGGCTAAATTGCTTGCCTTTGTTCTCAGAATAATTCTCAAGAGAGAGCTTGGTGTTACTTCCTTCCCAGATAATATTGTCCTAACCTTTATTTGCAGTGAAGCTTGACTTCATTTCTCTCTGATTGCTTTTGTTGATTGAGCAGGCAGCTTATGTTTTATTCCTGAACAGTCTCAAAAGACAGGGTTCGTTGAAGGAAGACTATGCTTGTAAAATGCTAAATGATTCGTTTGGCAGTTACAAAATTATCTGGGCATCCTTGAGCCCAGAATCAGCCCCAGTTTCTCCCATAATAATGATAATATTGTGTTAGTATAATGGCCTTCAGGGGTAAAGAGAAATCCAGCATTGATTTGACAGGACTATGCTTTAAGTGGATCCTGCTATGTTTGCTTTTGGATAGAAATAGAAAAATAATAACTATAAATGTCATGTGAATCTTGTAAGTGCCATTGGTGCATAAGTTAAAGTGTCCCCAGGCAAGCCATTAGTTACTCTTCTCTGACTTACTATGTTTCTTAAAATGGAACACAAATGCATTCTAAACAATTTTAGGTCACCTACTGCCTTTGTATACTTTTGAACTACATCTCAATTTTATAAATTCTTAACTCTTTAGGGTAAAAATAGCATAAAACATATGATCTACTTATGAAAACACAGTAGAAAGTGACAAAATACAGTCTGTGGATGATGGAAATACATTATTTCTTAAAAATAAATTGAAGATATCTTTCCATAGATACCTTTGATAATTTAAAGGTTGAATGTGCTTCGTGTAGAGAGCACCCACCCCTTGCTTTTCACTGTAATGTTGCTGGAAGTTGAGCATATGCTTTGGATGATGTATATGTTCCTTTCCCGTCTTATAGAAATAAATCATCATTGACACACTGAAATTGCGCCTTAAGATCAGGAGGGATCTGCTTGGTAGAATCGGATACACTCTGTAGTCCGACGAGAAAACTGGAGCGCTGTGAAAGAAGAGAGCCAGGGCAAGGTCGTACACTATCAAATAAAAATAATTTTTATAAAACAATAACCACTAAACCACGGCAAAACATTGCATTTTCTCTCTCTATGTGCTGTACTCCACTCATATCATTTTAATGCTAAAATTGTCCCTCTGGAATGTGTTGTTTCGTTGCATTTTTTTGCTGTTGTTATTATTTTTAAGGATTTAACATTGTTATTCTTTAATTATGTGCAGTGTGTGTGTGTGTGTGTGTGTGTGTGTGTGTGTGTGTGTATTGTGCAAATGAATGTTGGTGCCCTTAGAATCTAGATGTCATATCCCCTGAAATCTAGAATTAAAGGGTGTTGTGAGCTGCTTTATGTGGGTGGGGGAAGTGAACAAAAATCTTTTACAATAGCAGTAAAGAAGCATAATTTCTGAGTAGTCTTTTTTTTTTTTTTTTTTGGTTTTTCGAGACAGGGTTTCTCTGTGTAGCCCTGGCTGTCCTGGAACTCACTCTGTACACCAGGCTGGCCTCCAACTCAGAAATCTGCCTGACTCTGCCTCCTGAGTGCTGGGATTAAAGGCCTGTGCCACCACTGCCCGGCCCGAGTAGTCTTTCTAACCCCATCATCATCTTATTTGTAAGCAATTGTTTTAAAGTTTTCTGTACATTCAAAGAAAGTTGAGGTTTTTATTTTTTTAGTTCAACCAGATTGATTTTGAAAAGATTTGTCTACATTTGTATAGCAATCATCTGATCAAGTTTTATAAAGACTTCTTTTTATTTAGTATATATAAAATCTTGCTCCGAATATGTTGGAATGCATGACGGAATGTCCTCTTAAGAACCTGACAAATGCTACCAGCAGACAAGGTGAAGGAAGAAAGATCTAAATGTTAAAAGGGAAGAATATTATCCATATGTAATTTGTATTTAAATTAAATCTTGCCTTAGGAATTGCTGACAAATATTCTAAAGCACTATCCTAGACCTGATGACACCATATTATTAAGTTGTACACAGTCTTTATTATAAATCAACATACAAGAGAAGCATGTCTATGGACACTCTAATTTCTCATTTTGAGCTAGATCAATACTCATGCTTTCAAAACACAAATATGTTTAAATAATATTGAACACTGTCCAGCTTATTTTTTCTTTAAATTACATCATTTGTATATATATCAAGGTGTCATATTATCTATGAGTTGTACCATTTATTTATGGCAACTTGAAAAGAACCTGTAAAGCATTATTACAAACTCTTGGTCTATAGAAACAAGAATACTAATATATACTCTGTCAAGATGAGCATGGCCCATACTCAAGAGTTTACACATGCATTTCTTTAAAGGCCATGTTCATTTAACATCTTTTATTTAAATATTTTATTTTTATTTGTTCATTTTTCTCTCATATAACACATCTGTCTTAGTCAGGGTTTCTATTCCTGCAGAAACATCATGACCAAGAAGCAATGTGGGGAGGAAAGGGTTTATTCAGCTTACACTGCTCTTCATCACCAAAAGAAGTCAAGACTGAAACTCAAGCAGATCAGGAAGCAGGAGCTGATGCAGGGGCCATGGAGGAATGTTTCTTACTGGTTTGCTTCCCCTGGCTTGCTCAGCTTGCTTTCTTATAGAGCCCAGGATTACCAGCCCAAGGATGGCACCACTCACAAGGGGCCCTCCCCCCTTGATCACTAATGGAGAAAATGCCTTACAGCTGGATCTCATGGAGGCATTTTGTCAACTGAAGCTACTTTCTCTGTAATAACTCCAGCTTGTGTCAAGTTGACACAAAACCAGCCAGTACAATTAACCCCTTGTCATCTTGACACACAAACACATCACTATTAAGCCTCAACCCTCTCTTATTCATCCCCAATATCTAAATAACTTTAAAAGTCCCACAGTCTTTGCAAATTCTTACATATTAAAATTTCAATCCCTTTAAAATATCCAATCTCTTAAAATTCAAAGTCTTTTTACAATTAAAAGTCTCTTAACTGTGGGATCAACTAAAATACTTTCTTCCTTCAAGAGGGAAAAATATCAGGGCACACTCACAATCAGAAGCAAAATCAAACTCCAGCAGTCCAATGTCTGGGATCCACTCACGATCTTCTGGATTCTCTCAAGGGCTTGGGTCACTTCTCCAGCCCTGCCCTTTGTAGCACACACCTTGTCTTCTAGGCTCCAGATACCTGTACTCCACTGCTGCTGCTGTTCTTGGTGGTCATCTCATGGTACTGGCATCTCCAAAACACTGCTGTCTTCCACTGCAACTAGGCTTCATCAGTAACCTTTCCTAGACTCTCTTCATGGCACCAGGCCTCAAATCCTTTGCATGACTGCTTCAGTCCTGGGCCATCAACTGCAACTGAGGCTGCACCTTCACCAACGGCCTTCTATGGCTGCTCACAGTGCCCAGGCCTCAGCTGCTCTTCATGACCCCTTAATGCCTACAAAGCCAGTACCGCCTGGGTGACTCTTATACATTACCAAGTCCAGCCACCACACAAGGTACAACCTTGGCTATCTCTGGAACACAGCCTCTTTGTACTCTCAGAAAACACTTCCTAGAAGATGTCACCTCAATGCTGCTGGTCTCTATTTAATCACTGCTAATTTCTTAGCTCCAGCTAACCAGCATCAATAGTCCCAGTAATGCAAAGGTTTCGATTTAGTAGTTCTGATATCTTATTAATCACAGCTGATTCTTCAGTCCCAGCTAACCAAAACCACAGAGTCCAAATAATCAAAACAGCAACAGCCCTGATAAGAGTCTTTAATCTTCCCTCTGAAATTTCACAAGCCAGGCCTCCATCATCTGCACTGTTCTCAACATTATCTTCCAAGCTCCTATAGAACATCCCACAGAGCTCTTAACATCCTAATGGCTCTTCTAGCTCAAAGTTTCAAAGTCCTCCACAGTCTTCCCCAAAACATGGTCAGATTGTCACAGGAATACCCCACTATCTTGGTACTACATTTCAACCCCAGTTTCTCCTTCCTCCACTCCTCCTGCATCCCCCCCCACTACCCTTCTCCCCCAGACTCATTGCTTCTCTATTGTCTTTCAGAAAAGAGCAGGCTCCAGTTGCAATCGAGCATTGCAAAACAAGATGCAATAAGACTAGGCACAAACCTTCATATAAAGGCTAGACAAGATAACCTAGTAGGAGGAAAAATTTCCCAGGAACAGGCAAAAGAGGCGGAGATATCACTATTCCCACTGTTGTGAGTCCCACAAAAAAACAAAACAAAACAAGCTAAACAACCATAACATATATTCAGAAGACAAAGCATAGATTCACAAGGCCTCCATGATTGCTACTTCAATTTCTGTGAGCCACTATGAGTCCCGCTTCGTTGATTTTGTGGATAGTGTTCTTTTGGTGTCCTCAACTCTCTGGCTCCTACAATCCTTCCTCCCCCTCTTCCTCAGGGTTCCTCATGCTCCATCTAATGTTTGACTATGGGTCTCTGAATATGTGCCCATCAGCTACTTGAGAAAGCTATTCTGATGACAATTGGGTTAGGCATTGGTCTACGAGTATAGCAGAATATCATTAGGAATCATTTCATCTATTTTTAATTTTCTTTTCTTCTTCCTTCTTCTTTTCTTTCCTCCTCCCCCTCCTTCTCTTCCTCCTCATGCTCCTCCTCCTCCTTCTCCTTCTTCTCATCCTCCTCCATCTCCTATTCCTGCCAGTATCCTAGATCTTTGGGCTACCCAAATTCTGGTTCCTGGCCATCCAGGCAGTGTCAAGCCTGTACTCTCTCTCTTTCTCTTGATGTGATACTCAAATTAGCCCAGTTATTAGATGGCCACTCACACAAATTT
Source organism: Uromys caudimaculatus (assembly GCA_028551405.1). Classification (NCBI taxonomy): domain Eukaryota; kingdom Metazoa; phylum Chordata; class Mammalia; order Rodentia; family Muridae; genus Uromys; species Uromys caudimaculatus. The sequence goes on along the minus strand of CM052707.1, from coordinate 77,463,072 downwards.
TGTGCCATCATTGCCCCAGAATATCTTATAGGTAGGACAGGTTATAGGTTGAAGGTTCTGTGGCTGGCTTAGTGTCCCATTTTCACCACTGGAAGTCTTGCCTGGTTACAGTAGATGGCCACTTCAGGCTCTGTATCTGCCATCACTAGGAGTCCTCACTAGGGTCATCTTTATAGATTTCAGAAAGTTTCCACTGCACTCGATTTCTTCATTTCCGCCATGATCCTCAATTCCAGTTGTTTCTCCCAATACTTTCTCCCTCCATCCCTCCATCAAATACTTGATCCTTCCTGTTCCCATGCCCACCTCCTCCCAGTCTGCCCACAAACATCCATTTTATTTCCCTTTCCCAGAGAGATCCACAAGTCCCACTTAGGGCCCCACTTAATATTTTTAAAATTATTTTTCTTGGTACTAAAAAAATCTATCTCTTCAGCAGTAATATTTTCAGAGATCAGTTTCTAAATTTCAAACCATGTCAAAGTTTAAGAGTCTAGAGCCTAGACCTTCCCATCACTGATGCCATGATGGCAGTACCATTCAGCAAACAGCCTTGCAATCCAGCACACAATTAGCAACCTTGCTCAAATGAGAACAAAACCTAGTCTATTAAAGTCCATAGTTCTGGAAAAGTCCTGTAGGTAGTTCACCCTTGGTTAATTATTATTGCTTACTGATGTATGTCAACACAGGATGCCAGGATATGTGGATTTTGTGCATGTGTGTGTTCTAAAAGCTTACCCCAACAGAGTCCTGAGATCGTACATGGGTCCCAAATACCCAGAGTAGTTGCTAGCCAGCTTCATAATGACTTTCCACTGTTTTGAACCCATATATGAGTGGTCTTCTCTGGTGGATCCCCACAAAAAAAGCTCTTATTAATGAGATTTAATAGTAATGGTATGAGGAATAGATATTAATTTTTTAAATGATATACAAAGGTAGAATATTTTAAGAATGTGTGTTTCCACATAATTTTGTCATTAACATAGGCAGGGCTAGAGCTCATTTTGCTTGATTTATTTCACAATATGTCATGCAGACATCCGGAGTCTCTGTCCAGAAATCAAATGCTTGTGTTGCGGTTAATTCTGATCTCTAATGCACTCAGGTAAACTGTTAATTGTGGAATGATAATACCCTGAGGTTAATTTTCAGTGTGTGTGTTGTGGTAAGATTGAGAAAAGAAGGTGATTTATGAGACTATTTCTGGAGAAGACTGAAAATTGCTTGTGGAGTGATATCAGACAGACCTCAGGGGGGGAAAAAAAAAAAAAGGAAAGGAAAAAACCAGCTTAATCTGGCTGAAATACAAGAATTCTTATTAGGGAGCCTCCCAAAGCAGATCTGTTTCAGGCCACCTACATCCAGTTCTTTGGCACTTCAGATACCATCAAGAATTTTATTTTTTTCTGTCCCCAAGTTCTCTGGTATTTGCCCAGCCTGAAACTTGGGAGTGAGAGATGCAAAGATGATTCGATGCAGGAGTCATCATTGTCAGATATTCATGGACCGTATTCTTGGGGAAGAAGGAAAATTCCTAGAGGGTGGTCCAGAAGTAGGAAAAGGATCTTGCAAAGATTAATGCCAGAATAAAAGGAGGAGCCACCTGGAAATGAAAGGTGCCAAGAGCAAAAAGGAAAGAAGAAGGCTGTTTGTCTCAGAAATATTTTGCTTGACTCTCTTATTTATAACAATTTCTTCCTTTCTAGAAATAGCCCTTTTCCTTACAACTGGCCATCTGTATGCTATGATGCTGACTTCTGGTGACAGCCAACTGTTTCAGGTGGTTCTAATTGAGCCAAACAAGTCCCATTAGATACTCATTTCTAAGAAACTATGTTTTAGAATGGAAAGAGATCGAAAAAATACCCTGGAGGCTTACTCAAAGTGAATGAGCACATAACACAAGGATAGAACCATAGACCTGTCAGGAAGTAGAGACACTTAAAATGTCTCAACAGCAGGAGGGAGACAGAGAGTGTCAGCTGAGGAGTTAGTTGCAAGGAAGGTAGGGATGATTTTATTTTCTGTTTTATCTTTAAGGTTAATTGATTTGAGTATGTCTGAATGTATGACCTACCTACCGGACCTCATCACATGAACTTGGTTTCTTATGCAACTAAAATGAGTTTGTTAGGCAGGAAGTTCTTCACTTCCTCAACAACAAAGATGTAAAACCAGCATTTGTATTAACTCCTTTTCCTTTGTAATGTGCCAAGCAAGATGGAACAGTGATGCTAATAAATTTGAGCCCAAAGTGGCGTAGTTATTTTATAATGGAGTCAGTCAAAAGAGTTCTGCACTTGTTTAACCTCCTATCCATCTTCCAGGAGCCTACCTAACCTGTCTGAATCCAACCTTTGTCGCATACAGTTTGGCATTATCTGATAGTGATTGTCCATTTGGTTTAGACACTAGAGTGGAAGTGACTCCAAGATTCAGTACTGGCCATGACTTTCAGGTCAGTGGTTGTCCTTCTACCATCTTTCCTATTTTGCCCTAGAAATACTAGGGCTGGAAAATATTAAGAAGACAGCTAAGGTTATGTGCTTTTATTTTTGTGACTCCATTCACTTCTTGTTACTTCTTTCCCCAATAAAACTTTATTCCCCAGTTTGAGAATAAGAGTTGGGATGGAGGATGACATCCCACCAAATTACATGGCAAGTTAATATTATTGACCCAATCATGATGAATAAGATACAGTGCAAATCTTAATTTCTCTACAGCAGTGATTCTCAACTTGTGGATTATGATCCCTTCAGGGGCCAAATGACTCATTCACAAGGATCACATAGATCCATAGATATTTACATAATGATGCCCAATAGTAGCAAAATTGCAGCTATGAAGTAGCAACAAAATAATTTATAGTTGGGGGTCTCTACAACATGAGGAACTGCATTAAAGGGCCATAGCATTGGGGCAGTTGAGAACTACTCCTTTACAAAATATGAAGAATTGATGACAATTTCGTTTGTAGTGTAAATACTTTGCTTTGATTGTATTTAATCTTCATACTGATATTCATACTTCAACCCCATGCCAAAGTTAAACTTTTCTGTTTCCTAAACATGTTTTCTAGAATTATTGTATTCTCAATTACTAGCATAATGTGCCATAAATAACAGAAACTGTGCAATATTTGAGACTATGATAGTGGGTAGAGGCATTCATTAACAAATGAATTCTTTGCACAGATGGATGAAAGGAAGATCCAGAGAAGGAAGATGAGTTTTAAAGAAATGAAGCTTTATTTTCCTATTGAAATCTGTATTTAATGTAGGGAAGAGCACACTACCAATTCAGATGTCCCATAGCAACTTCATAACCTGGAAAGAATAGAGCATATCAGATGCAGTTTGGTTTTTGCAGTGGTTATAAGTTCATGGAAATATCATGAAGAATTATAGAGATTTTTGCATCTACTCTTGACTTCACAGATATATTTTTTCCGAAGACTGGATTCCCTCATGAGAGGGGTGTAGTTGTTACTACTGATATTCTTTCCAACTCTAAGAACGATCTCTTAATGAAAAAGAATGATCCCCTCATAAATATTAATTATTTGATATATGTTTAAATATTTACTTCAATTGTTCATTTCTCTGTGAATTAATTGAAGCATTTTCAGGAAAATTTCTTATTTTGGAGCAACTGAAATTATTAAAATAAGTTATCATCAATCACACTGATGCAACTTCCAAACTAAGGGTGACTATTAAAGCAATGTGTTTTGAGCTCCCAAATACAGCTCTTTCTTTTCATTCCTATTAAAATGTGTCCTTGGCTTGATCAAAACGTTAGGAGTTTTTGGAAAAATTATAATACTTGCTTTTAAAAATGTTCATTTTAATTTTTTTAAATTCCAGCTTATTTCTTTCCTAATGTAGGCAAACAATAATTCTATTCCTCTCTTCTGAGATCTGAAGGCCACTCTTCTACAATGGAATTGATCATTATATGTGTAAATTGTTTTGATTCTAAATATTTTAATGTTGTCTTGCTTTTGTCTCCTATGATTTCAAAAGGAGATCATTAGCTCAATCTTTTTCCTATTTGCTAGCTCCTTTATACAAAGGGAAATAAAAATTTAAATGTCTTTTATTTTTTGCTTAAGCAAAGATAATAGAAACTTTAGTATACAATAAAGTTAGTTTTTAAAAGTGTAGGTATTTCATTTTAATTACCCTTGATCTCAATAATTGGTATTATGCTTAACATAGTTTTTAATCAGATATATTTTAGGGATACTTTGATCTATCTTAGAGAAAAGTGTTAAAGAAACTTTGAATTTAAAATAATAGCATTTAATAGGATTTTGGGGATGATTTGCTTCCTTAAAACTAGATTATTCTTGTGAGTGTGCTGAAGGCTGTGCACTGATACCCTGGGTATCATTTCCTGATCATAGTTCAAGACTGTATTTGTTATCATTGTTGAAGACAGACACAGGTTTGTGATGAATGAACAGTGACTAGAAGCAATATGTTACAAGAGTAGGATCCCAGAAGAAGTTAAAGTCACTGAGAACTGCTGCCTCATCTATCCTTTCCTCTCCTGCCTCTTGTGGCAAGCCTCATTTCAAGAGGTAGAATTTCCAGAGCTTAAGGCCCTAAGAGTGGACAAAATGTCATATTGACCCAAGATATGCATGAGAGAATGAAAAATAACTGTGATTTAGAACTTACCAAATTTGCCAGTTTTTAATAAATTCAGAAATTAGAAAACTAATGTAAAACTTCCAGAACACATACACACACACACACACACACACACACACACACACACAGAGAGAGAGAGAGAGAGAGAGAGAGAGAGAGAGAGAGAGACAGAGACAGAGACAGAGAGAGACAGAGAGTGAGAGAGAGACAGAGATCAGTCTATATTATGAAATGATAATCTATATTAAACTATAGCAAAATATAATGATAAAATAGACTTTATACCCAGTGAACTTTTAGCAGTAGGAAAAGAAATTGAGAAATGAACACCCATGTCTACACCCTCTGCCATTGCTTACTTTGGTCTTGGTCTTGAATTTAAAGATTTCAGTGAGGTAAAAGATTTTTCTAGGTTCACAGAGAAAAATACTTGTAAGTAGATGCACCTGAAATTCAGGCTATAAGACATTGGCAGGGTCAACTAATTTTAGTATCTTAAGAGAAGAGATATCATTGGGAGATTTTATCAACACTGGAGTTATCAAAACTCATTTATATCACTATACACATGTATGAAAACAGAACATAGAAAACACCAAATGGGAATGTAGAGCAACAGTAATTCATTGCTTCTGAAAAAACCGTGTTGGAATGCATTTCCACAAACCAATAACTATAAAAATTTGTTCTATATAACTGTGGTCATTTGAATATGGTTGGAAAATGGGAAGTGGCAATATTAGGGTGTGTGGCCCTGTTGGAGGAAGTGCTTCATTGTGGAGGTGGGCTTTGAGCTCCTATGCTCAAGCTCTGCCCAGTGTGGAAGACCCCCTCCTCCTGGCTGCCTTCAGATCAGGATATAGAACTCTCTGCTCATTCAGCACCATGTCTATATGAATGCTTCCTGACTAAATGATAATGGACTCAACCTCTGAAACTGTAAGCCAGCCCCCATTAAATTAATTGTTGTCATTTATAAGAGTTGCTTTGGCCATGGTATCTCTTCACTACAATAAAATTCTAACCAAGACAGAAGGACTGGAATATTGCTGGGATACACCTGACTATTCTTTTGTTTGGTAGAATGAGGATTTTTGGACTTTGGAAAGCAGTATAATGCTTTAAGTGGGGCTTATGGGCCATACTACATGGAGGATAGTGGTGCTGAGCGTGATTTGAACTCTGGAGTTATGGCTCAAGAGATTTCAGAAAAGAAGAATTTTAGTATATTGCTTAGATACTGTTCTTGTGTTAGTTTGTTGAAAATGTAGCTGATCTTTGCCCTTGTCTGAAGATTCTCCCTAAGGCTAAGGTGAAGACATTCAAATTATTTGTACTGACAAAGGGAGTCTCAAAAAACAAAACAAAACAAAAACTAGCATTGATTCTATCTTGTGGTTCATTGTTATGAAGAATCTTTGATCAAGATTAACAAACTGAGAAAAGAAAAATAAAAAATATTATTCAAAAATGAAAGGGGCACCAGGAAGTAGAATGGATCTAAATTCTGTGTTAAAGTATATTAAATGGAATTAAGAGAAGGGTATCCTTGGGGCAAGATCCCACCCAGCTAAGCTTATTGTTGAATGAAGGTTAGTTACATCATGTTAGGCATTATTTTGACCTGGCTATTGTTTCATTTGGACATATGGATATATAATTTTGTGCCAATTGACAAGGGATGTATTGTGATGGCTAGTCTTGGTTGTCACCTTGACTATATCTGGAATAAAATACAATCTGGAATTTATAAGGATCTTGCAAAAAGGGATTAAAGAAAAGCTTAGGTCCAGGCATAGTGGTTGTACTGGCTGGTTATGTGTGCCAACTTGACACAAGCTGGAGTTATCACAGAGAAAGGAGCTTCAGTTGAGAAAATGCCTCCATGAAATCCAGCTGTAAGGCATTTTCTCAAATTAGTGATCAAGGGGGGAGGGCCCCTTGTGGGTGGTACCATCCCTGGGTTGGTAGTCATGGGTTCTATAAGAGAACAAGTTGAGCAAGCCAGGGGAAGCAAGCCAGTAAGAAACATCCCTCCATGGGCTCTGCTTCCTGCCCTGCTTGAGTTCCAATCCTAACTTCCTTTAGTGATGAACAGCAACATGGAAGAGTAAGCTGAATAAACCCTTTACTCCCCAAATTGCTTCTTGGTCATGATGTTTTGTGCAGCAATAGAAAACCTGACTAAGACAGTGGTACATGCCTTTAATCCCAGAAGACAGAAGCAAGCATATCTCTGAGTTCAAGGCCAGTCTGGGACAGAGCAAGTCCCATGGTAGCCAAGCTTAGGTAGTAAAGGAAAGTATTGAAAGAAGAAAGCTGATGAAGATATAATTGAAAATGGGAGGGGAGTCATGTTCCAGTTCCAGCAAGCAGCAGAAATTGGCATCTTTGGCCATGTGGCTCTGCCTTTCAAGTCAAGAATAGACAAGCTAGGGCTGGAGAGATGGCTCAGCAGTCAAGAGCACTGACTGCTCTTTCAGTTGTACCGAGTTCAATTCCCAGCAACCACATGGTGGCTCACAACCACCTTAATGGGATCTGGTACCCTCTTCCGTTGTGTCTGATGAGAGCAACAGTGTGCTCATATACATAAAATAAATAAATCTTAAAAAAAAGAATAAACGGGGTTACTGGGACAATTGATGCTGACTAGCTAGAGCTAGGAAATTATTGGTGATTAAGAACAGAATAGCATCACTGAGGTAAAATCTTGAAGGTGTTTTTTGAGAACACAAAGAAGCTGTGTTCGAGAGACAGACCTTGCTGGCAGCTAGATTTGGTACTGGTTTTGAAGGCATGAAGGGGTCATGGAGAGCAGCTGGGACTTGGCACTGTGAGAGACTAGGAAATGCCATTGGTGAAGGTGCAGCTTCTGTGGTAGTTGAAGGCCCAGGACTAAAGGAATCATGCAAAAAAGTTGAGATTTAGCACCACTAAGAGAGCAAATGAGTGTCTATTGATGAAAGTGCAGCCTAGTTGCAGTGGAAGACCTCAGCGTATAGGAGATGCCAGTTCTATGGGATGATTACCAAGAGTAGCAGCAGCAGCAGGAGGAAAGTCAGCTAGAGCCTAGAATGCTACAGAGGGCAGAGTTGGAGAAATGACCCAAGACCTTTGGAAGAGGCCAGAACATCATGTGTGGATCCTAGACATTGGAAGAAGAAGCTGTAAAGTTGAAGTTGCTTTCAATGTTAGAGATGTCAGAGTTGTGGGGTAAGTGCCATGGAAAGCTGCTAACAGAGAGTGGAACCAACCCAAGAGAAAGCATTGCGTTGCAGTCAACAAAGATGAAAGGAATAGGCATCAGACATGGAGATGGCAGAGTTTGGAGTTTGTCCAGCTGGTTTTTGGTCTTGTTTCAGTCCAGTATTTCCTCACTATGACATTGTGGAATGGAGATATATAGTGTATGTATGTATGTGTGTGTGTATATATATATGTATGTATATATAGTGTATGTATGTGTGTGTGTATATATATATATATGTATATATATATACATATATATATATATATATATATACTGTGATGCTGGAAGGATGTAATCTGCTTTTTTTATTTTTATTTTATAGAGGATTACACTTAAGAGATTACAAGAATCTCAGAAGAGATTGACTTTTAACATTGTTGAGATTTCTATAGACTATGGGGACTTTTAAAGTTGGACTAAATGTATTTTTCTTTATGCTATGACTAGGTATGGCCCTCATAGACTCATGTATTTGAACAAGCCTGCGTGGGACAGGGAGTAAAATATGTTGTCTTTTCACAGCAATAAAACTCTAGCTAAGACCATATTATGACTCAGCCATTTTTCTATGCCTGTATTTTACAAATTGGCTAAAAGTTTTTATCTGCACAAACTCATATGCATTCATGTTTATGGTGATTTTACTCAGATTTGCAAAAAATGGAAAGCTGCAAAACTCTATTTGATAAAGTGAATAAAGAAACCAGGTTTTTCCCTTCTATGGAGTATTACTTAGTAGAGCTATTGACCCATGGAAGGCTATAAGAAAAAATGAAAAACATCTTGTGGTTTCCAGTGGTTCAGGGAACACACACACACACACACACACACACATACACACACACACACACACACACACACACACACACACACACACACGTTAAAAGCATGCCAGACACTGTACTAGAATTTCAGAACAATTTATGAACAATGATTCAAGTTCTGACTGGGATCTTTGGTTGCTACTCATGCAGCATTGAAGATGGCAGAAGTTCAGCATTTGGCTTGTTTTCTTTTCCAATGGATGGGTAGATATTTGGATTGACTATACTGCTTAATTAACATAAAAACAGTTATATTTTCATAAATGTAAATTTGTTCAAGTTATAGGAACTTCTTTCTAAATGTCACATGGGCTATTTGGCATTTGTCATACCATTTAATCATGATATGCACTGTAGTATACAAATAAATCAGTTTACACAGGACTAATTAATAATAGGCAATTTCTATTTTATCAATTAAACATTTATTAGACTATTACCAAAGTCGGTTTGGGGAATCATACTTTATTATTACAGTGCTTAAACTTATCTTGCATGACTTCTATTTCTATATTCTCTGGGAATTATTTTTTAAAGTAAGTATAAATAGATTGACAACATCATCACTGATGCTCTGTTTCAGAAGAGAGACACATTCTCAATTGTCTGTGCAACTGTTTGACTCTTCACAGGAACTTAGTATTATGTACCAAAATTGCTAACAAAAATGTTGTTGGAACTCTTTTTCTTCTCCTGAAAAAATGTTTTTACAGAAGCCAAATTAATTTTCTACAAGATACTCTGTAACATATTTATTGTTTTCACACAGGGCTTAGATAAAAATTGTTAGGATAATCGGTAGATTTTCCCTAAGCAACTTAGCTTATTATATTTTATGAGATGTTATTATTTGGCTGTTTAAATTTGTTGTTAAAATGTATCCATTTATTATTAGTTTTTTCTAGCAGTTGGCCAACTGTCTCATGCCATATGTAATAAAAATTTGATTGAGTACTAATATTTACTGTCTGTTTGTGTTTAATGTGAAAAGCATGAAAATTAGCACTGCATATATTAATATATAAGCACAAAGAAGAAAGTAATTCTCCTATAATTATGTGTTAAGGGTAATGATCATTTATTTTAGGAAGAGCAAGAATAGATATATAGTTTCCAAAATGATACTCAGATTGAAGTTTTCTTGAGTAGGCATTAAAAGTTTATTCAAATAGTATTATTCTAAAAACTGTAGCCCCAGAAACCATAATGTTTTAAGAAACTATCATCCTGAGTGAAACCCAAAGGACATGCATGGTATGTACTCACTAGTAAGTGGATATTAGCCAAAAAAAAAAAAAAAAGTACAGAATATCCAAAACAGTTCACAGAACTCAAAAGGTTAACAAACAAAGGACCCAAGTGAGGATACCTCATTCCCACTTGGGAGGGAGAAGAAAGCAATCACAAAACTATAGGGATGGAAATGGAAAGGAGCCTGAGGAAAAGAAGGTCCAGCGACAGGCCCAAAGTGGGATCCAGCTCAGGGAGAGGCCCCCAGGCCTGACACTATTACTGAGGCTATGGAGCACTCACAAAAAAGAACCTAGCATGACTGGACTCCGGAAGACCCAACAAGCAGCTGAAAGAGTCAGATGCAGATATTTGCACCCAACCAATGGACAGAAGCTGCTGACTCCTATGGTTGAATTAGGGGAAAGCTGGAAGAAGCTGAGGAGGAGGGCGACCCTGTAGGAGGACCAGCAGTCTCAATTAACCTGGACCCCTGAGATCTCTCAAACACTGGACCACCAACCAGGCAGCATACACTAACTGATATGAAGCCCCCAACACATATAGAGCAGAGGACTGCCGAGTCTGGGTACCATCAGAGGTAATGCACCTAACCCTCAAGAGACTGGAGGCCCCAGGGAGTTTAGAGGTCAGGTGGGGGTTGGGGGTAGGGACATCCTCGTGGAGACAAGGGGGTGGGAAGGAGGTATGGGATGTGAAACAGTCAGAGGGTGAATGGGGGGAATAAAATCTGGAGTGGAAATAAATAAAAAAAAAAAGAAAATAAATGAAGACTGATCAAAGCCAAATTTAATATTATGTCCCAGAAAGAATCAAGTATACGAATGTGCTATAGACAAATTCTCTAACACACAATATTCAAATTTTCAGATAATATCCATTGTGGTCTGAATTTATTATGCCACTTCTATTTCCCTAAGCAAGCAAAATGTATGATGGTGGGGATTTCAACAGTAGGTGAGAGAAGTGGCCTATTTACTAAAATTAGATGACTAGTCGATAATTTCTTTAAATTATTTGCTACAAGTATAGCACTGAGGACATGGTAGAATATAGCCATTGACAGTCAGAGGAACAATCGTGTATTGAGACAGCTGCGATCCACTCCCCTGCTCACCCTCGTAAGTACAACTAGTCCACTGTTTCTAATTTGAAATGTTTCTTGTATTATTTTGAAAGTGTGTGTGTGTGTACCCCAGCTCGTTCCTAGGTTACCTAGGTTATTAGGATTTATTTGTTTCTCCTCTTTTTATAGCAAAATTATGAAAATGCCAATTTAATCTTATTTCCATCAAATATTAGTGCAATTAACATATTTATTTGGGTATGGTTCATAATGAGCCATGGATAATGAAGTATGTATTCTTCAGCCTGTTGTTTGAAGAAGAGTTGACTAAACCATGCACTAATGACAGTAAGGTATTCCTAGGAAATATCGAACTATCAGATAGATTCCCATAAGTTTATCTTTTTCTTCCCTCTTTTCTTAGAGCAGGCTTCTGGTTTGATATGTGAATTAAGTTGGAAGTCATCATGCATTCCCTCACAGGGAGGAAAACACAGAAATGTGAACTGCTATTCATCTTAGAACTGCAGAGGAAATAGCTTACAGGGCAAATCTCTGCAATAAAACTGTAGAGACACATGAGCTTAGAAAAGCCCACAGTGTACTGAGCAGAAGGTCAGACATGAAGGGCAAATAAATGCTAAACACAGATCATGGACTGCTTGCAGAATTAAAAGTTTCTCAGTAATATACACTTTATGTGTATTACCCTACCGAGTTCTTAGGAAAGCATTCCCTTTTTCTTCTTTGAGGAGAGAAGGGCATAATTCTACAATATACTGAGAGCTCTCTGTGCTCTTTACCAAAGACCTCATATGAAAGGGTAACCATTTTATAAGAGCCTCATCATATTGGATTAAACCATAGCACACTGATGGGTACAGCAGTGGGTCGGCCACACACATGCATAGTTTAAGCCCTGTTTAGTCTTATCTCATGTTCAGAGGATGAGATTACCTGAGAAATGCAAATAAAGGTTATACACCATAGACAGAGGTTCAGTGAGGGTAGAAGTAGTCACAGGATTAGCAAATTCTATATTCAACCATCCCATCATTTGGGTTCAGCATAATAAAAGGATATTACAAGTGGAAAATTGTAAGCCTTGCATTCTATTTCTGAAATCTTCTCTGTAGTAACTCAATGCAATGGAAGAGAGAAATGCAAGAACTCTCAAAGAACATTTTAACTTGTGATATTAAAGTCACACAAAATGGTAAACACATCCTAATTCTTAGGTATATCAAAAGTGGATACCTTAGTGCCTTTCAACTTGCACCAGAAAAGAAAACAAAACCAAAAATTTCTAAAAAATGCCAGGAGTAATAAATTCAGTCTGAAAACATGAAGGGTAAATCATAAGATTCACATGGTACATATGGTTACAAAGTATTGATGTTTTGGAGTAGAAATTGTAAATAATCATTATTATGGGAAATATTCAAGAGCTGCTAGGGAATCTGAGCTGAGAGGAGGAAATGAAACACAAAACATTTCTTTCAAGGGCTCGTCAATAGACTTCCTATGACTTAGGGAAACATAATGGTGGTGGGATTTTTCAAAAGCACCAGAACTGTAAGCATCCACCTCTGCATTTGTCAGGCTCTGGCAGAGCCTCTTGGGAGAACACCAATATCAACCAACCAGACCCCCCGGAGTTCCCAGGGACTAAAACACAAACCAAAGAGTACACATGGAGTGACTCGTGGCTCCAGCTGCATATGTAGCAGAGAATGGCATTGTCTGGCATCAATAGGAGGAGAGGCCCTTGGTCCTGTGAAGGCTTGATGGATGTCCCAGTGTAGGAGAAGGCCAGGGCAGAAAGGTGGGAGTGGGTAGGTAGGAGGGTGAGCATCTTCATAGAAGCAGGGGGAGGGGGATGGAAAGAGGGGAGTTCCGGAGGGGAAAACAGGAAAAGGGATAACTTTGAAACGTAAATACATAAAATATCCAGTAATCAAAAAAAAGAAATGGAGAACTGGAATAGAGTCTCATAACTATATAGAATTACAGAAAGAGGAAATGGGGACACCACTGAGACACAAAGAAACAGTAAGTATTTGAGATAAAAATGGCCGAGACTTTCCCACACGCATGACCCAAACCAAATCATAGATCTAGACTACAAAGATGAACACTTAAGAATCTACATGTAGGTATATTGTATCCAAATTCAATAAAATCAAAGGCAACAAACATGCTTAAAAAGTAGAGAAGAAAGAGAAAACATTTGCTTAAGTGGAATACAGTTAAGAACTGCACCAGACTGATCAAAACAAATGCAACAAGAAAAAGCCACCACCAGTCTCCATTTCTATATCTAATGTAATTACTCTTCAAAAATGAAGAGAAATAGTTTCTATGTCAGACACATATTGATTAATTTACCACCCAAATTTAAGAAATAATAAAGGTATTCCTCAGAAAAGAAGGAAAAAAATGACATAGAGGAGAGGTTGATATATACATAAATGAAGAGAATTACAGAAAAATAAATACAAAATATATAATTTTGGTTATGAATTCATCTAACAACTTGTCATTTATCACAATAATAAAATCACCAATGTTCTGAGTGATCATAACTATCCGCAAATGAAATGAATAGCAGTAGTGTCATGGTGAACAGCAGGGATGATTTGGGACTCCTAACTATCCGAGCTACCTAACTGTTTGTAGGGCACTAGTTATGTCATTTGTGGGTGCTCATCGGGTGCCTATGTACTTAGGATCACCTCTAAATTCCAAATCTGCTAACAGCAAGGACTAAAACTAAATGACTCCTCTCTGTATGTATGACCCACATGGTAATGGTACACTACTGGATGTGTTGTATTAGAACACATCATGGTAGAAACAGAACTTTGTTCTCAGTGAGGTACTCAACATACTTGGGGTGTTATTGTACAACTTTGATGGTTTTGGGGATGATATCTCCAAAAACAAATGCACTACCAATGATGAAAATGGCAAGGGACTTATGCATTTCCCCACCAGACCTTGGTAAATGCTAAAAAATACATTGGGACACTCGTGAGCATGACTTTCCTGAGCTGATTTGAAAGAGTAGACAATGAAAAGGTGTGGAGGTAGCACCGTGTGTAGTTTTCCTTGTCATAACAAGAATCTCTGATTTTCCTTCGATTAAACGAATCACCATGGGAGGTTTGGAACGCAGTGGCGTTCAGTGTTTAAATTCAAGCTGAACTGACCATGTGAGTTGATTCCATGATGAATCATGTGCGTATCATGTATCCTTATCATCAACAAAATGAACACTTTGTACTTCAGAGCAAACACATTATCACAAATTGGGTCATCTCTTCTGCTTTTAATCCTTCAAATAATGGAATAGTACACACAAATTGGGTTATCTCTTCGGGTTTTAATCTTTCAAATACTGGAATACTATTCACTTCTCGTAAGTAATAAATTCCTTAGCAAGAACTGACAAGCTCTGAGCAAAAACATTTTTTTCTGTACACTGTCTTTGCATTGCTAATGTTTGAACATATGTGCTGATTTTTATTTCATAACACCCACATTCTTGAACACTATTTTACTACTTTGAACAGACTAATATAAACTTGGTAAACTTAGTCATTCTGCAATATTAATTTATAGACTGTTCAGTATTTGGCCAATTTTGGACAAGGGAGAGAAAGAAAACATGATGGTTCACACACTTAAGTGAAAGGGAGTATTAGGATACATATTGGTATATATGGATAGATGAGTTTTTGGAAAAAAGCATTTGCCTATTTTAGTGCTATAAATACAGTTTTTGGCAAATTGTTTTATTTCTTTTTCTCAGTCTAGCAGTGATCATGACCAGAACTAAATTTATTTATCAAAAATTGTCATTTTCTCAGAATTAGATTTTTTCCTAACATATTTTAAATTATTAGTTTGTGTGTATTGGTGTGACATATTAGTGAGCATGAAATGCATGTCACATTAGTGGGGGATCACATGAGAACTTTGTAGACCTGGGAATTCTCCTTCCAACTTTACATGGATGCAAGAAATCAAATTCAGGTTGACAGGGCATTTACTGAGCCATTTTGCCAATTCCCACAGCATAGCATAAGGAAAATGTAAATATATATGTTATCTCTATTACTCAAAAATACTCACATTCTTATTTGAATGAAATGGGAAGCCTAGCCTTATATTTATTTTTTACATGAGTTCTCGGTTTTTCTCCATTCAAGTAGAATAATAGAAATACAATATAAAAGCTATTATACTCATAATGAAGGTACTAAGAGAATTGACTGAAATGGTGTCATTAAATTCAGATTCATTTCCACTCTAGCAGACAAGAATTTAAATTGACTGAAAATAAGCACCACAAGCTAATTTGGGGATTCTTGGTGTAACATATTGGTCCTTTATAATGTACTAAAAATTTATTCAATAATCTTCCCTCATTTTAAAATGAATATTTTGTAAAAAAATTATTTTGTAAAATAATAGCAAGACACTATAAGTTTAGATGTTAATTAAAGCAAACACTTAGCTTCTACTTTTATGAGTAGAGATTTATTTCACTAACAGTTTATTTTGTTCATGTGCATTTGTTGAACATATATTTTAGGTGCTGTATGGATCTTTGTGATAGTTTTAAATCACATACCTAAAGTATCATTGTTATACTACCCTGAAGAATTATTGTCTTAATATTCCATTGTATTTTTAAGTGAAAACACATGGAGTATTGCTGATATGTGTGTTTAGAAATGGTAAAGGGGATGCTGAGACATGTTTCAGACTCAGCTTCATAAGGGAGTTTCTGAAGAGGGATTTGTTTGTGAAATTTTGGACATTTCTTTTTTAATTAATTAATTAAGTTTAAAATCCAGATTTTATTACCCTCCCAGCCCACCATCTGACTGTTTCATATCCCATACCTCTTCTCTGACCCCCTGTCTCCATGAGGATGTCCCTATCCCCCACCCCAACCCCACGAGACCTCTAAAGTCCCTTTGGTCTCCAGTCTCTTGAAGGTTAGGTGCACCTTCTCTGACTAAACCCAGACTGGGCAGTCCTCTGCTGCATATGTGCTGGGGGCCCCATATCAGCTGGCTTATGCTGCCTAGCTGGTGGTCCAGTATCTGAGAGATCTCTGGGGTCCAGGTAAATTGAGACTGCTGGTCCTAACACAGGGCAGCCCTCCTCCCCAGCCTCTTCCAGCTTTCTCCTAATTCAACCACAGGGGTCAGCAGCTTCTGTCCATTGGTTGGGTGCAAATATCTGCATCAGACTCTTTCAGCTGCTTATTGGGTCTTTCAGAGGGCAGTCATGCTAGGTGCCTTTTTGTGAGCGCTCCATAGCCTCCGTAATAATGTCAGGTCTTGGGACCTTCCCTTGAGCTGGATCTCACTTTGGGCCTGTTGCTGGACCTTCTTTTCCTAAAGCTCCTCTCCATCTCCATCCCTGCAGTTCTTTAAGACAGGAACAATTATGGATCAGAGTTTTGACTGTGGGATGGCAACCGCAACCCTCACTTGATGCCCTGTCTTTCTATAGGAGGTAGGCTCCACAAGTCCCCTCTCCCCAATGTAGGGAATTTCATCTAAAGTTCCTCTCTTTGAGTTCTGAAATTCTGTCATCTCCCAGGTCTCTGATGCATTCTGAGGGTTCCTCCAACCTCCTATCTCCCGAGGTTGCATATTTCCCTTCTTTCTGCTGGCCCTCGGGGATTTCAGTCCTTTCCCCCCACTCAATACCCAATCATGTTTCCCTCTCGCCCCCACAATCCCCTTTCTCTCCCAGGTTCCTCCATCCCTCCTTGTGGTTAGCTTCTTCTCCCTCCCAAGTGGGACTGAGGCATCCTCACTTGGACCCTTCAGCTTGTTGACCTTTTTGAGCTCTGTGTGCAGAAATAAATCAGTAGCCTTCCTTTATAGAAATGACAAACAGGCTGAGAAAGAAATCAGGGAAACAACTCCTTTCACAATAGCCACAGACAATATAAAATATCTTGGAGTAACCTTAACCAAACAAGTGAAAGATCTGTATGACAACAACTTCAAGTCTCTCAAGAAATAAATCGAAGACGATCTCAGAAAATGGAGAGATCTCCCATGCTCAATGATTGGCAGAATTAACATGGTAAAAATGAACATCCTACCAAAGGCAATCTACAGATTCAATGTAATTCCCATCAAAATCCCAACACAATTCTTCAAAGACATGGAAAGAGCAATTCTCAAATACATCTGGAAAGGCAAAAAAACCAGAATAGCGAAAACAATACTTAACAATAAAAGAGTAGACACTTCTTAAATTAGACTTTTGAAGGAGGATCTCAAACTGCAGCCTGAGCTGTCTTCAGACTTGTAGCATATGTGCCACTATGCCTGGCTCATACATTGCCTAAGATTTGAGAATTAGCTTTGTATGTGTGGAAGGCAGATCAGAGCACAGAATTCCTGGCCTGAGTTCAGCAGTCCCTACAAAGGCTTAAACATGAAGAGAAACTATAAAATTAGTATGACTCTTCAGAAATGTTCTTTTGTTCTTGGAGTGTCATGCTGTAATATGCTTATATTGATCAATCACTAAATTCCTGGTGCTTTTCAAAGGAGACATGAGGGGAAGGTCTTCAACTGTGGAAGTTCAAAAGGTGATGCAATGATTACTCACACCTTTTAGAGTGGATGACTTGCAGGCTTCAGTTGTGTTACCTATTAAGTTGTTGCTGTCATTGCAATTCCTGTTGCCTTTTAGTAAAAATGCTATCCTAGTTGAGATTGATTCAGAACTCTTAAAATCCCCTAGATCAGAACTAATGACTAAGACTTTACTGAGGCTGAAAACACTCCACCTAGCAGGGCAGTTTCAGTTTGTGCACAAGATCCTAAGGGCCTCGTTTACTGAGAGCCTGCCCTAGAGGTTTCATGCATGTCTTACCATTCCTTGCACAAGAAAACAAGTTTGAGCAAGATACACTCTGTGTGTGTGTGTGTGTGTGTGTGTGTGTGTGTGTGTGTGTGTGTGTGTGTGTGTGTATTTCCATCCTTCTAGTTCTGTTTCTTTTGGTGAATACTGACTTACACTAGCTGACAGCTAAGAGTATTTAGAAAGCCTACTTGCTACCATTTGCAGTCAAATTCATCGTCTTGCCACATGCCAGAAAGAGAAAGAAAGGAAACGGTTAGGAATAGCTAGTGTACTATTGTAATAGATATAACTCTCACATTCAGGTTGCTGAAACCCAATATAAGGAGATCTCAACTCATATAAATTGAAACTCTGGGGGCAGTTCGGGTGTTTCTGAACCTATGGACTCAAATATAATGACTTTTTGGCTTCCTATGCTTTATTTTTCATTCTGGTTTTGCTGTGGTCTCATCACATCTCCCTCCCTCATTTGTTAGTCCTCCATTCCTTGGGGTTTCATAAGCCTCATATTAGCAAAGACCAAACTCTGTTCTTCAGGTATTCTGACATTACAACTAGGCTTTTTATTTTTCATGCTTGGATGACCAACCATGAACCAATCGTAATGATCAGACAAGACACAATGGACCGATTGGCTACCATAGTGTAGTTCGCATGCTTGCCATGGAGATAGGAAAATTATAATGAATGCTGTGGAGGAAGCTAGATTTGGTAGGGATATTTAACAATTACTCCTGTATACGCCTGGGAGCACCCGCTATACTGGTAATCATATTGGCTTCCAATCCAGCTTCGGAAGAAAAGAGGGAAGCTTGCCTCAGCTTGCACTTGGGGAAGAAAAATAATCTCGTAAATTTTACCATGTCATTTTCTATGAAAAGTGGTGCAGCCATAAAAACCTTAACAATGTTTAAAGATATTATTCTAAAAGGTAAATATAACAGCCTTCTTTGACGGCATAGAGAGAAAGTAGGATAGATTATGAAAAAGAAACCTTGATTGTTTGATAACTTTATAAAATAATTTTTGCTCTTTTTGTTATTGTTTTGCTATAAGGTCTCATTCTGTTTTCCAGGTTGTTCTGGAACTTACTTGGCCTTGAAACCAAAGGGATTATAATACAATAGCCTTCAAAGTATAGATTATAGGTACTGACTACCATATCTGGCTGGTAACCTATAACCCAACACTACAACTAGCTCTATCTCAGTGAATAGTGAAATGATGGCTCGACATATAAAGGTGAGACATGTAAAAGGTTCTGCATTGTTCTTCTGGTCTGGGCCAATGCCCTGAGCAAACCTTGGGCATGAGCTCCTCAGCCACTCCCACAACACCCAGAAGAAGCTCCACTCCCAAGCACTCTAACACACCCAGGATCATAGGATCAGAGGTGAAGAGGACTCAACATCTCTCGCAACACCAGGAGTAACTGGGACCATTGGGATCCAGGGACCCAGGAACCCTGCCGGACCAGTGGCACGGGCGCCTTCTGGATTGGGCCGGTGCCCTGAGCAGACCTTGGACGTGAACTCCTCAGCCAGTCCCACAACACCCAGAGGAAGCTCAACTCCCAGATGCTCTAACATGCCCAGGATCCCAGGATCCCAAGAGCTTGGTCACACCAGGATCTCAGGGTTGCAGAGGCAGCTTGATTCCCAGGAGCTCTGTCACACCTAGGATCTCAGGATCACAGGATCCTAGAATCACAGGATCCCAGAGACAGTTGGTCTCTGAGGAGTTCTGACACAATCAGGATCACAGGAAGGATAGGCTCTGGTCAGATAAAAGGAGGGCAGGTAGCACTAGAGATAACCAGATGGCAGGAGGCAAGTGCAAGAACTTAAGCAACAGAAACCAAGGCTACTTGGCATCATCAGAACCCAGTTCTCCCACCATAGCAAATCCTGGATACACCATCACACTGGAAAAGCAAGATTCGGATCTAAAATCACTTCTCATGACGATAATAGAGGACTTTATAAAGGACATAAATAACTCCCTTAAAGAAATACAGGAGAACACAGGTAAACAGTGAGAAGCCCTTAAAGAGGAATATTAAAAATTCCTTAAAGAAAAACACAATCAAACAGGTGAAGGAATTGAACAAAACCATCCAGGATCTAAAAATGGAAATAGAAATAATAAAGAAATCACAAAGGGAGGCAGCCGAGGAGTTAGAAAACCTAGGAAAGAGATCATGAGTCATGACCAACAGAATACAAGAGATAGAAAAGAGAATCTTAGGTGCAGAAGATACCATAGAAAACATTGATACAACAGCCAAAGAAAATGCAAAAAGCAAAAAGCTCCTAACACAAAACATCCAGGAAATCCAGTACACAATGAGAAGATGAAACCTAAGAATAATAGGTATAGAAGAGAGCAAAGATTCCCAACTTAAAGGGCCAGTAAATATCTTCAACAAAATCATAGAAGAAAACTTTCCTAACCTAAGGAAAGAGATGTCCATGAACATACAAAAAGCCTACAGAACTCCAAATAGACTGGACCAGAAGAGAAATTCCTCCTGTCATATAATAATCAAAACACCAAATGCACTAAACAAAGAAAGAATATTAAAGGCTGTAAGGGAAAAAGGTCAAGTAACATATAAAGCCAAACCTGTTAGAATTACACCAGACTTCTTACCAGAGACTATGAAAGCTAGACGATCCTGGGCAGATGTCATACAGACCCTAGAGATAGAGAGAGAGAGAGAGAGAGAGAGAGAGAGAGAGAGAGAGAGAGAGAGGATATTCCATGACAAAACCAAATTTACACAATATCTTTCCACAAAACCAGCCCTACAAAGGATAATATATGGAAAATACCAACACAAGGAGGGAAACTACACCCTAGAAAAAGCAAGAAAGTAATCTTTCAACAAACCCAAAAGAAGGTAGCCACACAAACATTATACCACCTCTAACAACAAAAATAACAGGAAGTAACAATCACTTTTCTTTAATATCTTTTAACATCAATGGACTCAACTCCCCAATAAAAATCCATAGAAGAACAGACTGGATACGCAAACAGGACCCAGCATTTTGCTGCATACAGAAGACGCACCTCAGTTACAAAAATGGACACTACCTCAGAGTAAAAGTTTGGAAAACAATTTTCCAAGCAAATGGTCCCAAGAAACAAGCTGGAGTAGCCATTCTAGTATCAAATAAAATCAATTTTCAACCAAAAGTTATCAAAAAAGATAAGGAAAGACACTTTGTACTGGTCAAATAGAAATATTGGGGGTAACTTCAGCAAGTGTTATAGGTATCTGATGAATCTCAGTGTAATGGCCTTGGGAAATGCAAAGGAATAGTGCTCTTTGCTCAAAGTGAAGCTAATATATCTTCAAGGGAGAACGTTGGAGGTATTTGAATTTTATGTTCACATGAGGGAGGTGAGTCCTGTATATTTAGAAGACTGTATATTTATTTTCTCTGAATTTAGTCAGGAGTAGTAAACTTATTTCTAGTTGAGTGTGACAGTAGTAAGGTTTTCAACACATACTGAAAACAAGTAACATTAAACGTGTGATTTATGAGATTAGGTTGTGTGGTATTTTGATTGAAGTCAACTTTCCTTTGTCATTTCAAAGGAGAAAAAAATGAATGGCCTATAAAACTGTAAGAGTTGATCTGTCAGAAATGAATTCCAATTGCATAATGTTTTTACAAAGTGGTTTAATTTATTTTAATCCTATTTATAATGTGAAAGTATAAGATAATGATAATATTGGCTTCTAAAATTTTAACCAAAAAAATAGCATTTTCATTATTATAGAAATGTCTACAAGTAATCTCATAATTTATTAATTCTGTATTTAATTTTGACATGTTTCTTATAATTCACCATTGTGTATAATATTGTGATAGATATCACACAGTACATGCATATTTTTGTCAACATAAATTCCTAGAAATAAGTTTACTAGATAAAATTTTATGCACAATTTATACTTTGGTACTTGTTGGTAAACTGTTCATTAGAAGTACTATATTGATTTGTACTGTTATATGGAACATTTTTCTAAAATTCTCTAACAATTAAATTTTATTATAAAGAGGAAAACAAAAGCAGAGAAACACAGGTATCATTTTCCCAACCATAATCTGTGATACCCAGAACTGTAGATGTCAGATGAAAAGTCAACTCTAGCTCTTCCTTATTCTGTACTGCCTCTGCAATCTCTGAACAAACAAACAAACAAACAAACAAAAACAACCACAACAAAAGGGTTCTGCATTGGAGTTCTACCTGGTTCAGCAGTTGGGGGCACTTCTAGAGTCCCTGAGTTCAATTCCCAGCAACTACATGGTAGCTCACAATCATCTGTAATGACCTCTTTTGGAGTGTCTGAAGACAGCTACAGTGTACTCATATACATAAAATAAATCTTTTTTAAAAGTTCTTCATGATTTGAGGTTTGTAAATAGAATATACTAACTATAGATTATAAACATAAAAAATTATATATTTTTTCTCTACCAAAAAGATGAAATAGAATTAATGAGGAAAGATAGTGTAGACATGAAAAATTTATTTTGCTTTTTACGATAAAACCAAATACAGCACTGTTCTTTAGCAAGAAAGATAATTTTGTGTGAAAGTGAAACCTAGCTGGAAAATCATCACAACAGAAGTCTACACTATGAAAAAGCATGTGAGATAGAGATAAATATCAGATAGAAAACTACTTATGACTTAAAGGGTGGCGAAGCAGAAGCTAGAGAGTGCATTCTGCTGATACGAATCATGGTGAGAGAATGGATAAGTCCTAATAGAAGCTGCGTGTATTTTGTTGTCCCAAAACTCTGAAGATGTTTGAATTTTGAATTATTTTTTAAAAAGAGTTGAACAGAAGAACAGAATGGATGGATGTATTTACAGAATGAATTCTACATTTTGAACACTTTCAAGGAGTGTCAAAATGTGTCCCCATATTCCCTAAAATAAAATTATATTGTATGAATCAATAAAAAAGGAAAAAATACAAAACAGCCAATTTGAGAAAGTAATCTAAATGGCATAGAAAATGTGTGATTTTATTATATCTTCATGCAACAGGGAAGTTACTTATGCCTTATGTCATTTCACTTTATTAGAATTTATGGTTATTTGCTAATAAATATGTTAGACTTATTAAAATGTGTATGATTATTTTGATTTTTTCCTCAAGCACACAACATAATAAGGTTTTCTTACCTTTGCAGTGTTATTTGGGGAGAGTGTATATATATATATAAGATTCAAGAGGATTTATGAACCATACTATGTTTCATTATCAGTAATAAATTCGTATGTGTGTGAGAGAGGAGGGGCTGGAGAGATGGCTCAGCAGTTAAGAGCACTGACTGCTCTTCCAGAGGTCCTGAGTCCAATTCCCAGCCACATGGTGGCTCACAACCATCTGTAATAGAATCTGATGCCCTCTTCCAGTATGTCTGAAGAGAACAATCTACTCACATACATAAAATAAATGAATAAATATTTTTTAAAAAGAGAAAAAGGGATATAGAGAAAGGGAAAGGGAGAGGGAGGGAGAGAGAGTGAGACAGAGACAGAGAGAGAGAGAGAGAGAGAGAGAGAGAGAGAGAGAGAGAACCATGCATACGCATTTATATATTATATATATATGAATATTTGTGATAGCCAGAAGACAAGGCTGGATGTCTTCCTCTCTCCCATATTTTTTGAGATAAGGTTTCTTACTGAACTTGGAGCTCACTGATTAAATTACACTGTCTGGCGAGCAAATCCCAGGCATCCTCCTGTTTCTGCTTCCCAGTGCCGCTATTTTATTTATACTCTACTACACTCAACTGTTTCACATGAATCCTGGAATGAACCCTAGGTACCTATGCTTAAATAGCAAACACATTCTTGACTGAGCTATCTCTCCAGCCACTCAAAAATAATTTTTAAAAAATTGGAATTATTTCACTATGAAAAGAAACCTTACATAAACTTAGCTCATTGAATATTTGTCATCAGAAATCAATACAAGTAATGCAAAAGCATAATATAGTTATACATATCTACTGCCTTATTGCCTCATTCTTTGTAACAATGAGAACAAATAGCCAAGTTTGAGTAGGGCTTTGAAACTGTTAATAAATATTAACATTGCTAACAAGAATATTTTCAAAAGGTGATAGCATTTAATATATGAAATAAAGACATATGGCATTTGCAATCACAAGTATAAGTATTTTAAACCATTTTGGATATGTGTTTTTGTACAACCTTGTGGATGATACTTTATAGAAAGACTGTATCATGTTGAGTTCAAAAGTGAAAAAGAATAATAAATTTGTTCTTGCAAGCAGGTATGCAGGGGACTTTGTTACCAACATTTTGTTGGGCCATAATACTAGTTCTACTACTAGAACTGGGTTCTATTACTAGAACGAGTCTTTGCTCTCTCCATGGTCCTGACTTTTAAGGTTCGAGCTTTCAGGAGTCTGATGTGACAACTACTCCTCACCTCTCTTCACCCTGGTCAGGATGAGATAGTCTATTCTGACAGTATATGTATATGGAGCCCTCCATCTTGCCCTTTGAATTTTCTTTCTTTTACAACATTTTATCATATTATGCATATGAGTGTCTTCCCTACATGTATACATGCATTAAGCCCTTAGAATTTCAATCCAGACAGTCGAAGTGAGAATTTCTGGTTTTGTTGTGTCATGTAATGTTTTTCTGGAAGCTGTCATATGAGAGGATGTTTTGATAGTAGACACATAAGAAGATGTTTTGCTGAAGCAGACATGTGAGAGGATGTTTTGCTGATAACAGACATATGGTTGTATTCTGGAAGCTGCCTGGCTAAAGGGCATGTAATGTTTTGCTGGAGCAGGATGCTTGAGAGGACATGTGATATTTGAAAAGGGTGTAAGTATAACCAAGCAGAAGACAGTGGATGACACTCTGGCATTGGTTCACATTGCTATCTTTGCTGATCTTCACTTGTTGTGACTTTGTAGAGAGAAATGCAACAAAGAACTGGTGGTGTTCCAGCTGCTTCTTGTAGCTTTGGCAGACTTGGGCTGATCTGCAGAGCCTCACAGTTTCCTCTGAATCCAGCCGCTGGTGCTGATTTGTGTTTGACGATTTGCTAGTGAACTGGACCGCTAACAACAAAGATTAGGATGGCCCCCAAAAGAACTAATTTTAAACAGATCCATGTGCCCCTTGTCCTATTAACCATCTTCCTCCTCTACCTTTGTTCAGTGGGATATGAGGGAGGTTGAAACATTTAAGGACCCTTATTAAAGTAGGTTTTGAGAAATGTAAGCCCACACGTCCCTATTTATAATTTCAGATATTCCTTACCTCACCTCCCTTGTATGCCTCAGATTTCCATATCTTTTATACAAAGAAACTACAATACACATATTTTGTCTAAGTCTACATTGTAAGATAAATACTGTAAATCTGTGATAGCCAGTGTCCTGAGAAAAGACCAGCAATAAGGAACTGGGGCTAAGGAGAAAATTCACATATAGAAAAGACATTATCATGTGATTGTTTGTGTGTGCCTTGCTGAAGCCCAGGTGAAAATCAGTTAGAATCAACAGCTCACAGACTTCAGGCTGTAGGTACAGAAAATAAAACAAAGGCAGACAGAATTAATGATGATCTGGGTAGAGGAGAATGTGCACCATGGAGAAATTATGAACATAGACACCCATTTCACTAAAACTCTGATAAGGATTTTGAATAAATTAAAGTATCTTAAAGCAATTTTTTACAAAGTTCTTAGTAATTTTGTAGTTTAGCTAAATAGTTTTCAAAGTTATGTTTTTAGAAATCAGAAACTATTCATTTTCTCTAGAGGGATTGCTAATATGATAAAATTTTAAAGTATTTGGCCTTTGTATTTTTAAGGCATGTTCATGCCTTTATTTTCTATCTTTTATGTGTAAATATATCAAAATCATTTTCATCTCCATTCTAATAAATGTGATTATTTGAAAAAAAGCAGCTTGAAGTAAAAAATAAGTATTTTGTGGAATAAGATTGTCACTTTTTTTGTAACCCAGCCTTGAACTTTAAATCTTCTTGCTCCTACAAACTAGAATTATAGATGCTTGTCATCTATATGCCTGGCCAGTTTTCTTTTTTAGTTGAATTTATAATTTACAGAATTTATAATTATGTTTTCAACAAAATTGTGCCTAATGATTTTAGAATAACATTATAAATGTTGGAAGATTTTAAACATGAAAATTTAAAGAAAAGAGAGGGTATTAGGTTGTGTTTGTGGAAGTACCGTCATGGTTGCTTTATGATACCAGGGAAATTGGAATTCACTTGGGGGGGTTCTTAGTCTTATTTATAAATGAATTTATGAGAAAAGTCAGATGGAAGTTATAAGACAATTTTATTAGAGTTTTAAATACAAATTCCAGAAGAAAGAAGCTGTAAACCACAGCAGCTTCCCAAAGGAGAATAAGAAAGAGAAGGTATTATGGGGAGCCCACCAGAGAAGACCACTCAGATATAGTCTACCACTAATTGAAATTATTTATTCCAGCCATCTGGGACTATATTCAGGTGTTTGGAACCCAAGTGTAGGCCCTCATGTTTAGAGCAAGGGGCATGTCCTGTTATACTGCTCAGCAGCAGCAGGGGGAGGTTTTTCACAAGCAAACAGCTTAACAGAAGCTAAGATAAGCAGTTAGCTGGCTAGAGAGGTTTCACTAGTAAACAGTTTAAAATAAGCCAAGATAAATTAGCTGGGTTGCCTTGCCTCAGGTTCCTAGAATAGAATTGGGTAATTTCCATGGGATTTTTTTCTATCAAGGAGGTTAAATTATAATCAAATTAAAATAGCCTTAGCAAGAATACAAAATGGAGGGACCTCTCTGCTGTCTTGTCTTGTAATAAAGGCGAAAACATAGCTGATGCAGTTTCAGATAAGTGATTAGGGAGTTAAGCCACATGGCTGAAAACTACCACTTGATAAAGAGGGGATCTTTAACAACAGTAAGGGAACCCAAAGTTTCATAAAAGCCACACTTACAGTCTGGCCAGCTATTGAAAGAAAGACACAGGGAAACAAGCAAAAAAGGAAATGCTGCACATTCTGGGAAAGTTGGAAAGACCCAACAAAACCTTATTTCATCTTGTAGGAACTGTGCTAGGGAGCATGAACTCTGGGAAGAAAATTAAAATATCTCATTAAAAAGCTAAGAATTCCCTTTAAGTTTTAGCATCCATTAAGGTAAAATCACCTTTCCAGAGGTAGTCCTTGCCTTCCTAAAGAGACTGGTCCCTTAGCCAGGTCTTTGATCCTACTGAACTAAAATGTTAAGTCTTTACCTAGGCCAGATATTTCATTCTCTTGATTAGAAATTATCTGTTTTTCCTTCAGGAGTTTTGTCCCAAACTGCTGTTGTGTCAATTAAATTTGGATGGACTTCATGGCCATTCTCTTGCTTTTTAATCTATAATAAGATGAGAAAATAATGAACATGATTAAGAACCTTTGGATTTCATAGTCTTTTTCAATTTTGCATGTGCACTTCTTAATTGAATGAAAGTGACATTATAACCAACAGTGAATGTTTTCCAATCTGAGTCAGATATTCACCTAGTTTCTGCTATGTTAAAACAAAATTGCATCAGAAGATCTGAAAAGTGAAGATTGACTTAATTCAAGCTTATTACAACCGGGAAGAGAAACAATTACAAAATGGAAAGAAGACAGAAGAAAATATACCGGAAACAAAGAACACCCAAAACCTAGTTGCACAGCGAGGTTTAACCACTGTGACTTAGGCCATTAGAGCGTGCTAATTGTATGTCATTGTCATTTTCAGAAATTAGACTCTTTTCCTCGAGGGAAGACAAAAAGGCTCAAATTTCCAAGATGATTGCATTTTAAAAGGATGACTGTAAAGAACATCATGTAGTACATTAACATAACTCATTGAAGGAATATTTATTTACTTGTCTATATTATTTCATATTTTCCAGAAATTTTCTGAGTGAACATATAGATATATGAAAGTTTTACTATTTTTCATCTTTTTGCATTTTAATTACTTTTTTATTTTTTGAAATTATAGTTATATAATTTTCCCTTCTCTTTTTATGATCATTTTTTATAATTGACATGTATCTTCAAGTAATGCGGTATCTTTCACTAAATTTAACCTGTACAATTCTAACATTTTCAGAGTACTAAAGTAAAAGAGAAGCATATTTGAATTAAAAGAAAACAATAAAGGATGTCAGGTACTATAGAAATATATTCTTGCTTTGATCAAGTTGTACATTTTAAGGAACAGAGAAACAAAAGTGTCAATGTTCTAAAGCAAATATATTCAGAGGGACATTTAGGGTTCCAAAGAAGGAAACTTCTGCCTAAATTTGTGTTAACTTGAGGGGTGTTAAGATGCATAACTATATCAATTATAGCATTACTTTTTAAATTATATTAATATTTGTATTATTGTCCCAGAAACAATGATGTATTTTGTAACTTTTACTTTAAATATGCTTGATGATAAATAACAGCCCGTGGTCTCAAATTTATCTACTTGGATTATTTTGTAACTTATTTTACTTTAAAACATCACGTTTCCATCAAATTAAGGTCTCCATATAATTGGAAAAAATATGCTCCTGCTCATTATTCCAGGAAGAAAAAGCAGATCATCTGTTATCATCGACAAAAAGAGCATGGGCTACCCAACTGTTGAAAAAGAGCATGGGCTACCCAACTGTTGAAAAGATCATCAGTGTTTCTGAGGTCCTTTGAGGAATGTTGACCATGACCATGAATTGGAACTAAGGCATCAACAGCTATTTTTGTGAGGAAAAAAAATTAAGGATTTCATTGTAAAACAAAACTACTTGATTGGTTTGACCCCACCTCTTTTTCTTACTAAATCTACTTGCATTCCTATTCTGGTTTTTCTTGCTTATAAACTTTATAACTGCTATTTTGACCTGATTGTGTGTTTAGGATGAGTAACACAGCACACAGGAGAAATTCTTTACAAAATGTTTAAAGACTTATATCTCTGGGACTTTTTGGAAAAGATAAGCATCAAAATATGTGTTTCATTTCTTGAAAAAAACCGGACAAACATCTAAGGTTATATTTATATTTGGTTTTGTATGACTGCAATGCTAGAATTGAAGATATTTGGAGAACACACTTCCAAAAACACTTAAATACAAAAAGGTGAGGACAAAATAACATAAAAGATTATGGTGAAATATGGAAGAAATGAGGGAAAGAGAGCTGTTTTTTGCTATTCTGAAATCCAGGCAACATCTCAGGGAGGAAAATAGATCATTTTATCAGTACTCATCTGTAAAGTTTTTTCCAGTCTCTTAGTTTTACAGCTATTTGTGCTAATATCAATTATTGCCCTAATAATAACCCATTAACCTATTACTTGACATATATTATGAAGTGTATTTGCAAATGCTGGTATTCTATACATTGCATATATACATTTGTGCACATGCATGCAGGTGTGCGTACATACACACACACACACACACACACACACACACACACACACACACTTGTGTAGGTCATTCTTCTCTACCTGCTATTAAACATGAAGCTGTCCAAAGTGAAGTTATTCAAAGCTTGACCCTTCCTCACTCCTCTCTCCGCACTGATACGCTCAATTGCAGCTATGTAGTCTGTTCACAAATGAAACACTTTTCACCTCAAATGATACAGAGGTGGTTTATTCTGGAACCAATATGAATATTGCAGGCATATGAACACAGATTTAGGCCACTTCACATACCCTGCTCTAATGAGATAGCAATTGCATGGACCTCATAGTAGCAGAGCAAAAGGGATCATAAAACAACACACTTTTCTAAACATGGTTGAATATGTCTGCTAGGCAGGTTACTGCAAAGAGAAAACTTCACTATAGGCCTGAGATGCTATCAGACAGCATTCTTAGCCTTAGTCCGGGGGGGGGGGTTGATTCTAGAGGTCTGTTCAAACTCTCCATATATTTTTCTTTTATTGATGATAGAAGTTTTTCATACAATATATTCTGGTCACAGATTTCCCTACCCCAACTTTTCCAAGTTCCTCCCCATTCCCCTTCTGAATCCATACAACTTTCTGTCTCTTTAGAAAATAAGCAGACATCTAATAACAGTAATAAAAGAAGACAAAACAAAAAGAAATTAGGGTAAGACAAAACAAACAAACAGAAGGAAAAGAGCCAAAGAAAAAGCACAAGGAAACCAAATACACACAGAACACGTATGTTCTTACTCAAATGAATCCCATAAAAGAAAATCTGGAAGCCATAACTTATACTCAGAGGACCTGTAAGGTCAAAAGAATGCCCTGACAAAACATTATGGGACAAAGAACCTCCAAATATGCTATTAAGTTTGTTTTGTGTTGGCCATCTCCTGGTGAGCATGGGGCCTGCCTTTAAGAGTTGTTTCCAAGCTCAGTGAAGCTCTGTTGGAGAAAATTAATTTTTTATTTGTCAGTGAATATCAATTGAAGATAGGGATGGGGGCATGTGTATATTTTTTCTCTCAGGGCTGAGACCCCTTCTGGTGCAGATCTGTGCAACTGCTGTGCAGAATACCACAGTGTCTGTGAATTCATATGTGTGTTGCTCCATCTGTGCTTATAGGGACTTGTTTCCTTGGTGTTGCCATCATTTCTGGCTCTTGTAATCATTAAGCTTAATTTTCCACAGGGTTCTCTAAGCTCTGATGGGAAGAATTTTATGAAGACATCCCCTTTAGGACTGAGTTGTCCAAGGCCTTATTCTCTGCACATTGGCAGGCTGTGGGTTTCTGTAATTTTTTTAAAATCTACTATAGGAGGAATCTTCTCTTGTGATAGCTGACTGAGACTGATCTATTAGTATAACAAAATATCCTTAAGAGTCATTTCATGGCTACTTTCCTTAGCATAACAGTAGTGTTTGGTTTTCTTCTAGGTTCCTACCCTATCTCTATTTTTGAGTCTTCTAAATAGTGTCAGGTATGTGTTCCATCTCATTGAATGGGCTTTAAATCTAATTAGATAGTGGTTGGTTACTCTTACGAGCTTTGTACCACTATTGCATCAGTGCATCTTACAAGCAGGTCAGCATTGTAGGTCAGAGAGTTTATAACTGAGTTGGTGTTTACCTTTCTCCATTGGTAATATGCAGATTATCTTCCAGTACCACACACATGAACACTAGTCCATAGGGATAAATTTCTAGATAGGAACCAGCTTAATTTCTTTTGTTCAATGGGCTATATAGGCTTTCTATTCTAAAATAGGGCTGTACAATCAGTTTTGTGGCTTTTAACCAACAGGCTTGACAATAACCTGGAGTGTTAATGGGTTCTTATGTGGTCTCTTTGGCCAAGAACTCATTAGACATGACATATTTCTGGCCTTAGATGCTTCATTTGCTGATAAGAGATGTGAACTTGGGAATCCATTTTTCCTATTATTTGGCAATTTCACAGTCTTGCCAATAGCAGATCAGCCTGACAAAAACTCAATATAGAAATGATGGACACTTCTATATGTCCTATATGTTCTAAATGACATAATAAACCAAATGAACCTAATAGATACTTCCCAAACATGCCATCACTCAGTCAAAACTCTGGCCCATGATTGTTCCTGTCTGAAAGAACTGCAGGGATGGAAATGGAGAGGAGCTTGAGGAAAAGAAGGTCCAGTGACAGGCCCAAAGGGGGCATCATTTTTTTCTTGTCATTATACACTAAACAACATATACAGCATCAATCTACATAGTGTTCACATTGTGTCAGGAAGTACATTGAATCGAGAGATAATTTTGAGTATCTGGCAGGACATGTGCATTGCAACTGTTGTGTAAACACTACCCATTTTTATAAGAGGCTGGTGCACCTGCATGTCCTCATCTGAGGTAGTGAGACGTGCCTTGAAGCCAATGTCACTATGTTCTTTTGTGGAAGCATTCTCACTGTTTCATTTGCATGTGAGACTATTTCTCGATGGAATCCTGGCAGATACAGTAAGCATCCAGTAGTAGACCATGCAAACAAAACTCTGGTAATAAGTTATATTGTAGGAAAATCAGCTCCATAAAATATTAAACAAAGTATTTTTCTGACCTTATGTATTCTTAATGCTGACATTTTAATTGAATTCCATGTGGAATTATGCATATAACATACCATTTTAATAAATACCATGGTGCATATGTATAATATTTGACTAAGTTCAATCGTCCTTTTCCAGGGTCAACCATTTTAACAATAATCAGAGAGTAAGTAGTTTTATAATAACTTTGTTAAGTACTGGGTCTTTATGATTAATTTATTGTCATTTTATAAAAATTCAAGTGCACCCTCTAAAGCTGCTGCAGAAGCAGAAATACATTTTCTTTGTTTTGTGTCAGCTGGGTGACTCCTCTGCGTACAACAATGCAGTTCAAACAGAGCTCAATATATGATACAAACAAGAAGATAAATCATAGAACTAGGATTCTAAAAATATCTGGTGACTACCTGCCAGCTCCTTATGTTTCATCAAAAGGAAATAGCACATGGTCACAGAATACAAATGACCAATTCCAAAGCTGTGAGGTGTTCTACAATTAATTTAAACATAAGCTTTGATTTCTGTGCAGTTTAATGACTGTCTGTGGATATGTTTTTGGAGGGTAAGTGTACATGATGTTATCAGTGACATGAGAAAGAATTTTTCAGCAGAACTTAAACCTGCCTTGCCACCTTTTGTTCCAGCACACTGCTAAATTCACACCTTATCACAATGTAATCACTACAATGGCCCCTCACGTTCCCAGGAGATTCTTAATGAGATTGACCAGGGTTACCAAGAAAAGATTGACTACACCAGAGCTATGGAAGTTGGAAAGGAGATAAAAGGCAAAAGAACCTTTGGCTGGGTTACAAAGATAAGAAAATTAAGACTTTTTTTTCCCCATAGAAATAATTTACTTCACACTACAATATAATAATTATAATTTTAAAGCTGAATAATAAGTAATTATATTTTACTAATTACAAAAGTAACTTTTTCAACAGTACAAAGTGCATGATAACAAATAAAGGTTAAAGGTCAAAGGTTTTTTTCAAAAGATACCTAAGCATTCTCTAGGAAGTTTGGTTTTCTTTCATTCGTACCCACTGTGACTACAAAAGTAGAGGAGCTTCCATATTTCATGAGTTGCTTTAAATCAGATTCCTCTGTGTCAAATAGCTCATGACATTTGCTTTCCTGATTTATATTTAATTAGTTTCCAAATATCTCTTTACTCAGTGAATATAGTAGCCTTTCACTTGAGAGGTCTGAGGCAAGTGCTTGTTGTCTTTAGGTAGTACAGTGGACTTTTCCTGTAAAATGACATGAAAAATAAAGAAAGCCCTATAAAAATGCTTTAATAAGAATGTGCTTATAGGGCTGAAGAGATGGCTCAGGGTAAAGAACATGTATCTTTCTTAGAGTGTACCTGTGTTCTCTTCCCAGCACTCAGCTTGAGTGGCTTGCAACTAACTGGTTACTTCCAGGAGCATCTGATATTTCTTGCCAACTTTTGTCCTTGCAGTCATATGCACATATGCACAGACACACATACATACACGTACCTGAGACAAAATAAACCTTCGAGAATAAAAAAAAATGACCATGCCTAATATTGTGAAAGTAAAATATGGTAATACCTACAAAGGCTTGAAATATGCCCCCCAAAATTAAAGCACGAACGAATCCTCAGTGAAAGAATATGACAGTTACCCAGTTCAAGATGAAATTGTTCAGCTGTATATCAATGTGTTCCAGATCACACAGGATCATAAAAATCCTCATACAGTTTCAGAGAATTTCATTCTTAAGAGTTCTCACTCTATAGCAAAATATAATTCAATATCAAGATTACAATGGGTATTCATCTAAACATGTCTAATTCACTTGGGTTTATGAATATCTACATCACTATTAAATTGTCTGGTGAGAATCATTTTTAAATAGAAGATAAGCTGAATTTATGAATATTTAAGACAATGAATTTGGAAATGCCTTTAGAGATAATCTAAAAAATTCCCCTTAACAATAACAGTTATTAATCACAACATGTTTAAAATTGCAGAATTAGATCTCTGATATCAATGTCAATCAGCAGAATTGTAGGCACATTTTTATATTTCTGAGATAGCTCTGTGTGCATCTACACTGCACTACTCTTAAGTCAGTATCTTTCTGTTTTTGTACAATGAAGAGATAAATCAAATACACTTTTTAAAGAGAAAGGAAAATGCAGAAATGACCTTTGTGGTGCTAGCCTGCACAGAGACTGCGATTTCAATTTAAACACTAAAGTACTCATTAAATTTCATGTCTGCCCAGATACTACTCCTTATATGTATAGCAAGCAATTATATTGAATTAGGTTTTGAGATATCTGCTGCAATAGGCATATTAAAACATTTCATTTTAGAGGTTGTTACTCAATTCATAGGCTGTTGTATTTCTTCTCCAATCATTAGGTAATGTTCTCTCTCTCTCTCTCCCTCTCTCTCTCTCTCTCTCTCTCTCTCTCTCTCTCTATATATATATATATATATATATATATATATATATATATATATATATATATACACACACACATATATATATGTATATATATGTATATATACTATATACTGTGTGACACATAGTTTAACAACACATAATTTTAAAAATGTTACTCTGTTGATAACCCCCAGTCCACATCCTCAGCAACTTTTTTCTATTCAGATTATTTCTACACAGTTTGTACACTAAGCTAAAGTCATCATTTAATTCGTACAGTTCTGTAGGATGTATTGACTTCCTTTTACAGTAGATAAGGACCTGCCATTTTATCTACTCAATTTAGACATCATAACTCATAGCTCAGCATGGTATCAGTGTTTAGAATATGATGCTACAAGAAAGATATTCATTGTTGAATAGTTGTGATTTCTCTTTCATTTTAAAATACCTTTTGTGAATTATTATTTTTATTTTCTCACAAAATTTTCTTTCTACTCTTGGTGTGAACTCAGGGTCTTAGCCTTCCCTTCCAGTGCATCTCCAGTCCTGTGTGCAGCTTCCAATCCACAGAAACACTTTCTACCAGAAACTGCCCATGGTCACACGGAGCTGAGGTACAGGTAGACAATTTTCACTGTCTTTCCTGTCCTCTGTTCTGATCTCTTCAAACCTACACTTTATAGAAGGACACAAAGTCCCCATGCTCACAGAAAAGCACCAAAGAAGCCAGAAATATTGAATATGTAAGGTTTTCTCTTCCAGGGAAGTGATTCTCCCAGAATCCTGAGCATTGCTTCTCAGTCAACACAACCCATTCTTATAAAAGACTTTCTATGTACTTTGCAAATGAGCTTATTATAAACCCTTCCTCTCTAGCCTGAATGTTGTTTCTCAGTCAATAGACCTGTTGTTATGAAACAAGACCTATGTACTTTACAAAAGTTCTGTGCTTTGCAAAGGTGTTTTCACATAATCATGCCTTAAGCTTGCTTTGGGTCAGATTCCAAAAATTTGAACCAGTACAGCTAACTAAATCATGCTGAACTGGTTTCCCTTCTTCTTCTTCTTCTTCTTCTTCTTCTTCTTCTTCTTCTTCTTCTTCTTCTTCTTCTTCTTCTTCTTCTTCTTTTTTTTTTTTGGTTTTTCAAAACAGGGTTTCTCTGTGTAGCCCTGGCTGTCCTGGAACTCACTGTGTAGACCAGGCTGTCCTCGAACTCAGAAATCCACCTGCCTCTGCCTCCCAAGTGCTGGGATTAAAGGCGTGCACCACCACTGCCCGGCTCTGGTTTCCCTTCTTATTTTGCACAGTTTACACTTAGTCACTTGGCAATATTTCTTACAGTAATGTTTCCTCCAACCCAACCTCCACTCACAATTCAATTGGAATAAATGTCTACCAAGCAACCAAAACTGAAAGCATTTATCTTGCCAGTTATTTCTTCAAATAAAAATATTTGATTTAAAAAATGGCAATAGAATTTAGCTCTCAACTCTGTGAAAAATTTCCTTCAGTTAGCCATTAAATGTTACATGTATAGAAAAACCACTTTGTATGTACTTCTCATTTCATACCTAGAACCTTAGTGTGTTTATAGTTAATGATTAAGGCTTAATAACATCAAAGGCTCATGAGGTCTCTCTTATGGCGAAGGAGCCATTAAAAGCTAGCTGCTACTAGGGGCAGAAGAATAACTTTTTTCTCCCATTGGGATAGGCATGAGTAAGTTGCCCATGCCCCAATAAACAATCCCATACCCATGATACAATTAATTATAATTAAACTCAAAAGAGCATTGAAAAGCCATGAAAACAGGAGGACCATCTGTTATAAAGAATCCAGAGTGAATAGGAAAAGATAAGGAACAGTAATGGGGTAAATATGATTAAATATACATTTGTATAATATTATCAAATAATATTATAATATAGAATAATGAAATATAAAATATTATAACAAAAATGTTAAAATATTTTAAGCTGTGAATGAAAATTTTAATTTAAAAAACAAAGAGTTTGAAAGAAGAGTTAATAAAATTACTGTTCTTTTACATCATCACAAGATATCTTGTCAGTTTTATCTTTTTGTACAATGCAGCAAAGAAGAATTCTTAGTAATACTGGATAAATTCATACTGAGATGCCAGGAGTTTTAGCTACAGTTACTTTTTTCACTCTGTAAATTGCCCACAAAAATTAGTGTGCAGAGTAAATCATAAAATAAATTTTAACATAATTTTTATCTACAATTATTAAAACAAATAAAATTCAAGCTTTTAAATATAGTCTGAATTTATAGATTCTATAAAAATCCAACATGGAAAATTAGTAAGCTTATTGGGGCTATTTATAGTCAAGAATTTGCTTACAGCATCAGAGATTCAAAGGCATTCAGAATCACACATTTACATTCAATTTTCATAGTCCTCCTTTTCTTCCTGCAAGAAATATTTAAACTAAGAGTTTTTGAGCATTTAAGAATACTTCTCTGGATAGAATATTTAAACTCAGAGGAAATTAGTACACAATAGTCTCTGAAACAAAAGCAGTGGTACTTATTCTTACATGATTCTTTACATGGGCACAATGTATGTTTGTGTCTTTCGTGAGTTCAATATTCCTAAGTCTGTTTAGATTATTTTAATGCAACACATATTATCTTTCTTGTGTGTTTTACAAATGTCCACAGAATAGATCATCTTAAAATCACACTATCAGCCTGTTGTCTCCTCCTCAGAAATTACATATTAATTTTAGAAATACATTTAGCATCTTTAATGTTGTGTTAGAGGGTAAACTACTGCTTGATTTTCAAATACATATTCTATTCTCATGAGGATACTTTTCATTAACAGTTATCCATAGAAAAGAGAACAGAGATAAAGAAAGTTCAAGAGAGAAGGGAAAGAGGAGGAGGAAGAGGAGGAAGAGGAGGAAGAGGAGGAAGAGGAGGAAGAGGAGGAAGAGGAGGAAGAGGAGGAAGAGGAAGAGGAGGAAGAGGAGGAGGAGGGAATAGAAATGGGTTCAGATGCAGAGTCGAAAGCAAGAATATGAGTAGATGGGAAAAGATTAGCAAGAGGGATATTTCTGCATTTCTATTTCATAGTTCAAATTTTAGAATTGGGAATTTTTATCAGATCAATTATGCAGCAGTTATGTATCTGTTTCATGCGTTCAATTATAGAGTATATGCACTTAGCTTTCTCAGATATAGTTTACAAATGTTTCTTTAATATATTATGAAGTTGATCTGGAAAAAAATTGGGGCACTTGAGTTTGTACATACATAAAGTAGATTTTTAGCTATTGATTTCATTTTTAATATTCATTTCTCTCTTATGCCTATTGCTCATCTTTTCCCTTTTATTCAAATTCTTGTTTTCATCTCTGCATCTAAGACATTTTCTATATTCTCCTCTTCCTCCATATCCTCTTCTTCCTCTTCATCCTCTTTCTCCCCTACTTCCTATGACTATTTTATTTCCCTTTCTAAGTGAATTTCAAGCATCTATGCTTGAGTCTTCCTTGCTGTTTAGCTTCTTTGGGTCTATGGAGTGTATCATTGGTATTCCGTACTTTATAACTAAGATCCACTTAGAAGTGAGTACATACCATGCATGCCCTTTTGGGTCTGAGTTACCTCACTCAGGATGATATTTTCTAGTTCCTTCCATTTGCCTGCAAAATTCACGGAACCCTTGTTTTTAGTAGCTGAATAAAATAATTGTATTCCACTGCATAAATGAACTACATTTTCTGTATCCATTCTTCAATTGACAGACATCTGTGTTGTTTTAGTTTCTGACTATTACAAATAAAGCTGCCATAAACACAGTGAAGCACATGTCCTTGTGGTATGGAGAAACATTTTTTTTTTTTTGTATAAGACTAGGAGCAGTATAGCAGAGTCTTCAGATAGAACAATTTCCAATTTTTTGAGAAATTATAAAATGTATTTCTAGAGTGGATGTTCAAGTTTGCAATCCCATCAGCAATGGAAGAGGGTTCTGCTTGTTTCACAACCTAGCCAGCAGGTGCTTGAGTTTCTCATGTTAGCCATTCTGATTGGTGCAAAATGAAATCTGAGTTGTTTTGCTTTGCATTTCCCTAATGAACAAGGATATTTAACATTTCTTTCGGTGCTTCTCAACATTCAAAATTCCTCTGTTGAGAATTCTGTTTAGCTCTACACCCATTTTTTTTTTTAATCTTACTGTTTTTGTTGTTGTGGTTGTTGTTTTGTTTTGTTTTGTTTTTTACATTCTAGTCATTGCACTCCAGGTCAACCCTCCCACAGTTCCTCATCCCAATCCTCCTTCTCCCTGTCTCCAAGAGGACGTTTCACCCCAACCCCCAGGCCTTTCCACTCCCTGGAGCCTCAAGTCTCTGGAAGGTTAGGTGCCTCTTCTCCCACTGAGGCCAGAGCAGGAAATCTTGGGCTATATATTTGTCTGAAGCCACAGATCAGCTAGTTTATGCTGCCTGGTTGGTGGCTCAGAGTCTGAGAGATCTCTGTGGTCCAGATAAGTTGAGACTGTTGGTCTTCCTATAGGGTCGCCTTCCTCCTCAGCTTCTTCCAACCATTCCCTAATTCAACCACAGGGGTCCCAATGGTTGGTTGTAAGTAAGTATCTGCCTCTGTCTCAGTCAGCTGCTTGTTGGGCCTCTCAGAGGACTCCTGTCTGCAAGCACACTATAGCATCAGTAACAGTATCAGTCCTTGGAGCCTCCCCTTCAGATGGATCCCTCGTCAGTGGACTGCCTTACCCTCAGTCTCTTCTCCATTTTTGTACATGCAGTTCTTTTAGACATGAACAATTCTGGGTCAGAGTTTTTGACTGTGGGATGGTAATTCCATCCCTTCACTTGTTGCCCTGTCTTTGTACTGGAGGTGAACTCCACAAGTTCCCTCTCCCCACTGTAGGGCATTTCATCTAAGGTCCCTCCCTTTGAATCCTGAGAGTTTCTCACCTCCAAGGTCTCTGGTACATTCTAGAGGGTTCCCCCACCTCCCACCCCCCAGAGGTTGCATATTTCCATTCATTCTGCTGGCCCTCAGGGCTTCTCTCCTGTCTCCTCCCACCCCCCACCACACCTGATTCTATTTCTCCTTTCCCCTCCCCCTCCCTCTCCCACCCAAGTCCCTTCCTCCCTCTGACCACTCCCCCATGATTGCTTTCTTCTACTTCCCAAGAGGGATTGAAGCATCCTCACTTGGGCCCTTCTGCTGGTTAACTTTTTTGAGTTCTGTGGATTTTATCCTAGGTATTGTGAACATTTTTGGCTAAAATTCACTTATCAGTGAGTACATACCATGCTTGTCCTATTGGATCTGAGTTACCTCAGTCAGCATGATATTTTCTAGTTCCATTCATTTGCCTGCAAAACTCAGGAAGTCCTCGTTCTTAATAGATGAATAGTATTCATTGTGTAAATGAAACACATTTTCTGTATACATTCTTCCATTTTGGGACATCTGGGTTGTTTCCAGCCTCTGGCTATCACAGATAAGGCCTCTATGAACATAGTGAAGCATGTGTCTCTATGGCATGGTGGGGCATCCTTTGGGTATATGCCTAAAAGTGGTATAGCTGGGTCTTAAGGTAGGTCTATTTCCAATTTTCTGAGGACCCACCAGATGGATTTCCAGAATGGTTGTACCAGTTTGCAATTCCACCAGCAATGGGAGAGTGTTCTCCTTTCTTCACATCCTGGCCAACATATGTTTTTGAAGTTAGCCATCCTGACTGGTGTGAGGTGGAATCTCAGGGTTGTTTTGATTTGCTTTTCCCTGATGAATAAGGACTTTGAACATTTCTTTAAGTGCTTGTTGACCATTCGTGATTCCTCTGTTGTGAATTCTCTGTTTAGCTCTATACTCCATTTTTTTCATATTTTTTATTATATTTCACCTTTTTATTTCTTTGATGAGGAGTATAGTATTAACTCTGGTGGCTTTCAAAACCAACTTCTATTTAAATTCCTACTATAATTCATATACTCCATTTTTTGATTGGGTTGTTTGGTTTTTGGAGGTTAGCTTCTTGAGTTCTTTATATAGCTTTGATGTTAGCCCTCTGTTGGATGAAGTGTTAGTAAAGATCTTTTCCCAATCCGTAGGCTACTGCTTTGTCCTATTGACAGGGTCCTTTGTCTTAACAGAAGCTTTCCCATTTCAAGAGGTCCTATTTATCAATTGGTGATCTTACGGCCTGAATCACTGGTGTTCTGTTCAGGAAATTGTCTCCACCATCAATTTATTCAAGAGTGTTTCCCACATTTTATTACATTAGATCCGGATTTATTTTGAAGTCTTTGATCCACTCGGACTTAAGTTTTGTGCAGGGTGATTTATAAGGATTTATTTGCGTTCTTCTACAAGAATACATCCAGTTAGATCATCACCGTTTGTTGAGTGGGTTTTTTACATCGTATCATTTGACTTCTTTGTGAAAAATCAAGTTTCCATAGGTATATGAATTTATTTCTGGGTCTTCAGTTTGATTCTATTGATCAATGTGTCTTCTGTTTCTAAATCAATACCATGCAGTTTTTAATCACTATTGCTCTGTAGTACAGCTTGAGATCTAGGATGATGATTCTTCCACAGGTTCTTTTAATGTTTAGGATTGTTTTAGCTATTCTGGGTTTTTGGTTTTTTTCCAAATGAAGTTGAGAATTGCTCTTTCAATTGTGTTAGACATTTTGTAAAGAATTGTGTTGGAATTTTGATGGTAATTGCACCGAATCTGAAGATGTCTTTTGTTAAGACAGCCATTTTTACTGTGTTAATCTTACCAATCCATGAACATGGGAGTTCTTTACATCTTCTTATATCTTCTGCAATTTCTTTCTTCAGGGACTTGAACTTCTTGTCATACAGATCTTTCACTTGCTTGGTTGAGTTACATCAAGATATTTTACATAGTTTGTGGCCATTGTAAAGGGTGTTATTTCCCTAGTTTCCTCCTCAGTCCATTTATCATT
The DNA here is from genome assembly GCA_028551405.1 of Uromys caudimaculatus. Taxonomy (NCBI): domain Eukaryota; kingdom Metazoa; phylum Chordata; class Mammalia; order Rodentia; family Muridae; genus Uromys; species Uromys caudimaculatus. The sequence continues at coordinate 77,421,563 of CM052707.1, read as the reverse complement.
TGGATTAAGGAGAGCTACTAATTTCATTGAATTAATTTTGTATCCAGCCACTTCGCTAAATGTGCTTATCAGCTGTAGATGATTTCTGGTAGAATATTGGGGGTCTCCTATGTATACTATCATATCATTCACAAATAGTGATACATTGACTTTTTCCTTTCCATTTTGCATCATCTCTTTGTTCTCCTTTTGTCATATTGCTGTACCTAGAACTTCAAATACTATATTGGCCTGATACAGTGTAGCCTTATCTTATGCCTGATTTTAGTGGTATTGCTTTAAGTTTCTCTCTATTTAATTTAATGTTGCCTATTAGATTGCTGTATTGCTTTTATTATGTTTAGGTATGCACCTTGTATTCCTGTTCTCTACATGAGTTTTAACGTGAAGCAGTGATGTATTTTGTCAAAGGCTTTTCAGCATCAAATGAGATGATCATGTGATTTTTTTCCTTTCACTTTGTTTATTTGTATTTTTCATATATTGAATCATCCATGAATCCCTGGGATGAAGCTTATTTTACCATGGTAAATGATATTTTTGATACATTCATGGATAAGGTTTGCTAGAATTTTATTGAATATTTTTTCATCAATGTCCATTAGAAAATTTAGTCTGAAATTCTTTCTTTGTTGAGTCTTTGTGTTGTTTACTTATTAGAATGACTGGTCTCATAGAATGAATTTGGCAGTGTTCCTTCTATTTCTATTTTGTGGAATAGTTTGAGGAGTTTTGGTATTAACTTTTCTTTGAAAATCTAGTAGAATTCTGCACTTAAACCATCTGCCCTGGGACCTCTTTTTTTGTTGTTGTTTGGGAGATTTTTAATGACTGCTTCTATTTCCTTAAGTGTTATAGGGCTGGTTATGTAGTTTGTCTGATCTTGATTTAACTTTGGTAGGTGTTATCTGTCTACAAAATCATCCATTTCATTTTGATTTTCCAATATTGTGGAGTACAAGTTTTCGAAGCAAGACCTTGTGATTTATTACATTTCCTTAGTTTCTGTTTTTGTATCTCCCTTTTCATTTCTGATTTTGTTGGTTTGGATAATTTCTCTGTGAATTTTAGTTAATTTGGCTAAGAGTTTGTCAATCTTGTTGATTTTCTCAAAGAATCAGCTCTTGGTTTTGTTTAATTTTTTTATTGGTCTCTGTTTCCAGTTGATTGATTTCAGCCATGAGTTTGACTGTTTCCTCCTGTCTATTCTTCTTGGGTGTATTTGCTTCTTTTTGTTATGGAGCTTTCACTTGTGCCATGAAGTTGCTAATATATAATTTCTCCAAGTTCTTTATGAAGACAGTTCTATGAACTTTCCTCTTAGCACTGGTTTAATTGTGTCCCATAAGTTTGGGTATGCTATGCCTTAATTTTCATTGAATTCTAGAAAGTCTTTAATTTCTTTCTTTATTTCTTCTCTGACCAAGTGATCACTGAGTGGAGTTGTTGAGTTTCCATGACTATGTGGGCTTTCTGTTGTTTCTGTTGTTGTTGAAGATCAGTCTTAACATATGGTAATCTGATAAGGTGCAAAGGGTTGTTTAAATCTTCTGTGTCTGTTGAGGCTTGCTTTATGTCCAATTCCATGCTCAATTTTGGAGAAGATTCCGTGAGCTGCTAAAAATAAGAAAAATTCTTTTCATTTTAGGCAAAATATTTTACAGATACCTATAAATCTATTTGGTTCATAACATCTGTTGTTTTATTATTTCTCTCTTTAGTTTCTGTTTTGATGAACTGTGAGAGTCAGTGGTGAGACTGAGGTAATTAAAGTCTCCCACTACTATTGTGTGTGGGTTCAATGTGTGATTTGTGCTTTAGTATTATTCTTTTTATGAATGTGGGCGCCCTTGCATTTGGGGCACAGATTTTCAAAATTGAAAAGTCCTCTTTGTGGATTTCTCCTTTGATGAGTATGAAGTGTCCTTCCACGTCTCTTTTGATGAATTTTGATTGAAAGTCTATTTTTATTAGATACTAAAATGGCTACTCCAGCTTGTTTCTTGAGTCCATTTGCTTGAAAAATCTTATTCCAGCCCTTTACTCTGCTGTAGTGTCTACCTTTACTGCTGATGTATGTTTCTTGAATGCAAAGAGTGATAGATACTGTTTATGTATCCAATATGTTAGTCTGTGTCCTTTTATTGATGAACTGAGTCCACTAATGTTGAGATATATTTATGATCAATGATTACTAGTTCCTGTAGTTTGTTGTTGGAGGTGTTACTGTGTATGTGTGGGTGTGTTGGGGGGGTGTTTCTCTTCTTTCGGTTTTGCTATGAGATGCTTAATTTCTTTTGTTTTCTTGGGTGTAGTTCTCCTTGTGTTGGAGTTTTCCTTCTAGTGTTCTCCGTAGAGCTGGATTAGTAGAAAGACATTGTTTAAATTTGGTTTTATTATAGAATATCTTGCGTTTTTATTTATGATGTTTGAATATTTTGAGGAGTATAGTAGTCTGTGCTGACATCAGTGGTATCTTAGAGTCTGCAAGACAGCTGCCCAGGATCTTTTGGTGTTTATAGTCAGGAATAATTCTGATAAGATTGCTTTTATATGTTACTTGACTGTTTCCTTTGCAGTTTTTAATATTCTTTATTTCTTCTGTCCATTTAGTGTTTTAATTATTACATGGTGGGAGGATTTTCTTTTCTTGTCCAATCTATTTGGTGTTCTGTATGTTTCTTGTATGCTTATAGCCATCTCATTCTTTAAGTTAGGAAAGTTTCCTTTTGTGATCTTGTTGGTATTTTCTGAGCCTTTGAACTGGGAATCCTCTACCTTTTTTTATTCCTGTTATTCTTAGGTTTGGTGTTTTTCTAGCACCCCAAATTTCCTGGATGTTTTGTATTAGAAACTTTAGATTTTGCATTTTCCTTACTGACATATTATTTCCTTCTATTGTATTTTCTACAGCTGAAATTCTCTCTTCCATCTCTTATACCCCTGGTGATGATTGTATCTGTAACCCATGTTCTTTTTCCTAGGTTTTCCATCTCCAGGGTTGCCTCCATTGTCTTCTTTATTTCTTCTGTTTCCATTTTTAGGTCTTGAACAGTTTTATTCATTTCCTTCACACGTTTGATTGTAGTTTCTTGTATTTCTTTAAGGGATTTATTCATTTCCTCTTTAAGTTTCTCTGTCATCTTCTTGATAATCAAGGTCACACTCTTCAGGATCGGATATGTTTGGATATCCAGGATTTGCTGTTCCAGAACAGCTCAGTTCTGATGCCATATTGCACTGGTTTCTGCTGATTGCATTCTTGCACTAATCTTTAGCCTTCATGTTGTCTCTGTGTTGGCTAGACTGGTAGTCCCTGGGAGTTGCAGGCCTCTAGGACTGATTGTCCTGGGTGGCAGCAGGCCTCCCAAAATGCCATTGGAGCTGTGGGCTGGGGTGACGAGTGAAGAACCTTGATAGCAGTTAGAGGTGTAGACCAGTTAGAGGTGTAGACCAGAAAAAAATGGCACTTCGAAAAAACAGGGCAGACCTTACTGCTGCTGGGCTTGCTGTGACCTGTGCAGGCAGGGAATTGGGGTGTGGGTGACTCACTAGGATGGAGCAATCCCCCCCAGGGGCAGGCAGAACTGTGGGCTGGGGAGTGTATATCTTATACATATTTTTATCAAACCTAGAATTCCCAAAAGTATTTTGGATTACATTTTTAAACTAAATCTAACATACATAATTATAGCTATAAATAATTGTGTATTCATTACTAAATTAAAATTTCATAAATTTGGTATAATAGCCCATCTACTCCTACTTTTTCTCAAGTTTTACAGGTACATATGTTTGAAGACAAAATTAAGAATCTACACTTAGTTTGACTTTTTTCTTTTCCTATATTTTAATGAATTTGACTCTGACTTATGAGATCTTGGTATTATTTTCAAATTATGGCTAAAAATGTACACTGTAATTATAATGATGAATCAAGAGAAGAAGTTCTGCTTCGAGAGTAGAAAGCTGGTTCAACAATAAGATCATTTGGTACTATTTCAGAGGACATAGGAGTCAATCCCAAGAGCCATGGAGCAGCTTACAACCGCCAATCTGTAATTTCAATCCTGGAAAATCTGAAACTTTCTTCTTGCCTTCACAGTCAGAGGGAACCATATGCTACATGGACATTCATACAGGCAAAACTCCCATAGACAGAGTTGTTTAAAAGGAGAGAAATAACTTTAAGTAACCTCAATTTTAGTTCTTACTTACTATTTATGTGAGACTTGGTGGATTATTTAGAGCTCATTTATTTCCATCTCCTTAGTTGGGTATATTATAAAAGCAAGTTCCTACTGAGAGTATAAGCATTTAAATATATATGAACATACTTATGAATTTTTAAGTTCTGTAAATAATGTCAAGAGTAAGAATGATGTGGAATGCTGTTAACGTCACTGGAAATTTCTCTCCACTACTGACTAAAGAATTCACTATGTCTCATCTGCTAAGAACTTATTAGAAAGCCTGTTTCACAGGTTAGGGGTCATCTTTCAAGTTTGGCTGGTACATTTGAAGAATATGATTCTAAGAAAACACCTGACTGATACTTGATGCTGTGTGGGAATGATATTTCCAGCTAGCTGTTAAAGGCTGATATTCTATTCAATAACCAAATGATAAATTTCCACTACTCTTTTACTCCCTTCCTTTCAATTATAACAGAGATACTATGTGTATGTGTGTATATAGGTATGTACATATAAATCCTGATCTTCAATTTCATTTTTTTTCCAATCATATTCACAAACCTTTTGTTAAAGTCTTATTTTGTCTTCTAAGCTTAACAGCCCATTTTAGTTGCTAGGATACTAATGATTAAGAAGTGAGCACAGCACACATGTTGGCTTTTTTCTTCATGCTTATCTAGTCGTTACATTAGATACATTGATGTGAACCTGGCATTAATTTATCTTAGCAAAGAAGAAGCAAGTGGAATGCAGAATGATTTGTTATCTCAATCGAGCCTGTGCAAGAAATTGAGATGTTATAATATGAGAAATGTGTTCTGATTTCCTGCCCAACTGCCAATCAATTTCAATAAAGTGATATGAAGAGATAGTTACATTGCTGGGACTATGTCAACCTTTATTGTTTAGACATTCTTATATATATATATATATATATATATATATATATATATATATATATATATATATATGTACATACATGTATCTTAGTATAAACACTTTTATCTTTGAAGCAGTAAAAATGGATTGTAGTTCTGAAATAAAGTTTCCTATGAAAATTATAAATAACATGGATTTATCCTTCCTTTCTGTTTATTCTGATGATGTCAGAATCTTAAATTCATACTTTCCCAAAAGATTTTTTAACACACAACCATATGACAAAGAGCGTACTCCCATTTTTCCAGTCTGCTGATGATCTGGTTTTTTGTTTGTTTTCTGGTGATAAATGTGGTAATTGTCAATGAATCTGACAAGTTTATTTGTTGTGTGTTATATTGACAATAAATAAGAGAAGAGGCCATTGGCTATCTTCAGTGTTAATCTTTGTATTTGCAGAAAAATTAAATGTATAAATTAGAACAAATTTAAAAATTTTTCTGCTTCTTCAGATACTATGATGCTCTGATATTTTAACTGGATTTATAAATTATTATACTACCAAAGTGTGAAAATTTTCTAAGTCCTTTTTGGCAACACATTGGAGGTCAAATCTCAGTGATAATGTGAGGAAACTACACAAGATAAGATCTTGATAATTGGATCAAGCCACAGTTAAGGAAAAGCTAGCTTTGGTAAGACTTACAGTAGTCTTATGACTACTTACATAGTCACATGACTCAGACAGTATGGTGCATCACCTGGGTGGCCTGAGTATTCAGGTACTTACTCTGAGTATTCTTTGGGGCAAATTTACATTACCATTATTTAACACTAGTTTTCTTGTTTGTAAGTGACATTTGGTTAGGAGGCAGACATTAAAAGAGGACAGAAGGAGGAGAACCCATAGAAGTGTCTAGAGTTAGATAAAGGGGGTGAAGAGAGGCACCACGGTTTATGCACAAATGACCACTAGATAGAAGCATGCAACATTTTAGCAGATATATTTGAGGTTGTAAAAATTAAACATTGGTGACCTCCTGAAATAATTAAGGTAGAGTGGAGTGTGGAGTTGATGTCACACTCTGAATATCATTTTCTTGATATGTAGCAAAATTGCCTTAAGGCAGCAAAATTTGTGTAGTAATCATAATATATTTGCAGAAATGCTAACTATATAAGTATGAGTTGACTGTAGTAAAAGATTATACAGAGAGAAAATGTTTCACATAGTGAGTATGGATAAAAATTATTTCATATTTCTGATGTAGTTAGTACTCATAAGAAATCAAAACAATAACAAAATATCTATTTGTGAGACATTCTTTCAATGTGAAGCTTTTTGCATATTTTATCTTTAATAATTAAAATCACTTTATTTTAATTAACACACGAATAAAAACTTCCATGCGTATACTTGTTCAGCCCCAAGCTCTCTGAATCTCAGTGAACTTCTATATTAGGAAGCATTTTTTCCCAAGTAACATTCATTATAAGCACACACTATTTCTGCTAAGTCAACTATTTTATATTCAATATATATTTTCAAATATTATCTATTCAGAAATATTTGTTGAATATACTTTTAGATGATATTTAAGGTTTCATTACTTTATTGATTTTTTTTAAATCTAGTATTCATCACTAGATATTTCATTTTCTTCTTCCTTACCTTTTGATTTCCTTTGAGTAACACTCTCACCTGACTCACGTGATACCTTTTTAGCTAGAGGGGGATAAGTCATCCCATTTATCTATACATTTATTTTTGTTGTCTCTAATTTTTAACCTACCCAAATAGTTCTTTTTGTTTAAACATTCCACATGGTATTTTTGAGATGTTGCAATTTGATTATTGAATTGCAGAAAAACATTTTCAAAAATGCATTTTCTATGCAATGGTTCTATTGTCCATAATCATTGTCTTACTTTCTATATAACCATTTTGTTCTTGATCATTTCTTTTGACTCTGGTTTTAAAACTTTTAAATGGGTACTTTTGTTCTTTTTTATTTTTGACAGTTTCACACCCACACACACCCACACATATACACATACACACATACATACGTACATACATACATATGTACATACATACATACATAATAGTTGCATTTATCCTTCACTACCATCATTTGTCCCCCTTTTTTCCCTATATGTTCCCTATACTTCCCAACTGGTTTCTCTATGGCTATGCCACTGAAGACCATGGAACAGCCAAATATAAAGATCTTTCTACCTTCTCTTCTGTAATATTTTTTGAGGCCTCATGAAAAGTATAATAATATGGAATATATGTGATAATATGGGTCTGAGGGTGTTAGATGCCCCAGGGTAGGGGAATGCCAGGGAGGGAAGATGGGAGTGGGTGGGTGGGTGGGGGAGCACCCTCATAGAGGCACGGGGAGAGGGGATGGGCTAGGGAGTTTCAAAGGGGAAACCTGGAAAGGGAAAACATTTGAAATGTAAATAAAGAAAATATCCAATAAAAAGGAATATGTATACAAGACTTGGGGTACTTCCATCCAACTCAGTGCAAGCATTAATTCAGAAAGCTTTCTTCTAGAAAGGATTGTTTCCTGCATTTGTTGAACCCTCCACTGAGTCCTTTTTAGTCCCCTGTGGGTCCTATGCAATGGGGTAATTGAGACTCAACTCATGCTTCATCCTGATATAACCTAGCAGTAGGATCATTAGCAAACCACTCACCGAAACCATTCCACTGTTGGAGAAGCAAAGCTTTTTTTGTGATAATGAGAATGAATCATTTTTAATACCTCTTGAAAAATGTATACATCATGGGAAGATTCTACAGGGACTCTAATTAAACAATAGTGGAATGCTTTACCAAGACGCTTATAATTTGGAAAACAGAAAACCGCATTAACTGTATTTATGTTTTTTTTTTTTTTTTTTTTTTTTTTTTTTTTGGTTTTTCGAGACAGGGTTTCTCTGTGTATCCCTGACTGTCCTGGAACTCACTCTGTAGACCAGGCTGGCCTCGAACTCAGAAATCCACCTGCCTCTGCCTCCCGAGTGCTAGGATTAAAGGCGTGCGCCACCATTGCCCGGCTGTATTTATGTATTTATCCTTATTTTCTACCAGAATCTTTGTTAGACTCTCCAAATCATCTGGAACACCCATGTGCTATATCTCCCACTTTATATATAATTATTCTTTGTCTTTTAAAAAATATTGGAAGTCCCCAGCCATAAGATCCTTAAACATGAAAAGAAATTGCATTTCAAAGGTATTATATATGTTTTAAAGGTTATATAGCTTTCTCATGGAGGAAAGTTGTCATCTTTGAATAATTATTTGTAATTACATGAAAAAAATAATTTACAATCCTTTGATTGCCCAGAAAAATATTGCCATTTAAAAATTTTAAATGTTAGTATTTATATTCAACCAGTATATTTTCTTTTAGTATACATATCGATAACATACTTTCATTCATGAAGTATATTTTAAATAATTTAATAAATCTGAAAGATCAAATAATATTTATAAATGGAGTAAAGATAATCTGACAAAATTAATGTCCTTGTATAGTAACCATTGTAATATTTTGATGAACTATTTTAAGATACTTAATTTACAGAAACACACACATAATTTCCATGTAGTACATATGTTATGAGTTGTTACTTCATTACATTTTCTACTCAACATTATGTTCTAGACTACATAGATAACATTTTAATAATAGCTTCAGGAAAATTATAATACAAATTAACCTGAAAGTAATAGCTGAGATATATAGGGAATAGAGGTAGAAGAGATTTTTTTAAAAATCCCTAATGAACACTTCTAAGTTTATCATTGTGAAAATTATTACTACCTATTATTTGATTCATTCCATCCATCCGTTCTCACATATATTAAAGTTTTACCATTAATTCTATTATGGAAGTTACATTATGCGTGCTTAAAAGGATAATAGAAATAAATGCAGCCTGTAATTCAGAATTATCAACTCAGTGAACTGGAAACAGAATTTGACATGCTAGTAGCTTATGTAGAAACCATGAGGAGTACACATAGAAATGGAAAGTACTTCTTAGAGTTAGAATGGGTAAACTTCCTTAAAGAATATGACTTGAGTTATGTGTATGAGATGACAGATGTATTCTTAAGACTTGGGGTGAGATGCAAGAAATAGTTTATGATAGTCGAATGGTAATATGTCCAGTAGATTTAGTGATCAGTTTTATAGGAATGTTGAATTATTGGTAATGATGACAAAACTAAAGTTAGCCCAATTACTGAAACACTTAAACTCATGAAGAAATGTTTTCAATTAAGTTCATCTTTTTGTTGTGATATGTACCCCTTACATGATTAAACATAACTACATCACACGCCTTCCTTCTGTAATGATGGGATTAAAAATTTATTTCAGTAAACACAAGTATGTTTTAATTAAAATGTCTTCTGAGAAAATGGAATGTCACATTTTAAAATAGAATTTCAGGTTGCTATGGTAACTAATAAACTGCATCTACTTATTCAAAATAACATAAAAAGCATTGTTAAAGATGACAAATCATCACCAACATAGCTTGCCTATTAGTTACTGATCTTAAATTGAATTTTATTAATAATTACAAGATTGTATATTGTGAGACAAACTGCAGAAAGAGAAGAGAAAAGGAGACAAAACAGAAATATCTTTAAAAACTGGACGTTTAATCCTCATTTTACAGCAGAGTTTCTCTTTCATAATTATGTAATCTGTTAAATTTATATCATATAATCACAACATATAGTCGTTTTCTTTGTTTCAGTGGAAGTGTGTAAGACACTGAATTGTGAGTGTAGCTAAACAAGAGAAATAGTAAAATGTCTGGGAACCTTTGCGAGGGAAGTAGGCATTCTTGTGGAATTATTTGGGCGCAGAACTTTTGTCCCTGGAAACAAAATGTTAAATTGATAAATATAATTAAAATATTTTAATTAATACATAAAATACTACTAGAGGCTTTCTAATAGCTTTTGAAATCAAATACAGTAAAGTTGAACAATATATAATAATTTTTTTACTTATGTAATGGTCCATATTCCTGACAGCATCAAAAGAAGGGAAGTCTCCCATAGCCAGGCAGGTCTTCCAGTGGAAGAAGGGGACAACATCCCACATACAAAACCTTCAACTCAGATTAGTCCTGCCTACAAGATGCATGAATGAGGGAATGGCCAACCAATAACTGGCTCAAATTGAGACCCATTCCATGGGAGAGAGCCAACCCTGACACTATTAGTGATACTCTGCTATGATCACAGACAGGAGCCTACCATAACTGTCTTCTGAGAGGCTTCATCCAGCGGTATATAGAACCAGATGCAGAGACCCATCGCCAAACTTCATGCTGAGCTCAGGGAGTCTTGTGGAAGTGTTGAGGTTAGAAATAAGCAAGCTGGAGGGGTCAAGGACACAAGACCTGTATTGGTTGGTTTTGTGTGTCAACTTGACACAAGCTAGAGTTATCACAGAGAAAGGAGCTTCAGGTGAGGAAATGCCTCCATGAGATCCAGCTGTAAGGCATTTTCTCAATTAGTGATCAAGGGGGAAGGGCCCATTGTGGGTGGTGCCATCCCTGGGCTGGTAGTCTTGGGTTCTATAGGAGAGCAAGCTGAGCAAGCCAGGGGAGGCCAGTCAATAACTAACATCCCTCCATGGCCTCTGCATTAGCTCTTGCTTCCTGACCTGCTTGAGTTCCAGTCCTGACTTCGTTTGGTGACAAAGAGCAACATGGAAGTGTAAGCCTAATAAACCCTTTCCTCCCCAACTTGCTTCTTGGTCATGATGTTTATGCAGGAATAGAAACACTGAGTAAGACAAGACCTACAGAGTCAACTAATATGGGCCGATGGGGGCTCATAGAGACTGAACCACCAACCAAAGAGCACGCATGGGCTGGACCTAGGAGTCTTGCACATTTGTAACAGATGTGCAGCTTGGTCTTCATGTGGACTCCTAACAATTGGAGCAGGAACTGTCTCTGAGTTTATTGGCTGCCTTTGGATGCCTTTCCTATAGCTGAAATGCCTTGTCTGTCCTCAGTGAGAGAGAATATGCTTAGTCCTGATGAGACTTGATATATCAGGATGGGTTGTTACCTGGGTATTAGGGGAGGATCCTTTCCTCCGAGAAGAAGATGGAGGGATAAAGAGAAGGGGATGTGGGGGTGGAACTGGAAGGAGAGAAGTGAAAGCATGCGATCAGGAAGTAAAGTAAATATATAAATAAATTTAAAAAATAAATCAGGCCTAGTATTTCATTTTGGGTAGAAAAGGTTTCCAAGAGGCCCCATTCTTCCTTAGGGTCCTATGGAGAGGCTAATGGTTTTAGAAGAAAAGGGTATTGCTTTCTTTATAAGCGTGCCAATTGAAAAATAGCCCGTGCACCAGTAAATAAACTCCCACCCATGTTTGGGCAAGAAATGCCAATTAAACTCAACAAGAGAAGGCATGAAACTAGGGGAAGCCTTGTTGGAAAAGTTTCAGTGGGAGACAGAGTTAGGAGATTCTGACAGGGAGTAAAACCAACCAAATTCTTGATATAAATATATGAATAATGTTAAAAATGATTAAACAATGCCAATTAAACTCAACAGCATATATACAAAGTCAGAAGGTTGTGGTCAAGTATATGCTTAAAAATTTAAGAAGAATATCAGCATAAACCTTCTTGGATAAGCATAGAGCCTAATGAAAAATTTCAAAGTTTATAATTATACACATTTTTAGAGAGACATGAGGACACATTCTCTCTTTTGTGGATGCTTTGTGTGTGTACTATATTATACTGGCTGTTCTTTGGCAACAGTTTTTCTATGTGCCAGATGGGGAAAGTAATATCCATTATAAACGAAATGATTTTAGGAATTTTGGCACAGAACCTGACAGATACTTTTTCCTTCCATTTTCAAGCTTAATAATAGTCAAAATATCCTTTCTTGTCATACATAAAATTTATAGAAGTATATTAACATAAGAATAAAAATTTTAAAGCAGAAAAATTAAATGTCCTTTTCTTCATGTACATGTTCTATGTGAACCAAAATAATGTAAATTATTTCACTGATGAAATAATGAAAAACTTGTAGAAGACTGTGTCATATTAATGGTGTTTTATTTGTTACATACCCTGAAAGATTCTGTTGTTTGATAAATGTATTTTCCAATGCCCATGAATTAGAAATGTGATTAACACAAAGTCTTATTGATATAATTTTGTTTTTATAGCTTTTATATTTCCTAGGATACTAAGAAAAATTATAATTTTCTTCATTTATAATGTCTCTTATTTTAGGATCTATGATGTATCTATGACTTCCTTATGGTGATAAGATACAGACAATTCTTATTGTAATTTATTTATTTATTATGTATTTATTTAGAATGTATGTATGTGTGTATTCATTAGTGTATGTATACATGTGTGTATGGTCATACATGAAACCTGTGTAGAGTTAACTCTTAGGAATTGTTTTTCTCCTTCTACCATGTGGGCTTCAGGGATCAACCCACTGAGCCATTCTGGAAGCCCAAACTTCTTACAGAACAAACTTATCCAAAAATATTTGTACATTCTTTTGAAAAAGGATATTCATTAAATATAAATAAAATGAATTAACCGTTGTCACTAATTTGGGAAAAATGCTTACTGGATAGCATATTGTGTCTAAAAAGGCAATCTTCAGATTGGGAAAAGATCTTAACCAACTCTACATCTGATATAGGACTGATATCACAAATATACAAAGAACTCAAGAAGTTACACTCCAGAGAAACAAATAACCCTATTAAAATATGGGGTATAGAGCTAAACAAAGAACTCTCAACTGAGGACTCTCAAATGACTGATAAGCACCTAAAGAAATGTTCAACATCATTAGTCATCAAGGAAATGCAAATTAATAGGATGCTGGTAAGGATGTGGAGAAAAAGGAACACTCCTTCACTGCTGGTAGGATTGCAAGTTGGTAAAACCACTTTGAAAAACAATCTGGAGGTTCCTCAGAAACCTGAGGACGCAGCTATACCACTCCTGGGCATATACCCAGAAGATGCTCCAACATGTAATAAAGACACATGCTCCACTATGTTCATAGCAGCCATATTTATAATAGCCAGAAGCTGGAAACAAGCCAGATGTCCCTCATCAGAGGAATGGATACAGAATATGTGGTACATTTACACAATGGAGTACTACTCAGCTATTAAAAACAATGACTTCATGAAATTTTCAGGCAAATGGATGGAACTTGAAAATATCATCCTGAGGAAGGTAACACAGACACAAAAGGACACACATGGAAACAAAGGAACAAAAAATGGAGTAGATACTCAAGGAAAGGCCAACCAGAGACTGCCCCACCTAGAGATCCATCCCATCTGCAGACACCAAACCCAGACACTATTGATGATGGCAAGAAGTACTTAATGACAGGAGCCTGGTGTAGTTGTTCCCTGAGAGACTCTGTCAGCACCTGACAAATACAGATGCAGATACTCTTTTTTTGTTGTTTTTATTTTTATATACATGTATTTTATTTACATTTCAAATGTTTTCCCCTTTGGAAACCCCAATGGAAGAGCTGAAGGAGATTGCAGCCCCATAGAAAAAACAACTATATCAACTAAGTGGACCACCCAGAGCTCCTAGGGACCAAACCACCAACAAAAGAGAATACATAGATGGGTCCATGGCTCCAGCTACATATATAGCATAGGATTGCCTTACCTGGCATCAATGGGAGGGGAGGCCTTGGTCCTGTGGAGGCTTGATTCCCCAATGTAGGGGAATGCTAGAGTGGTGAGGCGGGAGTGGGTGAGTGGGTGAGTGGGTGAAGGAGCACCCTCTTAGAGACAAAGGGAAGGGAGGATGGGATGGGTGGTTTATGGAGGGGAGATCGAGAAGGGGGACAACATTTGAAATGTAAATAAATAAAATAACCAAATTTTAAAAAAGGAAAATATGATCAGAAGATAAAGTTAACTTAATTTCAGACAAAGAGTATGACTAATGGATTTAGATGTATTAAACTTAACAACTTAAACTACAGTAATACATTTTATTAGTATTTGATAGTAATGAAATGAAATAATCAAGCCCAAAATAATCAAGGAAAAATATCTCATAATAATGTTTTCTGAGTTTATCACAATGAAGTGAATTTTACATTTAAAAAATCCAAAAAGACTAAGAAAAATTAAATTTAAAAATACATTTTTTATATTTATCAGCAATCACTCTATGAAGCCCAGCATGCCAAGGCAGCAAAGGTTGTTTTACTAAAAGAATATTTTTTGCAATGTAAAAGGTAATTTATCTGCCAAAGTGCTGTCCACAAAACAAAACAAAACACCCATAAAGACCTCAGTATCCATTCATAAGCGTGGACATGGCAGTAAATCTTGCAACTTCTGAGCTGGGAGAGCAGACACAGGTAGGTCCTTCTGCCTTTCTGGATGTGTTGGTTTGAAGGAAATGGTCCCCACTGGCTCATATGTTTGAAAGCTTGGTCCACAGTTAGTGAAACTGTTTGGGAAGGATTAGGAAGAGTGAAATTGTTTGAGTAGGTGTGACTCTGTTGGAGCAGGTATGTCATTAGAGACTTTCAAAACCCCACGCCAATCCCAGTCTCCCTCCCCCCCCCTCTCTGTGTATGTATGAGAGAGAGTGTGTTAGTGTGTCTGGCTCTAGCTTTCTTCTTTTGTTCTCTTTCTCTCTGCCTGCTTGCTGTAAATCAGGATGCAAAGCTCTCTACTGCTCTGGTGCCATGCTCCCTGCCATGATGATCATATATTAACTCTGTACAACTCAAAGCAAACCTCCAATTAAATGCTTACTTTTGCAAGAGGCCTTGGTCCCCTCACGGCAATAGAACAGTAACTAAGACAGTGCCTAAACTAATTGCCAAGTTCCACGTTCCTGGGACAGGCACGATCTCAAAATACAAGGTAGGCCTTGGTTGTGAGACAACTCACCCAATAAAAGCATTCACCACTTAGCCTGTTAACCTGAGTTATATTCCCCAGTACACACATGGAAGGGGAGAAATCGTTTCTCTAACCTCCACGTGTATGTTGTTGCTCATTTGCACACACCTCAACATATATACACAGGAAGTAAATGTAATATTTTCTGAGGCATTGTAATGTAATAGTACTGAGACATTGTGAGGTGATGAAATATATAGTTTAAAAAGCATGCGATAATTTTAGAAAAAAATGAATTTTGATAAATATCTGCTGCACTCTTAGCAAGCACACTGCTTAATATCTATGCATGCAGTTTTCTCAATCATGAATCAGTTAAATATCTGTTGTAAAGAATTAATGAACTAATATTCCTGATAACTTTAACAAATATTGTGTGATGCTAATGCTATGCACTCAATAAATATTGTCATTGCATTTATAATCACTTACTCTGTGTGTGCAGTGTTGCATGTAATACAATTAAGAATATAATTTACTTCATACTTCTGATTTGCTTGGATATCGTTGTCACTATTATCTTCGCGCAATGGATAAGGCTAACGAAAAATACATGTTCTTTTTTCATTGCTCCTTTTTTTAAAAACTGAGAATATATGATTTTTGTATATATAGAAAAATGTATATATTTATGCTTTCTCCCAGTAATATTTTAATATGTCAAATAATAAATATTTCCCTTACACATTTAAGTAGTTTGAGAAAAATGACAGTGAGTGATTATGATTTCCTTGAGTACTACAGCAGTAATAACACTTGTATTCTCTGAGTCTGTATTTAAGACAATGTACTAATATTATGCCATACATGCCGTAAGAATAAAATAACTAATATTAAAATCATACCATATCAAAGGCAATTTTACCGTATTATACAGATATTTCCAGCACCATATAATTTGTAATTAAACACCGAACCAACGAGCATGAATAATTATGTACTTCATCTGCAGATTTACATAATAACCACTTTCTTCTACGTACTTATATGACTTCAATATATCAGAGCAAGCATTATACTAGCACATTTATAAATTATTTAAGGAAAAGCTTAATGAGAATACAGAAAACACAAATTTAGATAATGTTTATCATATTTACTCACCACATGTAAGACCAGTCTTCATAAATTGATTACAGGGTGATATATTTTTCTAGATATAATACTGTATATTTAACAATTGCTTTTATGGGAATAGAGAGAGAGCTTCATTGTTTAGAACTCTTGTTTTCCTTTCAGAGGACCCAAGTTTAATTCCCAGAGCCCATGTTTGGTTATTCACAACTGCCTGTAACTCCAGATCCAGGGAATCCAACATTATCTTCTGGCCTTCATGGGAACACACACACACACACACACACACACACACACACACTTCCACAAAAATAAAAAAGATATTCTTATAACAAATGATTTTTTGTTCTGTAGTCAGTCTATGTGTTCTTTTTTTCAAAACACCACAAATTCCCACAGAACAAATTGGATTTAACGTTGAATAAACACTGCTGCATGATTGGATGAAACCAACTGAAGGATGGACTCCTGGAGGTCCTTCTTGGAGGATGCTACTGTGCCTCTGAGACTTAAACTACTAATACTCTTGGACAGAGAGCCTGTTGTAACTCCTCTAAGTCTTGAATTCGCTCTTACAAAGCACTCTCACTAGCATGTTCTGTCATTTGGCTCCCAAACTCTATTGAGTACATTTATAGAGATACTATATGGGCACTGTGTCTTTTTTTGTCATATATTCTCAACCCTAGTCAGGAATTTCAGCAAGTGACCCTAAGTTATAAGGCTTAGGTTTACAAGGCCAATCTTTGATGGTAAAATAAGCAATTCCTTTCATATCAATTTTCTCATTAAAGACAATTTTTTTTCTCCACAAATATTTGCTGGTATCTTTTTCTAAAGAAATGTTTACCCATTAAAAAAAATCAAGAATGATTTAAGTTACCAAATTAGGATATGGAAAGAACTTTATTAAATATAATTTCATTTTCAAAGTCCCGTTTTGTTTTAGACTACTACTTAAAACAAAGTAGGTCTGCAGTAAAATGTAAAGAAAATGATATTCTTCAGGTTCACACAAAAGTCATCACCAAGAATACAATCTCTGTTGCTCTTTTCTGGAGACATGAGATATAATTAAATTTTATCTTTATAGTAATGTACTGATCTCAGATGACAAATGTCAGGCCAAACAATATTAAAACAATCTATCACGTTAAAAAACAGTATGCCAAGTTATAGAGCAAACTCAAATTTCTATAATAAATAAGCTCTGAGTTCTGACTCTTCCAGCTAAGAATCCTGTCTTTTTGTAAGCATAATCCACTTGATTAGGATAACCCATGATAACCCCTATGTTGGCTCTGTTTACTAATGACCAGAACTCCATTCCAAATCAACAGGAAGGCTTCAGGCCTGTTAAAAGGAGAGAAGAAATGTAATAACAGTGGCCCAGCTGATTTGCATGCTTTGTGAAGTTACCAGCTGCTGTTCAATAATAAATGAAGTCATCACTTTTCAGCAGTCTGGAAAATCAACTAGAATAATTATGTTTTCAGTTTTGATTTAACTGAAATACAGTTGATGTGAGGGAGCAAACATTCTCTCAACTGAAGCAAACTGAACTCCTCTTGATACAACTAGATCGAGTAGCCCAATTTATTGATTTATTGTTCTATCTACCGTCTATCTATCTATCTATCTATCTATCTATCTATCTATCTATCTATCTATCTATCTATCTTTCTATCTTTCTATCTATCTACCTACCTACCTACATACCTACCTCCACTCAAGTGTAAAACACCTTAGGGGGCATTGAAGAGATGGCAGAATAAAATTCAAACAGCTCCATTGTCTGGTATAGTATTTAATGGTCACGTTTCTGGATTTACTACCAATTCTTGAACTTATTTCATATAAATAAAATGTTTATGTGAAAGTTAATCTCTAGATTGCTTAATGCATTAAATATTACCATTAGTACATAAAATATCAGAATGAAGGCTAATGCTATCACTGTCCCGATTTATAAAAAAAGAAAATTGACATGTATTGACTTACATAAAGTCATGTGATAAATGGCAAGTCCTGGACTTCCATAGCCTTCCTGAATCAGAAGAAAAACTTTTTTTCTAATTTTTTTATGGAGTTTCCATTAATTTTGGTATAAGCATAGATTAATTAATATTTTCACTGTTATTTGGTTTCACATATATTGTGGAGGTGCATTTCTGTGAGTTTGGGGTTAACTTGGTCTATATAGCAAATTCTGGGTCAGCCACTGCGGTATAGTAAGACTGTTTCAAATGAGAGAGATGTTATCAAACCAATTATTTAATCTTCTTACAACATAGCAGCCACAACCAAGTCTCATATGTATTTATGATTAAGATATCCCACAAGACATCATTAAAAGTACTTCATGGGTAATATACTGTCGGGCTGAGTTTCTGCTTCACTGCTGGGTGTCAGAACTCCACCGATACGCTGCTCAGGGGAGGCAAATCACAGAGTGTTAGGTTACAATTTTACCTCGCTGCTAGGGCTGCCAACAAGCTGCTCAAAATACGCAAAAGCAGTATAAGATAGGGATCACAGCCCTTGTTTCTCTGAGTGAAAACCAGAATGAACACTACTTCCCACCCTCACAATCCTCCCACCCAAGTCCTTAATGAAGGAGACCGTTCTTGCTTGTCCAAACTGTTTTATTCAGAGGGGATGAGGATGCCTGTGTCTTACTCAGAGTGAAACAGAGATGCAGGGTGAACCTTTTGTAGGAATGGATGCCCAGGAAAGGAAGCTCAACTAGATATCTCATTAGCATGGAGAACTCTAGGTGTTTATGCTAGGTGACCAGTTGTCATGGTCCTCTTAGTGGGCTGTCATGGTCACATGACAAGTAGTATGGCCAGGAGCTGATTCTAACACCTACCATTCTCAATTATAAGATTTATCGAGGTATTTTGAATCTGCTTTGGCCTTACCAGGGTTTTCTGACTGGTGGCATGGCTCCACTTGCCCCACAATGTACAATATCTATTTTTCTGATTATGTAAAAAAGGTATAGTTATTCAGGGTCACAATACACAAATTTGCTAGTGTGGATATTGAAGGCTATGTAACTTACACAATATGATACGAAGTAAGTACATAACTCCTGTGTGCATGCTTTCCAAGTAACATAGAGCTTTAGAGTCAACAACAGGCAGCACAATGTATATATTTTCCATTTGTGTTTGTATTTCATGGTGAAGTAAAGGATAAATAATTACTATTGGTGCTCTTCTAATTAAAGGATATAAAAGTAAATGGAGCATGTGGTTATTCTACAGAGCTTTGGCTATCAAAGAAGAGTAATTGGTAAAAATGTCTATCTTTATTTCAATTTGGAAATTTAATGTGTGGGAGACCCATTAGCACAGAACTTGTGATCCATAATAGTAGTTGTATTTAATATATGGTAACTAGCCTTTAAAAATCATTGCAAATATAGTAGTACAAATAGCCAATTTTATAAGTAATACAACTTAATGAGAAGAAACTACAATAAACTGTGAAGAAAGAGAGGAAATAATTAAGTGTATTTAATTGAACTGTAGGCATATGCAAATTAACATAAAATTTTATATTTTCACTTATTTTAATATATAACAAATACGTACAGTGCAGAGTGAAGGAAGTGGTTTTATATTTCACTGATGGTGATTTTTCTAATTTTTAAACTGTATTTATTATATACTAGGCACTTTGTATCGAAAGCAATATTCTGCTGTCTTTGGTCCAGCAACATCAGCATCATGCATCTTAGTTAATGAGTTGAATCCAACATCCAAACAAATGCAAAAGTGCTCTAATGATGGGATTCTTACATAAACAATCGTTTATTATCTAAGACTCAGACATGCCTGAAACCAAACGGCATCAGCAATTTGGTATACAAAGGAAAAATCCTTCTGACTGTAAAAGAGGGAGTAGATATTTCAAGTTTGAAAAAAAATGGTTCACAAATGAAGTTTATCACAATGATTATTAAATTGATTGTATGTACCGTCTGGTTTTCTTAATGATTATTAAATTGATTGTATGTACTGTCTGGTTTTCTTATCTGTTTTTGATGCAGAGGCCATGGAGAGGTGATGCTTACAAGGTTTCTCCTCATGGCTTGTCCAGTCCACTTTGTTATACAACGCAGGGCCAATAGTCCAGGGATGGCACCACCCACAATATTCTGGGTTTTCCCCATAAACCAGTAATTAAGAAATGTTCTTCAGCCTGATCTTATGGAGGCATTTTTTAAATTAAGATACCAGGAAAGGGGATAACATGTGAAATGTAAATAAATAAAGTATCCAATAAAAAAAATAAGGTTCCTTCTTTCAGATGATCTTAGTTTGTGTCGAGTTGACCTAAAACTAGTGAGTGCAATTTTTTTTGTATATAATACTATAATTCTGTAATGCTTTTAACATGTATTTAAATCCATGAATTTAGCTACCATCTGGTTCCTGGCAAATGTTCCAGAAGGTTCTAGGATGTCCTGGGTGTTAGAACCTGGAGTCAAGATGTCTAGGTATGTAGAGAAGCCCGTGTAGTGCTACAATCTGAAAGAGATTCAGAAGCTCAAAGACAGCAAAAGCACAGCAAGATACAACACTTGACAAAGTTTCTAGAACACTCCTGGTGAAAAGAACTCCTAAGAGAACAAGCCAGGATTGATGCTACTGAGAACTTTGAAGATATTGGATATGCTGGTGATGAAAGAAAACTATCAAAAACATATGTCACTGGGAAGGTCAAACCAGATGACAGATAAAACTTAGCCTAGACTTTGGAAACTCTTATTATTTCTGTTCGGTTTAATTAAGTTTGGAGGACAGACTGGGTGATCACATCCATCTCCATCCATAGTCATGATACATTACATCCTCCTGACAGAATGCTAACTGTTGCCTGGAAGCCAAGAAAATAAAAGACAGTTCTAGACAAATAAGACTAGGGAGAAAAAAATCAGTGCTTATCATTTTCACTGATATAACAAAACCTTCTACTGAGAAAATACTGTAAGATATCTGCTTTATTTGCCTCTCGGGTTACAAGAAAAAACCTCTCTCAAGTTTTTTGATATTTATTGCATAATTTATTTATTTGAATGTTTTCCCTTTAAAATATATAAAATATTTAAACACTTAAACATTCAACTGAGAGTAAATGGAATAAATTTATAATTATTAACCAGAAAGTTATATTGAAAAATAACCAATGGTAGCCTCCTGTTACTTGAATGTAAAATAGCCCACATAGAAAGTATTTGCGTGTTCAAATCAGAGATTCTCAACCTCTGGATCATGACCCCTTTGGCATATCTTTATCTCCAAAACTGTTTATAATATGATTCATAACAGTAGTAAAATTGAAGTTAGGAAGTAGCAAGAAAAATAATTTTATGGTTGGAGGTCAGCACAACATGAAGAAGTTGTATTAGATTGTTGCATCCTTAGGGAGGTTGAGAACTACTGGATTAAATAGTTGGTACCCAATAATGGTACTGTTTTGGAGGGCTGTGGCACCTTTAGGTGGTACAACCTCCCAGTCTGAAGTGGGTCACTGGAGGACAGAATGGAAGCTTGATAACCTGTTAAATTCTGTCCTTTTTTTGCTTCCTGTTCTTTCAAAATGTGAGCAGGCAAGGAATTGCAGCTGCATGCCATGGTGCCTCCAGCCACTGTGCCTTCCATATGTGTTCGATTTTATTGCTTCAAACTATAGGCCAAGACTCCTCTTTCTTCTTTAAGTTGCTACTTGGCAAGTCCTTTGTCACAGACAAAAAATGTCACCAATATGCAGACCTAACAGAAAATACAACTGAAATCATCTGAGGATTATTTTTTTAAACCAATCACAAAATAAAAAGCAACTTATAAGTTGAAAGGCTTAAGAAACATATGGCTCTTGTTTAAGAGTCAAAGCAGATAAGCAAGCCATATGAATTAAATATTTTATGGGTGAACTATATAGAAGAAAATACAATTTTATTGTTGTACTTCAATTTTCAGTATATCACAATGATGAAGTATTCCTCCACAACAGGGATACATTTAAAATTTGTAACACAGAAGGTTCCTTTAATAAACTTGGGGAACATAAAACTCAATTGGGGAGTTTAGTCATTTGTAGAGAAGTTGGTCTCTTGGCCAAAATTTGAAGAATAAGAGTTGCTCTGTGGGTTATTTTTAACTGCCAGCTTGATACAACCTAGAGTCACCTGGGAGGAGATTTTTTTTTTTTTTGAGACAGGGTTTCTCTGTATAGCCCTGGCTGTCCTGGAACTCACTCTGTAGACCAGACTGGCCTCGAACTCCGAAATCCACCTGCCTCTGTTTCCCAAGTGCTGGGATTAAAGGCGTGCACCACCACAGCCTGGCTCCGAAGAGAGTCTTAATGAGACATTAATTTGAGCAAGTTTGCTTGTGAGATGCCTGCGGGAGATTTTCTCCATTGATATACAAGTTCCAATGGGAACTGCACCATTCCCTGGGAAGGGTGTCCTAAACAATATAACAAAGGAGAAATATAGCTGAGAGCACCCCAAAA
Organism: Uromys caudimaculatus; assembly: GCA_028551405.1. Lineage (NCBI taxonomy): Eukaryota > Metazoa > Chordata > Mammalia > Rodentia > Muridae > Uromys > Uromys caudimaculatus. Next base: position 77,398,871 of record CM052707.1, on the reverse strand, counting down.
CTGATTATGTATGTAATCTCTGACATTGACTGTGGGTATAGCACTAATAACGTCTGCCTTGATTTCTCTGTAATAATAGACTGCAATACTTTTCTCACCCATTTCACTTTTTGTCATGGTATTTGATCACAGCCACCGAAAGAAACTAGAACAGAAACTGACACTGAGGAAGTAAGTTTGTTCCTGGGATAGAGTCAGCCATGTTGCTTTTGGGGAAGGTACGTATACAGAGGAATTTGGAGCTTGTGGCTCAAAGTATGGTGGGTGTTGAGAAGATAAGAATACTGAGAGTTTCATGGACAATGGAGGCCCAATTTTTGTTAGAGGAAAAGAGGGATTTTGTCAGGAATCTAAGTGTTTTTATCTTATTTAGGATTTTATCACTGTGAAGAGACACCACGACCAAGTCAACTATTCTAAAGAAAACATTTCATTGGGGCTGGCCTACAGTTTCAGAGATTTTGCCCATTATCATTGTGGCAGAAAGAATGACAGCATGCTAGTAGACAATGTAGTGGAAGAGCTGAGAGTTTTACATCTTGATCTGAAGGCAGCTAGGAGAAGGGTCTCTCTTCTGCACTGGGTGGTGCTTGAGCATAAGAACCTCAAAGACTATTCCTACAGTGACACATTTCCTTCAAAAAGCCACACCTACTGCAACAAGGCCACACCGCCTAATAGTGCCACCCCCTGCGCCAAGCATATGAAAACCACCACAGTTGGTATGTATCCTAAGACTATGGCTGAAGAATCATCTGTGATGGATAAGAGACCAACACCACTGAGATGAAACCACCTGTGAATCATTGGTACAGTAAGAATGTATTTATTCAACAACAGCACATACAAGCTGATACAGTTGTGGCCCAAGCGTACCAGGCTACTTTACAAGGCTGAAACGGAATTTGGTAATGTAAGAGTCACTCATGTGGCATGGTTGTTGAATACATGAAGAGGTCCCAGAGAACAGCTAAGGCCATGCACTGTATGGTTGGAGCAAAGTGCCGATGGAGAGGCTATGAGGGGCGATTGGTGAAGGGAAAACTGCAGGCCAATTGGATACCTCAGGCTACTGAAAATACTAGGACTGTGGAGTATCTGCCAAGGAGAATTTCTGGCATGGAATAGAGCTAGTCTAAGAGAGAAGATTTGTATGCTACAGTTGGTGGAACTGGAGACCCGTTTACCCAAGCCATTTGGAGCCAAGAAGACTACATACAGAATGAGTCAAAGATGTTCAGCTCTGTTTTTCTATTGCCATGACAAACACCATTACCAAGGCAACGTTAAAAAGAAATATTTAAATTGGAGGTCAAAGTTCCAGTTGGGTTAATCGGTATTCATCATGACAGGGAGGATCACAATAGGTAGGGAGGCAGAAGTGGTTCTGGAGAAACAACTGACAGCTTATATTTTATTTGCAAGTTGGAGGCAATGAGTGGGGGTGGGGGGTAGAAAGCTAACAGAAAATAATAATAGCCTTTGAAACCTCAAGATCCAGTGGCACACCTTCTCCAATGAGGCCAGACTTTCTAATCCTTCCCAAACAGTTCTACCAACTGGAGACCAAGTATTCAAACATATGTAAGACATTTTCATATGAACCACCACATTCCATTTCCTGGCCTCCACAGTCATGCTCATATCATAATGCAAACACAAAAGATCTCAAAATATATTAGGCTGAACAAATTTTAGAAGTCAAAAATCCAACTTCTCTTCTAAGAATCAAGGTGAGTTCTTTAATTGTTGCCATTTGTAAAATCAAAAGGCAAATTACATACAATAGCTCAGAATATACATTACTGGCCCCCAAAGGTTAGAAGGGGGCATCGTGAAGTTCGGAATACCCAAGATTCAATTCACAGCAACTGTTGGACAGAGCGTGGGGTCCCAGATGGAGGAGTTGGAGAAGGACTGAAGGAGCTGAGTGAGTTGGCAGCCCCATGGAGGGAGCAACAGTTTCAACTGGCCTGACCCGGAGACTGGACCACCAACCAAAGAATACACATGGAGGAGCCCATGGTGCAGGCCACATGTGTGGCAGAGGATGGCCTCGTTGGCCATCAGTGGGAGGAAAGGCCCTTGGGCCTGAGGGTGTTAGATGCCCCAATATAGGAGAATGCCAAGTACGGAAGACAGGAGTGGGTGGGTGGGTAGGGGAATACCCTCATAGAGGCAGGGGGAGGGGAGATGGGATAGGGAGTTTCCAAAGGGGAGACCTGGAAAGGGGAAAACATTTGAAATGTAAATAAAGTATCAAAAAAAAAAAAAAAAGGAAAGAAAAGAAAAAAAGAAAACCATAACAAAAGCTAAATATCTAATCTTTTAAAAAGTTTTCATTATTATTTTATACATATGGTAATTTTGGCATTTGAATTCACTAAAATGAAGGTTATGGTGTATTTAAACAGCAAAAATATGCAGACATAATATTTGGTTGGGAATTCAAGTTATTTTTCACGTTGGAATGAAAACAGGATGGTGTATGAAGACTAAGTCAATCTATTTGATTTACAACCATTTTCATGTACTTGCCTTTCCAATGTTCCTTACTGAACAAAATAGAAACAATGTCTGTTAGCCATTTAGTTTGCTTTATACTATTTTAGAGTAGTGAAATGAACTGATTCATGGATAAGAGAAATCTCATGAAGGCATGGACCTGGAGCTGAGCAGGTTGTAATGGGGAGGTTATTTGGGTACCAGAGAAATTTCACAATAGAATGTGGATGACTGGGAGGACAGTTGAAGACATATCTAAGAAATAGCACATCTTATCCATTCTGTTAATTGTAACTTCTGGAAGAGAGTGTATTGAATAATACTGGTATTCTCTAGCCAACTGAATGGATTATTAAAGATTCAGTTCAACACTAACAAAACGGCAAACCGAAAACAACTTGATCTGAGTACTTTACCAAATTCACAATAAGTTGTTTTAAATATTGGATATTTTCAACGTTAAGCAAGGCTGGAAAGGAATTATTAATTTTCTGCTAAGTTATTTTCCGTGAACCATCTCTGGCTATCATAGAGTGGCATAGGTGCATCGTAAGGGTGAGTTCAATTTTAGAGCATTTATTTATCTGAAAAAATATGGTGACAAAACTAAAAGAAGCAGGCATTTATTGGCAGCATTGTCTTTTATTTAGAAAGGAAATACCGTTTGAATTTTATAGCTTGCTAATAATATGGTCTTTAAAAGTTGGATATGTTTAGATTATATTACTTTAAGGTTGATTAGCATTTCTTTCAGTTATCTAACCAAAATAGTTATTAAAAAATAAACTATAAATATCAAGAAGTAGTTCACAGTATTGTCAGTAAGTGGCTAATAAAGGAAAAACAGTATTTCTGACAAATTGTTCACAATCTCTAAGCTTTGACTGTCAGAGCATAAGTTGTTCTCACAACAAAGGCAGACTGAGTGTATCAGCCTAGCATGCATATGCCATAGAATGACTGGAACAGTTATATAGTCAAATCATAATACCTCTGGCACATGGTAGGGTGGTTAATTTCTATTTTATGCTTGGTTGGATTGAGAAACGCACAAGAGATTAGTAAAACATTCTGCTAGACATGTCAGCAGGAACTTTTCAGAGATGACTTGACCATGAGGATGCAGACATTAAAAATGATTTAATTTAATGATGTGTTAAAAATGTTAATGCATTACTAAGTAGAGGTAAAACTATGGAAGCCTGTTTCAAGATAAGTCATCTGGGGTATGTTCTAGAAGGTGTTACCATGTTCTGGCCCCTTAGTGGTACTGTTTTCTCTCAGCTTCCTATCCAAAATGATATAAGCTCTTCCACCTTACCCACCTAGACCTGATGGATTGAGTTCTTTGAAACCATGAGGAAAGTACCTTTTTCCTCCATGAGGCTTCTTCTCTCAAGCATTTGTCTACAGCAGCAATGAAACTCTCACAGGTGGGCATCTGTCCTCAAGACAGCAATTCAGCTGCTACCTGATGGTGTCATGGGAAATGCAAAAATAATCTTTGCTCTGAAGAGACAAATTCTATTTCTTTTCATATTTCCTTAACAGGAGCTGGAAAAAATGGCTGCACCTGCCTGCAATTGGAATTAAGAATCAGATTCACCAGTGAATTAACATTTGTTAACTCAGAAAGGGATGGCTCAAGAGTTTTTTGCATTGTAACCAGCCTGTTAGGTAGGTGTTAATTTTATGTACATTTAGCTAATAACTAAAAACAGTGTAAGATTAGTAAAAATCTTGAAGACCACACAGTGACTATGTATGTATGTATGTATGTATGTATGTATCTATCTATCTATCTATCTATCTATCTATCTATCTATCTATCTATCTATCTATCTATCTAATCTTTCTAGTTTTGTGGTTCTAGGAATTGAACCAAGGGTCTCATGCTTTCTATATCTCCAGGCCAAAGTGATCATAATTGGGGTATCAATTGAAATTATTTGGCTTTTCATTTTCTGCCTGTCTCTGCCTCTCAAGCTGTAACTATAGTTATTAAAAAAAAAAAAAAAAAAGAGTCCATGAATTTGAAAAAGACCAAGCAGATATATATGGGAGGTTTTGGAAGGAGGAGGGGAAAGTGAGAAATGATGTAATTACATTATAATTACCAAAAAAAAGAAGAAAAATAACTCGTTGTGGCATGTGTTTGTGTATTTGTAATGCTCAACAGGCTATAAAGGCAGGCATGGTGTCACACACTTGTGCTTTTAATTGCAGTGCTGGAAGGCAGGGACAAGCAGATCACTTGGACTCTCTGGCCCGTCAGCCTAGTCAGGGAGTCCCAAGCCACTGAGAGACCCTCTCTCGATAAACAAGATAGATTACACCTGAATTCCCAGAGTTTTCTTCCAGCCTCCACATGAGTGAACACATGTGCATCCCCTACACAGAGACATTTATAAATACAAAATGTTCCACATGAGTGAACACATATGCATCCCCTACACAGAGACATTTATAAATACAAAATGCTCGGTAGTAGTTTTTCACATTCAGAATTTTGTTTAGACATCACTTCCAAGTTTGAAAATGCAATTTTTTTTTCAAATTTCGGAACTTACATGTGATCTCTGAATACTTTTTTCTTTTTTTTCAATTTTTAAGATTACATTAAAGAAGAGTTATTTTTAAAATCTAGGTAAATTTACTATTCTCCTTAGATTTATTTTAAAATCAAAACTTATACCATTACTTTAAACAAAATAAGATGTTTCTGTTAAACAAATATAAGAGTAGATACTAAAATAATTTCACTAAATAAATTCACAGGTTATTAAGCTAATGATTTAATTGTTATTAAAGCTTTATCATTTACGTTATTGAAAATAGGATAATATAAATTTAATAAAAGTACAAATAGTAAAGTGAGATTTTTTTCTTAATAACTGAAGTGATCAAAGAAAATTCTCTTCTCACTGCTTGACTTAATTATTTATCAGTGTTTACTATATAAAAATCACTTTCTTTTTTTCAACTGAAATGATACCACATACCAGGATCCATCCAGAAATTTTAGTGAGATGACGCTGAAAGCATTCATGTTGCTTAGGGCATCTGAATATTTCTTAAACTCATTTTATTATTTTTGCTACAAAAAAGAAGAGAACTTTCTTACTTGTTAGCAGCAAGACAGGTTGTAGAAGGGTGCAGCTTTCATTAGAAATATTTTCCCTCCCTTTTGTGCATTCATACTGAAGCCCAAAACTTAGTGCCAACCTTCCTAAGACCGCATGATCCCGTCAACAAACCTAACCTCTGCTTGATGTGTGAGGTAGTGCAGACTGTCATCTGATTTGAGGTGCATCTCAAGTTCACTCTATTTGAATAAAGGTTCATCCTGACACCTGCTTAACATAGACTCCAAAGCCATTGTCTGCCTCTGCTTCCCACGCTGTCAGTCACAACACTCGCTGATCTGTTTGAAGTAAACGTGAAGAGTGTAGAGATCTCACCTAAAATAAATAAATGTATGTAGAACGGAAAGACAGCTAGTGAGAATCTGTCTTTCTGCTCTTTGCAAATATAAAATACATGTGCATTTTCTACCAGTACCATGCAGAGAAATATTGCAAGGCTTTTGGATTCTCTGCAGGATTTTAATGCAAGAGGCAGTTGTAACCTGACCTAATCCATGACTTGTTGGATACATAAAACGGCAAGGCAGCGATTAGCAATTTATAGGTAATTGTTTAAATATTAAAAAGAAGTAAATGCTAAACCTGTATTGGAGTCACCATAGAGGTCTTATTCTAAGTAGTTTGACTTTTATTACTTAGTGGAAATACCAGTTAAAAGGCATGATATTACATGCTCTTTAACATAACATTTCTATTATGGCGATGAGTCTAAAGCAGAGGTGTTTATTTAAAACATATTAAATTCTGATGTTCTATTACTAAAGAAAATTATGATGTTACGTGTAATCCAGTCCACAATTTTTCTAAGTATTTAACTAGCACTGTGGGACTTACTTAGAGTGGTGTTGATGACCCATGAAGACAGGGAAGTTTTTCTCTTCCCTTTTTTGCATTCACACTTAAGCCAAACACTTATTGGTACCTTTTCTAAGAGTCCATAATCCAGGCAGCAAACTTAACCTCTGCTTGATGTATGATGTTATCCAGACTGTCACATCTGCTGGAATGGGGTTAGTGACTACTTTACATGTGAGTGTTTTATCTTAAGAAACCTCTTCTCCAGAACCTGAATAATTAGCTCATGTTGAGAGAGGAGATTTGGATCACTCTTGAAAGCATGGCTTTTCACGGATGGCAATGAATGATTTTTCATTAATCCCCTCTTTCTTTCAGCCCAAGTTTCTAGTTCGTGGTTCTGCTAGCATATTGGTTCATTAGTGAAACAATTTTGGAAGAAAGTGAAGGATACTTGTGTCAGATCAATGGCAACTGATTGCAGAAAGAAAAGTTGGGTCAATTAACCATTGCTTTTATTCATTCTGTGAATCTAAGTCAAGGTTTTAGAAGGCTACTCTCTAGCAGCTGAAATACATATTAGTATAAATGGTGCAGTAAGCTGATTTTGAAAAATCTATTATTAAACACAAAAAAGCAATTTTGTGATGGCAATAAACACAAATTTCAGGAAAGCAGATTGCCACAGAAACCTTTCTTATTACCAAATTTAGGAACTGTTGTAATAGTAACATATTTAGATTTGCTTACAGTGCACACACATTCTATTATTGTTTATGCTATGATAATGCACACAAAAATAGGAGAACCAGTATTTTGAATCATTTTTATTATTCCTTTTTTTTTGCTGACCTATTGAACTATGAATTTTATAGTGAAGTTCTATCAAATACTATAAAATGAAATACTATCCACTCTTATTCTTATCCTCTTTTCTTTCCCTTCTCCCCCCTCTGTTCTTTCTTGTCTTCCTTCCTTCTTCTTTTTAATCCCTAAAGATGTCAGAGATCTAACCCAGACCCTTATACATCACAGACCAGCCCTCTACCATGTAGCTTTAGCCCAGACTTTCCTTTCATTAATGTCCACCAACTATTGACTCCCAAGTTACCATTTGATGACTCCCTTGTACATGAATTTCAGTGTCCTAGATTATTACTGAGTCCTTTTGTGGGTTATTTTGTGCTCTAAAATCTTGTGTTTAACTAAAGCTCATTGTAAATAAATGTTCCCTTAACAGTCTTAGGCTTTGGAATAATCAGAACTGAAATTCTGGGTGGTGAAGGAGAAGGGGGTATGGGGGAAGCAACTTTGTGAGGGGAGACCGAGAGGGGTGGCAGCATTTGGGATGTAAAAATGTGTGTGTGTGTGTGTGTGTATGTGTGTGTGTGTGTGTGTGTGTGTGTGTGTGTGTGTGTGTAATAAAAAAACAAAACCACAAAAATTATTAAAATTTTTAAAAAATTAAGTAGATAATTTATTAAAATTTTTCATAATACAAAATCTCTCATAATGAAGGGAAATCCATTTACATTTGAAAACATAACCTGAATTACTTATATATATCAGTTGAAAATGTTGTAAATGAGAATATATCCTATTTGTAGGACTGTTCTCTAACATGCTCCACTTCAGTATGGATAGAGAGATATTCTCAAATAAGACGATTTTACTTCTCGAAGTCCAATTCAATATGTGAAACCTCTCATATTTATCAGCCATCAACATCAATATGGGTTTGTAGATAATTTTAGACAGCTTTATGAAAAAATAAAATGATGAAAGAATGATATCTTACAGAAAACAGGGACAGAATCTTATAAATAGCCATGTAGGAGGGGCTGGCAAGATGACGGCTCTGGGAGAAAGTGCTTACTGTACAAATTTGAGGACTGGGATTCAGATCCACAGAACCACAGAAATGCAGAAAAATGTGGGTGTTCACTTGCAATCTCAGCCTCAGATCCCCAGAGCAAGCTTACTTGTGAGATTCACCGTACCTGCTAGCTCAAGCTTTGATGGAGAGATACTGCCTCAATGAATGACGTGGAGGGAAATAATGCTAGTTCTGTATGATTCCTGACATGGGCTTCTCCGTTCATACAAATGTGTGCTTTGAACCCACTTTACGTGTGTGCCTAAACACACATGAGCACACATATGTATATACACACACACATGCCACACATGATGAAAACTGAAAAAGAAAAAATGAAATGTCTATGGAATGCACAAACATTTATGAATATCCAGAATAATTATTTGGTTGTGACATTTACTATCAATTAAAATATTAGTTTAAGAATATCTGTAACAGTACATTTTTAGTATATATTTATATACTAACTATATATTTAGGGATTAATAAATTTTAATTGAAACAAAATCAGGAACCAAAGGGCTATAGGAAGCAAGCAGTTTCACGTGTTCATGGAACTGACCCTTCCGTTGATTCCTTCTGCCACTTTTGCCTGTATGTGGCTTCTTATCACAGAATTATTTTAGTCACATCTATTAACATAATTAATTAATTCTAATTGTATTTCAGAATTTTATTGTGAGTGCACATCAAGTTTTTCTTATCCATTTTCATTTTTGGTGGGTACCTTTTAACTTCTTGCTTTGATCTATTGAAACAACGCTGCTATACATCCTTAGTGCTTTGTATTAGTGAGGGGACTGAGTTAACCAGAGGCAGCCTGAAACCAGGACAGCCAGAAAAATGGCAGTTTGGGGGACTAGGCTTAAGTTTCTGTTTCCCAGAAATGAGAATCTGGATCCAGGAACCTGTGGTCAGTCAACCACAGCCTCGGGCACCTAATCTGAGAACCACATCTGGTCGGAAGTAAGAATGAGTAGCTGGAATGAGTAACTGCCCAACCCCGGAGGTCTCCAGAACCTAACCATTTGTAGAATCGGAACCCTAGAGATAGAGCTAACCAAAAATGGTAAAAGGACACATACCCCCTGGAATTCCCCTAGCTAACAATAAAGGCTGGGCCTGCAAGATCACCAGAGGTCTCCATTCCCAAATGCGGAGAACTCGGCTTGCAGGAAACTCAGCTTAGTAAATGCTCTTTGTTTTTGCATACTGTTTGAATCTGGGTTATCATTCTTCAACGATTCTTGAACCCTAACATTAGGACTGTATAGATGTGTGTATATATATATATATATATATATATATATATATATATATATATATATATATATATATATATTCTTTGGTCACTGCACACTGTAATACTGAACTTCAGAGTTTTAGTGCTATATTTGAAAACAATTTCATTTAATTATGGCTATTCTATAAATCAGTTTATAAATCATTATATTTATTGTGTGAAGTAATCTGTGTTAGAAATTTGTCTATTTAAAATAGTTCCAGTTTGAGGCAAAACAATAACAACCACTTCATGCTAATATTAACAAATTTCATTTTGTTTTGTATGTTTGGAAAGAAAGGCTCTATTTGATTGTCTATCTTTGTTCCAAAAATAAAAGAACATAATGTAATAAAATTTATATCCAATTTCCTTATTAGATAATTCAAGTTGAATAGAGATCAATATGGGTCTTGTAATGTCCATTCACATTACTAAACTTTTTGAGATAGTGACCATATTAAATTTCTGGTGAATAGCTAAAATCACAGAAAAAAATGAAACAATTTAAGCACTAAATGAGTCTTTTTGCAAATTCACTTTATTTAATAAGAAAACTATAGCAACTAAAGAGAAAAGAATATACTGTTCTTTAAACAAGAATGGTTTCTAACCCCGACTTAGATTTCTCTTATGTATCTAACTCTGAGATTTTGTCTTTCACTTATCTCAAATTCAGAACTCTCTAATGTCTATATTCACTTATTTCACAAATAACAATCAAACACCCACTAAGCCTGAGGCATTGAGTGTATTGGGAGACAGTCATAAAAGTCACCATCTAACAAGAAAAGACTGAAGAAAACATACTTATGACAGGATGGCTGTCTGTAAAGTGTAAGTGTAAGGGAAGACAAACATATATTCAGTCAAGTTTACAAACATGGTTTCAATTTCTTTAGTTACATCAAGGAAGAGAAACCATGTCTTACAATCATTTCATGTAAATACTAAGCAAATGCAAGTTAGAAGTTAGGGCAGACTGCATTGGTTTTAGTTATAGAAATTAGAACTCTACCGTAAATTATCTATCAGTGTGTCTTTACCATCCTTTCAAAGGTCTCTGAAATAGTTTTCTCGTTATAAAATATACACTTAATTTATCTTATTTTTAAGATTCATTATTAATCATTAGATTGTTAAAGAACTTTAAAGTGAATGCCAGTGCCATACACCTTAACCCCAGCACTCAGGAGGCAGAAGCAGGCAGATCTCCGAGTTTGAGGCAAGACTGGTCTACAGAGTCAGCTGCAGGACATCCAGGGCTACCCAGAGAAACATGAGACACTTGTCTTGGAAAAACAAAAGAAGATAAGAAAAGAACTTTAAACATTTTTTCTTTGATTCTTCTTGGAATTTTCTAAATGTATTTGATAAGAATATCTTTTTTGTTTTAATCAAACATTCATTAAAGCCTTTAAACCTGTCGTTTTGAGATATATTTTGAAGCATCTTATATGTCAAAACTACCAATTACTAAAAAGGATTTGAGATTGTTGGTCACAGTGGACAGCTTAAAACAATTTTAGACTGTACCCAAAAGAAAAACCATACAAATGCATAGTGGTGCATAAATAAGTGAATTTTAAAGTAATTTAAATTAAATTATTGATGTTTACTGATGAATGGCATGAACAAATATGAATGAGATGATATTTATGTGTGGTTTTATCTCTTTGTATATTTTTACTATTGCTAGTAAAATGACGGTCAGGAAATTGATTCTTTAGAAATTTAACACATACAATTGACCTTTGCATTCACTTGTGTAACTTTTTGGAGAAAAGTTCTTTTTTATTTTAATTTTTAATTTCACCCAGTATGCTAATGTAAGCCATAATCTAAAGATACTTAGGTTGACATATTCAACTAATAACTAAGCTTTTATATTCAAACAAATTCTTAGTTAAAAGTGCAGATAGTGTATGTTAGACATTTGCTAATTCTTCTAAACATATTTTAAAATATGTGTAAGTTATATTTATTAATAAACAATTTATTTGCTTAGCACATATGTTATAAATATGTTTGAATAGCCAAACTAACCCTACTATGTAAAATGCACTATCATGCCTGAAGGCTAACACAAATGGACATCTCTAAGATTTGAATGACAAGATGGATAACATAGGTCAGGCCAACATCCCATTGTAAATATTTTATTTACTATTATGAATAATATGTAAGTAAAGTATATAGCATTTTATTCCAGACAATTGGCTTTTTTATTCCTGAAAAACTATACAGCATGGCATTTTTAAAAGGAAATTATCATACTCTCATTTGAAAATACTTTTTTGATGGATATGTAATAGATGTAATAGAAGTGAAGAGGTAATAGAAACAGGAAACTGGAGTACAGGTTAAAATATTAATTGCACTCTGTGTGTGTATGTGTGTGTGTGTGTGTGTGTGTGTGTGTGTGTGTGTGTGTGTGTGTGTGTGTGAGAGAGAGAGAGAGAGAGAGAGAGAGAGAGAGAGAGAGAGAGAGAGAAGGTGTATTCATATGCTCATGTGTGTGCCATGGGATACATGTGGAAGACAGAGGAAAACTTATAGGAATTGGCTTTCTTTTTCTATTTGAATCAAACTCAGGTTGTCTGGCTCAGAAGTAGCTGCCTTTATCTATCCATTGGGCCATCTCATCTGCCCAGAATAAAGTTTAGAAGCTCAATCTGCCCTTGACTTTATTACAGAACTCTGACTATTTGTTCTCTCATCTTAACTAGCCAGTGTGATAACTTTACTTTCTTCAAACCCAAAGAAGCTCAGGAATATCAACACTAAATCATAGAGAAGAGCATCAGGGGAAAAGGAAGATGCTGCTTCTACATAGAAATATATAGGATGCTTTTAGACAGAGGCTACAGTCAGAGCCGGGAACATGAATGACCATGGTGGTAAACAACAACCATTTCCCAAAGTAGATGATAAACTGTCCCTGCTTATAATAATTTCACTCAGTGCATACATCTTGGCAAGATCTTAGACATAAAATACACAAGTATGATAAATATCACAAATTGATACTGTACTAATTAATGCTGTATTAATATATTTAAAATTTTTGACTTGAAGAGGAAATGATTAGAAAAGGAAAAAGACAAGATAAATAGCAAGAAAATAATTTTTGAATGGACATACTTAATCTTGAATGATATTTAGATCCACAGATTTTTACTCTGTGTCATAAAACTGAAGATTAATTACATTCCAGTTGTTTATTATTTTCTAAATTCAATAGGATTGCTTCTGTTATTTAAATATAATTTATCACATTTGAAGTAATCATTTGAAGTAATTTCTGAATTATAAATTATACTATTGCTGACTCTTCTCTTTGTCCATGCACAATGAGACTAAATATTTCTAATGTTTGCGAAGAAAAATAATTATAATCTTTTAAACTGAATATATAAATATAGTAAATATGTGCATTTAGATAACAATTAGATTTCAATAACTAAAAGAGAGGACTTCTCCCCCCTTTGATCTTCTTATTCCTTAGTTGCTTTGGGTTTATGGATTTTAGCATTGTTATCCTGTACTTTATAGCTAATGTCCACTTTTAATGAGTGGAAAATAAAATAGACATCAAAGGTGGATGGAAAGAAGGACCTGGGCGACAGAAGGGATAAGAGGGGGATGGGGATGGGTTCAGGTGTGCAGAGAAAGGAGGCAGAAAAGGGCTGGAAGAAAGAATTGAAATCTCAGGGCTACATCTCTGGGACTAGCCTGAGTGACCCAATTGGAGATCCATCCTATTGGAGAGCGCCAACTCCTGACACTATTTTTTTTTTTTTTACATTTAAACTTCTTTTTTTTTTTTTTGATACTTTATTTACATTTTCGATGATTCCCCTTTTCTTTGGAAACCCCGTGTCCCCTCCCCCTCCCCGCCTCTGTGAGGGAATTCCTCCTCCCACCTACCCGCCCACCCATTCCCATATTCCCACCTTGACATACCCTTTTACCGGGGCCACTAGCACCCTCAGGCCCAAAGTCCTCTCCTTTCTCCCTGGTGGCCATCGAGGTGATTCTTCTGCCTCATATGTAGTTAATGGTACTCTGCTATGCTTGCAGAAAGGATCCTAGCATCACTGTCTTCTGCGAGGCTTCATCCAGCAGCTGATGGAAACAGATTCCGAGACGCACAGCCAAATATCATTCAGAGCTCAGGGAGTTCTGTGGAAGAGTGAAGGATAGGATTGAGTAAGCCAGAGCGGTCAAGGACGCCACAAGAAAACCTACAATTAACCTGGGCCCATGGGGGCTCACAGAAACTGAATCACCAACCCAAGAGCCTGCAAGGGCTGGACCCAGGCCTGCTGCGCATTTGTAATAGATGTGCAGCTTGGTCTTCATGTGGGTCCCCTAACAATTGGAGCAGGAGCTGTCTCTGACTGTTGCCTCTTATTGGATCTCCTTTCCCTAGCTACCCTGCCTTGTCAAGCTGCAGTGGGGGAAGATGCACCTAGTCCTGCTACAACTTGATGTCCCAGGCAGGGGTGGTACCTAAGAGGGAGCTTCCCCAGAGGAGGAGGTAATGTGGGGAGGGATTTGTGAAAGTGGGACTGGGGGAGAGGAAGGAAGGGGGGCTGTGACTGGGATGTGAAGGGAATAAATAAATAAAATAATTAAATAAAACATAGTAGAGGCTAATACACTGAGCCATATAGTTGCATTGCAATACTTGTTTTATATATAATTTAAAAGCTCAACACATCTCTCTTGAAAATTGACATGATGCTGAGTTTCTTCTAAAAATTTATAGAAAAATAAGCATAATTTTGTACAAATTAATATTTTCTTTCAACTCCCTTTTGACTCATAAATGCTACTTTTTAATGTATCTGAATTACTTCCTTGAGAATTTCATATGATCTTTGATCATGGTCACCCTCTCTCCCTCAGCTGCTCCCAGATCCATTCCTCCTTCTCCTCCCATACAGTCTTGTGTCCTTCCTGTTTTCTTGTTTCTCATCAAATCTAATTTGCAGTACCGAAATATTTTGAACGTATGACCTTCCCCTGGAGCATGATACATTATCAAGAGAAATGTAGAAAATCGAGCCTTTCTTTCCCAGCAGCTAACAAGTGTTTCACTGGCTGGTTTTGAGTCAGTTTGATAGAAGCTAGAGTGTAAGGCGAGGAACCTCAACTGAGGAAATACCTCCATGAGAACCAGCTGTACAGCATTTTCTCAATTAGTGACTGATAAGGGGGGGCTTGGCCCATTGTGGGTGGTGCCATCCCCGGGTTGGTGATCCTAGGCTCTATAACAAAGCAGGCTGAGCAGGCCAGGGGAAGCAAGCCAGTAAGCAGCATTCTTCTGTGGCGTCTGCATCAGCTCTTGCCTCCAGGTTCTAGCCCGGTGCCTGTGTTGACTTCCTCCAATGATGGACTATGATATGAAAATGTAGTCTAAATAAACCCTTTCCTCCCCAACTTGCTTTTTAATCATAGTGTTTCGTCACAGCAAAGCAACCTAAACCAAGAGAAGTGGCTGAAAGTACTTGGCTAGGGATGGAATTTGTGCCCATCCCCCTCTCCATGCTTGGATCTGGACTTGCCCTGTGCATGCTGTCATGCCTGCTGTGAGCTCCTATGTTCAGCTGTCCAGAAGATGCTACGTTCAATTGTTATATATACCACTTTAAATTCATTCAGCCTTGATTTAGCTAGAAGCCAATAAGAATTACAACATTAAGCATGCAATGAAATAAACTACTGTACACATTGCTCAAGTTCTGTCAACCATGGGCCTCTATATGGGAATTATAGTACTTTGGAAAATATTGGTTGCCAAAGAAATTAATTTTATGTTTCTTTTCCATTTGAAAACCAAATGCTGGTTAACTACTATCTGCTTCATTTTTAAGGAAAAGGAGGAAACCATTTAAGAATATTAATGTTACAGGATTAAATTATTAATTGCTTAAAAATTAAGCACAACTTTTTAAAAAAATGTAGCTTCCAAAATGATTTTATCATGTCAGTTCATGAATTTAAAAATGATTTAAAAAATTTCTGAAGCTTGAAGAAACTATCGTCAATATATGCTGATTGTGTGTGTTTAGTTTCTAAACTGAGATGCACTTTTAATTCGTTATATTAATTTAATGCCTATCCAGTGATTATGGTTAGACATTAATATAATCATAAGTGGCTGGGAAGGTTTTAACATATGAATATCTCCATGTTAATGTATCTGTGTAATTACTACATGGAAAGACATATCAAAGTCCAGAAACTTCTCTGGAGCTGTACTCCATCATCCTCCAGAGACAACCAATACTCTCATATCGACTACCACTGACGACCCCTCCTATTACCTGTCCTTCACATAATGCTAATTGCTGTACTTCACCTATATTATTCTTATGCAATGTGTCTGTGATATTGTGGTTTAGATTAGTTTTCTGCTTTTATGGAAGTTGTACTGGCTGGTTTTGTGTCAACTTGACACAAGCTGGAGTTATCACAGAAGAAGGAGTTTCAGTGGAGAAAATGCCTCCATAAGATCCAGCAGTAAGGCATTTTCTCAATTAGTGATCAAGGGGGGAGGGCCCCTTGTGGGTGGTACCATCTGCGGGCTGGTAGTCTTGGGTTCTATAAGAAAGCAGGCTGAGCAAGCCAGGGGAAGCAAGCCAGTAAGTGACATCCCTCCATGGCCTCTGCATCAGCTCCTGCTTCCTGCCCTGCTTGAGTTCAAGTACTGACTTCCATTCGTGATGAACAGCAACATGGAAGTATAAGCCGAATAAACTCTTTCTTCCATAACTTGTTTCTTGGTATGATGTTTGTGCAGGAATAGAAACCCTGACTAAGACAGAAGTGTAGGTCTTTTACAAGTGTGCATTGTTAAAAACAAATTTATCTTTTTTTTTTACCAAGTTCAAGTTAAATATCTGCCATTTATCAATCCTCTATATCTCCATCTATGCATCTTTGTCATCTATCATCATTTCTATGAAGCATCAAGTATCTTTTATACAAGTCTTAGGTCAATTTTTATCTTTGTTCTTTTGATCTTCATGTTCCTTGTATTGTCAGAACGATTAATATTCCATTTTCATGAAAGGCAGCACTGAATAAATGTTTCTTGGTCTTGCATTCTTGGAACTATTATGCAGCATATCCAGAATCATTAATGAAAATGTTCTGATTTTATTTCTAGTGCTGTTTTCAGCGCAACACAGAATATTATTGCATTTTTAGTCTGATTTAATCCTGCATGAAAGGCCTACTTGTTTATGTTGCTCTATGTGATGTCATTTGAACTGGGAGAAACAGACACAGGACATTTCTCATCTTGCAGTTCTTCTTTTATGTGACTATTTTATAAAACTTAAAGTTAGTTCTTGAATGATTAAATCCAATAAAATTATTTAAAGTAATCCCCTTTATACATTCTACATACTTTAGGCAAAAGAAAAAAATGCTTCAGAATTTCTATCAAATTTCTCTAATTTATCAATGTTGTCACACACACATTCAATCAATATAGCATAAGCAAAATTATAATATTACAATTAAACATGTAGTTTTAAGTACTTAAATCTAATATCTACATTTTAACTACGAATATTTTAAAGAACAATTCCAACTTTCAAAGATATAGTTCAATGTTTAACATTTATGTGACTCAGTACTTATTGCAATCTAAAAATAAATATCATAACTAGTAAAGAAAATGGTTTCTATTTTTTTGACCCAAAATATCTTTTTAGTTTTCACAGAATAAGAATTGAACCATAGCTTAAATAGCATATTGAACATCTTCTCTAAGAAAGATGGAAAGAAAGGAAAAGAAGACCTGCTATTTTAAATCATATCCTTATAAAGTGTTTGAATACACACACACACACACACACACACACACACACACACACATGTTTCTCTAAGGAATGATTGGGAATGTAAATTAAAATCACAGTGAGTTGACCTTCCCAAGTCTATCTTAGATTTCAACTACTTTTAATCCTTTTCTTCATTTGAGTTTAAATCTACAACATAATTTTTAAACTTTCCTATACTTTGCTAGACATCACGTATGTGTCTTTTTTCACCAACATTTACAAAATTATCCCAAATAAAATCTCAATAGACTCTACTATCCAGACACCCAGTACATTGTCATGTTTTTTTTTTTATTATCTTCCTATTCAAATGAGAGCTCAGAGTTCAATGACAGTATGATTTACAGAATCCCACTGAGTCTAGAAATTCATGCATGATTATATTATTTTGAGCATGCTATCACTGTCAGGGCAAATTAGTGTACCAAGAATATGGCATCTGGTCATGAATTGCACAAATGCATTTAAAAATTAACTCCTTTCAGTCATAAAAGGGTCATAAGTAGTGAGCGCTTCTCAGAGATGAATAATAATCACAATTCAGTCTCAGAGTTATTAGATCATTCATACAATTTATTTTTCTGTAGTCCAATGAGATTTAGGCCATGAAGATATTCTACACAAAGGCACACTAAGTACACTGATTGACATAACATCACTGTGGCACAGTCAACCAAGAGATGGTTTCAGGAAATTACTTAATCTGTGTATGGTGCTTTAATAAAACATTACAGACTGGATAACTGATAAAGAAAAAATTCTTTTTCAGAGTTCTGAAGTCTAAGAAGTTATAAGATCAAGCACTAGCACTTTTGGAGTCTAGTGGGACACTTTCTTCTCATTCCCAGTGGATCTTGGTATCAGAATTATCATACTACATATTGGAAAAAGGAAGAGATCAGTACTATGTCATCAGATGGAAGATGTGGAAAAGAAGGGCCCCACTTCCTAAGGCCCCATAGTAAGTACACTAATCTCACCCATGAGGAAGTCACCTTAATCAACAACCTCTGAAAAGCATCTCTCAGTTATGACCTATTCATTTCAACATGGGACTTCGGAATGTCACAATTAGATAATGTGGGGTGTGATTACTACAGATACCAAGTCAATGATTATTGCTCTGTGTACTTCTCAGATCCATAGGTGCCAAAGGATGGATAGAACAAATCTAAAGATATAGGACATAAGCAACTAGGACAAAGTAGAACTTTTAATGTTTACTTTATACTAGAAACATATGTTATGGGTTGGTATGGAACAAGGAAGTAGACAAAATGGCTTAGGTATCTTAGTTTTCTTTACTGGATATGTCAGAAATAAAATAATGAGGATAATATTTAAAGTGGCCAAATGACAAAGCTGGGTTCAATTTCATGTCTGATGTTGAATTGCGCCTCTCAGAGTCCAAATGTTGGGGCTATACCACACTAAGCTCCAATGCCAGGTTATTCCTTGAGAATAGCCAGGTATTTAGAAGTAAATGAATTACTTCACAATTTCCTGTCCTCTCACAAAGGCTGACAAATTTTATGGGTGCGAGTTTTAATATCTTTCTAGACACATTTATTCAAGTGTTTTCAAAAATCAATCTATGACCATGGTATTCACACTTGAGAGAGAAAAAATGGAGGAGTTTGGGAAAACATGACTATGGGATCTATCAGTTGGTCAGAGCGAAGCACACAGAAGCCGCGAGCCTTATAGAATGTTACATCAGCCTTCTAAAGGCACAGCTTAAAGACTGACAGGAGGAAACATCGAACATGCAGAGAACCACTTTCTGGGTATTTATCATGGAAATTTATCACCATAAAGAACTCTGAAGAACAGGCCCTAAATGGAGATGTTCAGAACAAAGAAACTATACTAGTTTCTAACTTATTGCTGTTGTAACAAATTATCCAAATGTATTAAATTAAACAAATGAAAAACTTATCTTATAATTAAGGACTCAGAAAAACAAAATAAAGCAACAACAGCAACAATAATAACAAAAACCCTCACGGGGTTATAATCAAGGAGTTCCTGAAATAGATTCCTGAAATAGATAACTCAAAATGTTTCCTTTATTATTATCCTGATTTCTGGAAGTCATTCACATTTCTTGGACCATGGGTCCATGCCTCTTTATTCAAGGCTAGCCACTTGGGTTGAGTCTTTTTATACTGCCATTCTTGGGCTCTGTTCTATTCCACATTCTCTTTAGAGATATTCAATACCATCACAAGGATTATACAGAGAAAAACTTATAAAACATTTCCTTCTTGTGTATATCTCTGGATGTCATTACATTGAAGGACTATTGTTTATCCAGAAACCATTTTGCACTTGCTTCTCTACCATAGGAAATGGCCTGAGTAGATGATGTCATTGCTTCCCCTTTCCCTTGAGGTGGGAATCAGTGAGCCAGTCAGAATACTTGGAAAAAGGAGGTTGGGAGATTTGATAGCTTTGGGTTTTTGTTTTCCTCCAAAGGGTTTTAATTGCTAGCAACGGGAGTTTCTAGTTTCTCAAATTAGTCCCTAGCACATGACTGCTTGCCTCTAAGTTCCAATAACTACTCTCTCCTTGGTACTTTTTGGTCTAGAGATGGAAACAGCCCTTCCTAACAGCCTGAGGTTGTTACATTTACTCTCTGTGGTGTCCTTCACACTCGTATCCTTAAATTGTCTTTTAACTGAGTGATCCTTGGACTCTGACCTAATAAAGGAAAAAATTTGTTTATCAACTTGTTTCTAAGTGTTATTTTCCTACTTACTCTCCCCTTTTGTCTTGTAAAAAAGTGAAATTTATATACCCCAAATCCAATTTCTTCCACTTGGGGGTGATATTTCCTCTTGTGAGAATGTGTGGCATTTCTAGCAACAGAAGTAGACTAGTGGGATTTAAGGATTGTCTGTTTATATAATCAGAACCTTGATTGTTGGGAAACTGAGAGACAAGATTATACACTTGCCTCCTGTTTTCTTAGCACACTCAGTCATGGAAACCAAATGTTAACTGTGAAGGTAGTCTCTCTTTGAGGTGTTTTTCTTCCTCTTCAGTAATAAGAAAGGGTAATTTCACATCCAAGATTTAGAAATAGACAGGAGTCCCATGGACCTAAACAAGAATGTTCCTTCAAATTAAAAATAGACACACTTCCAAGCAGCAGAGTCATGTTGATTTGCATTTCCCTGATGGTCAAGTATGTTGGCCATTTCTGTAAGTGATCTCAGTCATTTGAGATTTATCTGGTGGAAATTTTGTTTAGATCAGTACCCCATTTTTAATTTGATTGTTTGGTTTGTTGGTGATGATTTCCTGAGTTCCTTACATATTTTGGATATTAGCCCTCTGTCAGATATGGGGTTGGTGAACTCTTCCCAATTTGTAGACTGCTGTTTTGTTCTAGTAATAGTGTTCTTTGCCTTATATAAGTTTTTCAGTCTCATGAGGTCCCATTTATTAATTGTTGTTCTGAGTGCCTGTACTATTGGTATTCTGTTCAGGAACCACCCTTTTGTTTATATGTTACTACATTCTCAAATATAAATCAGAATCAAATTCCAATAATAATAATAATAATAATAATAATAATAAAACAATAAATGATATCCAATTTTATTTGAGTATATTCTTTTTATTGTTTTGTTTCTGAGTTACAACAGAGTAAATCACTTACATTTCTTGAACTAAAATAGACTATCAATACTTATTGATTAAGTGAAATATGGCATCAGATAATATATTCAAAATATAGAGTAAAAGTATTATATGCATTATTAACTTTTTTTCAGAAAATAAAATCTATTTTAAGTTAAAATTCTACTGCCTGACACTTCTTTAAAAGATATTTTGTCAGTACATCCAAAGGAATGGAAAAAGAAGAGATGAAACAAGTCAGTGCTTTTCACCTACCAGACTAGCTCTATTAGAGATAAAGAAATCAGATAAGATACTTGTCAGATTTCCAAGACAGAGTAAAGAGACATGAGGCAGAAAGAGATGAGGGTGTGATGTTAAGAGATGGAACTGTGTTTATTAGCACACACAGTGAGGGACAGCCTCTATCCTGTGAGAAATTGAAGTGTCTGCCAAGGTAAAAAGCCAATTTTGTCCTTTAATAAGGGTGAAGTGAGAGGCTTAAGAAGAGGAAAATTGTTGTAGCCATGGGGTCTACATGTGGTTCTACTTCAACTTCAGACAGGATAATATGCATAAGATTCAATTTTCTGATCACAAAACAAGATAACAAGGGTTACTTCAACTGAAAATTTTGTCTGAGCTGATAAAATGTAACATCTGATGATTCTTCTTGACCCCTCCCCAGTACTGCAGCCCTGTTTGTATACTCTCTCCCAGACTCTGGGAGAACTCAACAGCCAGGGGCCACAGTATACTGGACCTCTATTCTAGCATAGAAGGCTAGTTGTGAAAGTTTTGGTCTATGAGTCTACTTTGACAGTAACACAGTAACATTGAGCCTTCACAGGACCAAGGGCCTCTCCTCCTATTGATGTCTCTGACAAGGCCATCTTCTGCTACATATGCAGCTAGAGCCATGGGTCCCTCCATATGTACTCTTTGGTTGGTGATTTAGTCCCTGGGAGCTCTGGGGGATCTGGTTAGTTGACTTTATTGTTCTTCCTATGGGTTGCAAACCCCTTCAGCTCCTTCAGTCCTTTCTCTAATTCCTCCATTGGGACCACGTGCTCAGCCCAATGGTTGACTGCGAGCATCCACCTCTGTATAGACACAGAGACAGCTATAACAGGATCCTGTCAGCAAGCCCTTCTTGGCATCCGCCGTAGTGTCTGGGTTTGGTGTCTGTATGTGGGATGGATCCCCAGGTGGGGCAGTCCGTGCATGGCCTTTTCTTCAGTCTCTGCTCCACACAGGAATTATTATACCTCAGTGTTGTGCTGAACTTTGTCAGCCATTAGCTGGGGTGTGTCACAACTTGATGGCATTTCTGACTACAAGTGTGATGCATAAGAGAAGAGCTCTACCATCCACTGTAAATGTTCCTGGTTCTGGGAAAGAGCATGCAGTGCCAGATCATAGCATAGTAACTATTGGTGTGGGAACTGGTTCTACCCTAGGCCTAGGGATATAGGAATAATCGATACACATTGGAGGTACTTTCTTGTTTCTTTTAGAAAAACATAACAACAATGTTGGGGATTGAACTTGCACTTCAGGAGCCTCTATTATTGAAAATGTGACAAATTCCTAGCTTCAGACTCCCAAAAACCTGGACCTGGATACCATCTAGTACTGTCTTAGTAGGAAGCATAAAAAATAATCAAGTGTAAATGCAGATATAAAATAGTCTTACTATGAGGACTGTAATATACAACTAAGCAGACAAGTTATAAGTCAACTAGTGCCACGAACTCATTCTAGAAATATCTGTATTGCACCTACATTGTTCATAGCTATAGATCCTGGGAATGTGTTACTAAGCAGCAGAGATAGGATGCTTGCCCTATTTTAAATGCATCAGCTCAGAGAAGATGATAATTTTCTTCACAGATTAGTTTAAGACACAATGGCTAAGAAAAGTTACTAGCCAGGATAAAGAATATGGCATGGAATGTCAGTCTTTATGTTCAGAAGGCCCACGTATTAGTGATTGTTAGAAAGTAGGTGTTTGATCAGTGGGTTCATTGTTAATTGGTATTCTGGATGTCAAAAAATAGATTCATAGTAATAAAAAGTGTGACAATCTGCAACTATGATAAATTGAACAGTTGAACTGTCAGTGAAGAATTTAATGATCTACTGGTTGAAATGTTTTGGAGCCCATCTCTGTCTTTGCACAAAGAAATCCAAAATCTAATGAGTCTGGCATCCTTTTATCTTACACTTGGCCTCTAGTAGGGTGATAGCTAATTGCCTGGAGATGACTATGTATACAGAATGACATTGTTTTGTCTATGCTTTGAACAAAATGTCTTTGGAGACCTTGAAGGAAGAGACAGGGTCCTACTATTTTGATGTACAGAATGGTTTGTGTGAATTATTTTGTCTACTAATGACCATATATTTAGTAGTGCCAGGCATGTAACAACATTGCTCTGAAACAATTCTCAATTCTGATCTAACAGCAAAACTGTGAAAATGAAGAGAGGCTGTGGGAGAGGAGCATGCTATCTGAAGCATTTTGACAGATGCTGTAATCAGCACATACAAAAATAAAAACTAAAAAAACTGAAAGTTATGCATGACTAAAGCAGGCCAGATTATTACTAAACCATCTTCTACCCTGAGGAATTTACCTTCTTGGAAAATAAATAGACAGCACATAAATAAATACCACTATACCCAAAGTTGTATTGTTGCATACTCAGGAAATACCCCTGAAGAGATCATGATTGACCCAAGAATTGAATAAAATGTGTTATAGTAAGTTATAACAAACAACACAAAAGTAGATGTTGTAAAGGTTTCTGTCCAGTATCAGGATTTGGGAGAGCTTTCATTTTAAACCACACATAAACCAATTTGAGAAAACTAAGAGGCTGCTAGCCTTGAAAAATGACTATGTCAAGAAAGGAAACAAGCAGCCTTAGCTTCCACAGAAGACTTACACCATCTTCAATAATTCAGGGGAGACAGTGGTCACTTGAACTGACCTTGTAGATTAACTATGTAAAATGTTTATAAATGTACACAGTATATAAAAGAGCTATTATAAAGCAAAATAACTTACTAATTATAACTTTTGTCATTCATACATGTATATTTCAATAATTTTAGGATATTTGCCAGGTTGTGTGACTGTCCCTCCAATGGTCTCCCTTGCCTGAAAGAAACCACACAACCATTACCACTCTCCCACCATATCCATCCTGTTTTTTTCCTAGCCCCAAGCAAACACTGATTAACTCTGGATATTTATTAGAAATGGATTCTATGCAATTTAACCTTTGCGGCTCATTGTTCATTTAGCATGAAACTTTGAAGGATCACCCTTTTGTAACATTCAACAGTACTAAATTCCATTTCATCGCGCACATATTTTCCTGTATGGATAAACCATGCACTGTTTACTTATTTGTTGGGTGGTTGACCTTCAGCTAATTTGACTTTTTTCTACTATCAATCAAATGATGCTATAGACATTTGTGTACATATTTTGGTGTGGAGATAGGTTGGTTTGTTTGGGGTGAATATTTAGGAATAAAATCACTGAGCCATGTGACATCTAGGTGTTTCACCTTTTGGTGAACAGCAGGACTGATTTCCAGAGCTGCTGAAACGTGCTTTGTTCTGAAAGTAACAGATGAGTTTTACGATTTGAACTGTAACACTTCTCCAGCCAAACTACATATTCCTCACTGAAATAGTTTAGTTATCAGATGTTTCAGAATTAATCAATGAAGGCTTTGATTTCATGGATAGATGAGTTAGCTCAATGGGTTTCGATGAATTTTTTTTCTGACTTTGTTTCCCTGTTGCAATAAAATGATCAGCATTGAATCACCATACACAACAAGATATAATGTTCTGTGTTGTTCTAAAATCAGTGGCAAGATAACTATGGCTTTATACTTTGGAAACCATGAGCCAAATGTGACATTTCTTCTTTTAAGTTGCTCATCTCAGATACTTTGTCACAGCAATGCAAAGCTGACCAACAAAGAGAAAATTAAATTTTCTATAAGGAAAATATTTAAATTTAAATTTTAAATATAAATGGATAATTTTGAGGATAGAAGGTTAGTTTTTATTCCTTGAATTTGTATTTAGTACTATCTGCTCCTACTTTGTTATGAATCCTTGAGGTATTCATAACCAAGCAATGAATCTCCCATTTTATCTAGAAATATCATGTGCTCATTGTCTTCCATTCGCCTAACTTAAAATTTCATGGTTTACTATTGCTGAAAGTAATCACATTTCTGAAATGTGCTAGATGGAATAATTGTTTCCAAAGAATACCCAGGCCTAATCCATGTGACTTTAGAATTTATTTAGCATTGTAGATGTTCAGATATGATTAAATTAAGAATCTTGTGATGAGGGGTGGAGACCTCTGCCTGGGCCACCAGGAGTCCATAGCCAATGAGCGCCGGAGAAAGCTACCCTCCCAGGAGCTTGGAAAAGCCATGAGTGGGGTTAAGGGGAGCAACACCTCTCACCTAGACCCGCCCAGATCCAGTGGGATACAGGGCCGGAGGAGAACTTGGGGACAGGAAACCTCTGTACCTTCCAGTTCCATCTGTGGGGGGAGACCTCTACCTAGGCCACCAGGGGTCTCTGCCTGGGGACCTCAGCCTTGGTCACAGGGCTCCAGGAGAGAGCGGGTATACCAGGAGTACTGACACACCTTTGAACACAGGCAAAACCACCACTTCTGTTCAAACTCACTGAATCAAGAGGGACCCTTGCAGAGCCATCAGGGCATAGGAACCAAGGGACAGCTGGGGACAAGATCCTCCTGATTTCTTTCTGAACCCCAGAGCAGACCCTGTGCCACAGCTCTCCAAACCCAAACACCTCTCAGAGAGAGCTGGTCTTCAAGGAGTATTGACACAGAAGCCTGCAGGAGGGGCAAGCCACAACCAGACAGAATAAGATCAGCTAACATCAGAGTTAACAAGATGGCAAAAGGCAAGGGTAAGAACATAAGGAACAGAAACCAAGAGTACTTGGCACCATCAGAACCCAGCTCTCCCATCACAGCAAGCCCTGGATACCCCAACACACCAGAAAAGCAAGACTCAGATTTAAAATAATTTCTCATGATGATGATAGAAGACGTGAAGAAAGAAATGAATAACACCCTTAAAGAAATGCAAGGGAACAGAGATAAACAACTAGAAGCCTTTAAAGAGGAAATACAAAAATCCATTAAAGAAGTACAGGAAACACAATCAATCAGGCAGAATTTCAAGAAAACACAAACAAACAGACAAAGGAAATACATAAAACTATCCAGGAGCTAAAAATAGAAATAGAAACAATAAAGAAATCACAAAGGGAGACAACTCTGGAGCTAGAAAACCTAGGAAAGAGATCAAGAACCATTGATGTAAGTTATCACCAACAGAATAAAAGAAATAGAAGAGAGAATCTCAGGAGCAGAAGATACCATAGATAACATCAACACAACAGTAAAAGAAAATGCAAAATGCAAAAAGCTTCTAACCTAAAACATCCATGAAATCCAGGACACAATGAGAAGACAGGACCTAAGGACAATAGGTATAGAAGAGAGTGAAGATTCCCAACTTAAA
>CM052707.1:77309555-77371672 GCA_028551405.1 Uromys caudimaculatus | reverse complement strand
GATCCATTCCTATCTCCCTGTACAAAGCTCAAGTCCAAGTAGATGAAGGACCTCCACATAAAACCAGATACACTGAATCTAATAGAAGAGAAAGTGGGGAAAAACCTCGAACACATGGGTACAGGGGAAAAGTTCCTGAACAGACCACCAATGGCTTATGCTCTAAGATCAAGAATCGACAAATGGGACCTCATGAAATTGCAAAGCTTCTCTAAGGCAAAAGACATTGTCAATAGGACAAAACGGCAACCAACAGATTGGGAAAAGATCTTTACCAATCCTATGTCCGATAGAGGGCTAATATCCAGCATACACAAAGAACTCAAGAAGTTAGACTCCAGAAAACCAAATAACCCCATCAAAAAATTCTCAACTGAGGAAATTCGCAGGGCTGAGAAGCACCTAAAGAAATGCTCAACATCCCTAGTCATCAGCGAAATGGAAATCAAAACAAGTCTGAGATTCCACCTCACACCAGTCAGAATGGCTAAGATCAAAAACTCAGGTGACAGCAGATGCTGGTGAGGATGTGGAGAAAGAGGAACACTTCTCCATTGTTGGTGGGATTGCAAGCTGGTACAACCACTCTGGAAATCAGTTTGGCGGACCCTCAGAAAAATGGACATAATACTACCTGAGGACCCAGCTATACCACTCCTGGGCATATACCCAGAAGATGCTCCAACATGTAATAAAGGTACATGCTCCACTATGTTCATAGCAGCCATATTTATAATAGCCAGAAGCTGGAAACAACCCAGATGTCCCTCATCAGAGGAATGGATGCAGAAAGTGTGGTACATTTACACAATGGAGTACTACTCAACTATTAAAAACAATGATTTAATGAAAATTGCAGGCAAATGGATGGAACTTGTAAATATCATCCTGAGCGAGTAACTCAGTCACAAAAGAGTGAACATGGTATGTACTCACTGATAAGTGGATATTAGCCGAAATGTTTGGAATATCCAAGTTTCACTTTACAGTAATAGCTGGACAGAGAGTGAGGTCCCAGATGGAGGAGTTGGAGAAGGGACTGAAGGAGCTGAGGGAGTTTGCAGCCCTATGGAGGGAGCAACAGTCTCAACTGGCCTGAGTCCCCCCCCCCTGTCTTCCTGGATGCTGGACTACCAACCAAAGAATACACATGGAGGGACCCATGGTTCAGACCACATATGTGGCAGAGGAGGGCCTTGTTGGCCATCAGGGGGAGGAGAGGCCCCAGTAAAGGGGAATGTCAAGATGGGAATATGGGAGTGGGCGGGTGGGTGGGTGGGAGGTGGAATTCCCTCATAGAGATGGGGGAGGGGGAAGGGATAGGTGGTCTCCAAAGAGGAGACCTAGAAAGGGGGAAACATTGGAAACGTAAATAAAGTATCAAACAATAAAAAAAGAAAAAGAAAAACATTTGAAATGTAAATAGAGAAAATATACAATAAAAAAAAAAAACTTTAAAAAAAAAAAAAAGAACCTTGTGATGGGAAGGCCACCCTAGATTACTCTGATGGGCCCTGCATAGGAATCTGCAGCAGAAGGAAGCAGAATGGATTCTGAAGCAAGAAGCTGCCCTGCTTGCTTGGGAAGTGGAGAAAGGGACTTTGGACAAAGAATAATTCTCTACGGGATGATGGGAGAATCTTGAGAACAATAGACAGTTCCCTAGTAACTGAGAGACAACCACCTTAGCGTTGATAAGGGTCAACTAGTTTCATGCTTTGACCTTAAGTACTGTAAGAGAATAAAAAGCTACAGTTTTAGGTCACTAAATTTGTGGCTATTGTTACAACAGCTAAAGAAACTACTGTATGTACATTTGTACATCAATAGAGTTCTTTGGAGAATAGTTATTTTTATTTATTTATTTTGTCTCATGTGCATTGTGTTTTACATGTTTGTCTGCATCACATATATGTTGGTATGCACATGGCATGTGTGCCTGCTGCCCAGGGAGGTCAGAAGAGGTGTTAGGTCCCCTGGAACAGGAATTAAGGATAATTGTCACCCACCATGTGGGTGCTGGGATCTGAACCCAGGCCCTCTCAAAAAATCAGCAAGTGTTCTTAACCACTGAACTGTTTCTGCCCCCAGATGTTTATATTTTAAAGCAGGGCTTTATGCAGACCAGTGCAGTCTGGTCAAAGATGACCTTTGTGAAGTACTGGTTCTGCAAGTTGAACTTATCATCTAATGTATGCCACATTACCAGTATAGGAATGGTAATTCTAACTCTAAGAGGAATCTCATTTGTGAAATAGGTAATAGAAATTGGCATTTCTATTCAGAATGGATGTAAGCTTTAGGTCTTATAAAAATCATACATTCATCACGGCAGTTAACCTGAATTCCGTAATTAGGAAAGTATACAAAGGACTGTAACTTCTGAAGGAATGATGTTCAGGATTCTATGGAACAAAATATATATTTTCCACCAGCCTCTGTGTAGGCAAGTGTGTTTATTTATTGTCAAATGGATTTCAGCAAAGAGCCTATGATCTCAGGAGATATGCTTTGATATCTTTTATTGCCTGTTTTTGTTTTTTGTTTTTTGGGTTTTTTTTTTTTTTTTTTTGGTTTTTCGAGACAGAGTTTCTCTGTGTAGTCCTGGTTGTCCTGGAATTCACTCTGTAGACCAGGCTGGCCTCGAACTCAGAAATCCACCTGCCTCTGCCTCCCAAGTGCTGGGATTAAAGGCGTGCGCCACCACTGCCCGGCTTATTGTCTGTTAATATATACATTGTCTAATGGTTTGTAAATTCAGGTTTAACATAAGAAAGTAATCAAAGTGTGCTAGTAAACATATTTATATATATGTGAAATATCAGAATTTTTTATATGGGAATTAAAAAAGATAGTCTTTGTTTGGAGCTGACTAATAGACCGCTATTAACGTTGCAATCAGAGTCAGTCAATGACATTGATATACTGTCAAGACCTCAGATTTTGAAGTAAGCCTGCGTGGATCTGGATCCTTATATACATGCCTGTTAGGCAAATGGTTCAATGATGTCATTTGTCCTTCATCTATTTCTTTCCCCTCCTTTATAAACTGGTATTATTCAATGAACAGACATACGGATGCTATAACTAATGAATGAATTAAAGCCAAGTAAAAACAGGTCCTACATAAACCTGCTGACTTGGCCATAGTATTACATCATATTACCTAAATGAGAATTGCTTCATATTACTTTATTTTTACCATATCTGAGTTACACCCTTACAGTTTGTGAAGTTGCATTTTTGTTTATTTGAGGACACAGAGAACCTGTACAAGCTGCCACGTGTCTTCTTTTCAAAACACTTTTGTTAAAACCATGCAACAACATTTAACTCCCATAACCTAAGTGAAAAGCCTACTACTTGCCCCATTTACTCAGCCCACTGAAACAGTGCTTGATCATTAAGACTTCTGCAACCTGCATGCTTTCCTGAGGATAACATCCTAGAAATGCCATTTGTGTGCATGCTATCTCCTTCACTGAGGCAAACGAGCATCGTTTTTTAGGACGGCTCTGAAGTAACACCTGACAGAGCTCAGTTTACAAATCACTAGCTCCAAATCCAGATCAAATAGATCAAATACAGGGAGATATAGACCATGTGAACAAGCCCTCAGGACTGGATGGACAGAAAAAAAGGAAATGGAATAATGTACTGTATCTTCTGTATGAGTGAATTGACAGTGTCACGTGACTCTATTCCAACAATGTTTACTTGTAATACTTGTTACACTAGCATTTTTATTTCATATGTGTAAAAGTATCATCATCATAAAATGCCCTGAAGTGGGTAGAATTAAATGCATTTTGTTCTTGGAGGAAGAAAGACTGAAAGACAAATACAGACAGATAATCTGGATTTATGTCTATTCATCATCTAGACTCCCAAGTAGCAAATGGATGTGTCAATATACATTTCACCAGTTTTTTGACGTTAAACACGTAAGTGGTTTTCAATACCTTGATATTAAAAGTAATGCCACATCATTAATCTATGTCAGAATTTTTGTTGTCCTCAGTAGGATAATAGAAAAGAACACTGTAGGTCAAAGTGTATGCATTATTGCTAAAGACTTTTTTTTTTTAATAGCTGAAATGAAATTGCTTCCCAGAAAGAAGGTGCTCGGCTCTGTTCCAACCAGGAGTGAGTGCCAAACCTGAGCACTTACACCACACTCTCATTTTTGAATCTTTGTGTTTTCTATGTTCGTTGCTCATAAATATTTATTATATCAGTTCTGATTACCTTTTAAAGTAAGAGAAGATGTGATTTCAGACATTGCTTTGTGAGAGCCTTTCACCCATTACAGCACTATTTTCATTCTGTTGTAATATTTCCCTGGAGTATACTTTGCTTCTGATTTTATTTATTCTGGTTTTGTTGTTTCTTTGAAATTTAATTCATAAATGTAATGTTTTACTCAAATTCTTCTCCATTCTCTCCCTGTCAGATACTGTACTTTTCTACCATTTTCCTTCCCAACTTTCTGTGTTCTTAAAAACAACAGCAACAAAACAAAAACAACAAAAAACAAAACACAAAACAAAGACTATGACTGTAAAATATATTTAGTGCCGCCAGTATGTGCAGGAGCATGAGACAGTCTATAGGAATACAGGTGCTTGAGTTCCAGTCCTGACTTCCTTTCATAATGAACAGCAAGTGGAAGTATAAGTTCAATAAACCCTTTCCTCCCAAACTTGCTTCTTGGTCATGATGTTTGTGCAGGAATAGAAACCCTGACTAAGACAAAAGGTAACCTATCAATGACTGCTTCTTTGATGAAATCCATGTCTTCTTGCCCAAGTAGCCATAAACTGCTAATACCTTCTTAGGCAGAGGTAGGAATTTTTAAGTTCTTTTCCTATTATATAAACTGTAGAGGAATTTTAATCCAGCAACATGGCTGCTCTGGCAAGGGATCACATCTAAAAACCTATGTCTGTGTGATCTGTCTGGCTGGAAGACAGACACACCACTTTTAATCCCTCTTCCTGGAACACAGACATGCCCTGAGTATACACTTTTACTCCCAAACAATGAAAGTCAGGTTAGTTTGTGGAAGAAAGCAGCCACGTTTGAAAGTCCTGTCTAATTGAGGGGCAGACAAAGCGACAAATCAGAGAAAGATTTGACAGAATGAGTCAGAGATTCGATATGCCCAATTTTCATGAGAATAGCCAGAGAGCTTTAAAAAAAGAGCAGTGCAGTCAGTTGGTTGAGAGTCATGCAGTGTGTGCAGTGCAGTGGAGTTGAGTTCCTTAGTGAGTTCATGCAGTTCAGTGCAGGTCAGTAGAGGTAGATGAAGCCAGAGAATAAGAAGGAGCCAGAAGATTAGAACAAGTTGCCAGAGTTAGTTCAAGCACAAACAGCAATTCAATGAGAAGTCCCTATTTGGAGCAGCTCCAATTGAATTCATTTTATGTTGACATGTACATGTTTTAGGAAACTTCTATAATAGCGTGTTTCCACATAGCTACTTTAAGAGATTTTACTGTTAGTTACCCCCCCCATACACACACACACACACACACACACACACACACACACACAGAGATACAACTTAACCCACCCTGTTTCATTATTCCCCTTCCCAGCTTCAAATCACTTATGTTCTATCTCCTGCCTGTGAAATTCTCCACGGCTCCTTATTAGTTTCCTGTCTTCTGTGTGCACTCCAATTCAAATACCCACATCCGAAGAGTGAAAGTTAGCATCCACATATCAGGGATCATAGGCCACACCTGGCTTTCTGGGTCTTAGTTAAGCCCCTCAGAATGATTCTTTCTAACTCATACATTTATGTTCATTTTTCTTTTACAGCTGAATGAAATTCTGTATATCTACCACATTTTCATTTTCTGTTTATCAGTTAATGGGCATCCTAGGCAGTTTCAAATTCTTGGCTATTGTGAATAGAGCAGCAATGAACATGGATGAGCAAGTGTCTCCGTAGTAGGTTATAAAATCCTTTGTTTATGCTCAAAAGTGGAGAGCTGGATCATATGGTAAGTCTATTTTCAGCTTTGCCAGAAACCTCCACACTGATTTACATAGTAGCTATACTAGTTTACACTCCCACCAGCAGTGACTAACTGCTCCCCTCCCCAAACATCCACACCAACATCTGTGGTTCTTTGTCTCTTTGTTCTTTGTCATTCTGACTGGGGGAAGATAAAATCTCAAAGTAGTTTTAATTATCATTTTTCTTATGACTTACGATGTTGAACATTTTTACAAATGTTCGCCATTAAATTTAAATTTGTTAGCCCTTTTAATTTCCTCTTTTGAGAACTCTTTTTAAATCAAGGCTCAGTTTTAATTAGGTTGTTTGTTTTCTTTATGTTTATTTTTTTGGTTTTTTTTTAGTTCCATGTATATTCTAGAATCTAATCCTGTTATTTTAAAAATGAAACCCCACATGTTTGATTTGTCAAATGAAGAGTCAGGAACCAGATGCTATGGTGAAAGCCTGCTAGCTCAGAGAGGCAGAGAAAGCACCCAGAGAAAGCTGACCTTCCTACTCCACTGACATCCTAGGAGAAAAATGCCCCTTCTCCTTCTTTACATGTCTTAAATACGCTGTCACTCAGAGACCCTTCTGTCTCTTTCCTGGCCTTTCCTGTGTTCACTTACTGTCCAGTTGCCTTATCATTGACTTTATTTAGCTCTTGTTTACATACAGTTCTTGGGTTAAATGTATGTGCTTGGGCTGAGCCAAACCACAAATACTTGTTTACACTAAACAGAAAGTTCTTGGATTAAAGGAGTATGCAAAGGCTGAGCTACACCACGACAAGAAACAGATTTTTCTCGTTCACAATCTTGGGGTTCACATTGTGAACAAATATCTTGCAATATAATCTGTCAGATGTAAAGTCATTTTTCCACCCTCTGGGCTGTCTGGTCACACACGCAATGATACCCTTTAGGGAGCATAAATGGTTTTGTAGGGATAATTTCTTACACACTATTTAAAGGCATTTACTTGTCAATAAAAACCTAATGGACACCGAGGAGGAGAGAATAGGCAAGACATCATAGGAAACTGAGAAGAGATAACTAATCAGCCACATGGCAGACATAAAATAGTATAAATGGATTGATATACATTAAGAGCTAGATGGGGAGCAAGCCTAAGCTAGGGCCAAAGGCATAAATACATAAATAATTTTCCATGTCATTATTTGGGAGCTAGGGCAGGCTTAGAAAAAGCTCAAATATTTATACATTTTAATTTCATGAGGTCTCAATTA
Source organism: Uromys caudimaculatus (assembly GCA_028551405.1). Taxonomy (NCBI): domain Eukaryota; kingdom Metazoa; phylum Chordata; class Mammalia; order Rodentia; family Muridae; genus Uromys; species Uromys caudimaculatus. Next base: position 77,364,413 of record CM052707.1, on the reverse strand, counting down.
TTAGCTGCTGATATTAATATCTATGCTATCTAGCCTGTTTCCATTTCTTGCCTATTATGAATAGAGCAGCTATATTGTGGATAAGATATTTATCTCTGTAATAAGATACAGCATTGATTTGGTATCTGCCCAGGACTGGAAGAAGTCCACGGTAACTTCTAGCTTTTGGGGGACCATTCATATCACTTTTCACAGTAGCTTCAATACTCCTAACAATAGCTAAGTGGCCTCCTCTCCTCAGTTCCATGTCAATATTCCTTGTCATTAAAAAAAAAATTATCTTAGCCACTCTGAACAGAATATAATGTAATTTTAAAGTATTTTTAATGTTTATCTCCCTGATAGCTAAGGATGTTGAACCTTTAAAGAATAGTTTTCATCATTTTGCATTTCTTGAGAACTCTTTGTTTAGCTACCTATCTTATTTTTTAATTGGGTTGTTTGTTTTCTCAGTGTGTACTTTTTTCCCTTTGTATATTCTAGAGTTTAATCCTGTGTCAGATGTGTAACTGGTGAATCTTTTCCCAATCCTTCTCTGCTTGAGTGAGTTTGTCCCTGGGAGTGGGTTTTGGGATTTTATATCTTCTTCTCCTTCCAGTTGGCTCTCTTTTGTTTTTGTGGCTAAAGATGTGATGTCTCAATTTCCTGTTTCAGCTACCTGCTACCATGCTTCTTCCCAAAATTATGAATCTCTTCTTCGAAATCATAAACCAAAATAAAGTCTTCTGTAAAAAGAAACCTACTCTCTAGGTTGCCTCTTCACTCAAATGATGTTGCTTTTACTATGCAGATTCTTTTTAATTTCATGAGGGTTCATTTGTTATTTGTTTTTCTTAGTCTTTGTGCTATTGGACTTCTTTACAGAAATACTTTTCCTGTGCCTATCATTTGGAGTTTTCCTCACTTTCTTCTATAGCACTTTTTTTTTGTTGTTTTTTTTGTTTTGTTTTGTTTTGTTTTGTTTTGTTTTGTTTTGTTTTGTTTTGTTTTTCGAGACAGGGTTTCTCTGTGTAGCTCTGGCTGTCCTGGAACTCACTCTGTAGACCAGGCTGGCCTCGAACTCAGAAATCCACCTGCCTCTGCCTCCCAAGTGCTGGGATTAAAGGCATGTGCCACCACTGCCCGGCTCTATAACACTTTTAAGGTATCAGATCTTATGCTGAAGTTCTGGCCCCATTCAGAGTTGAGTTGTGTGAAGGGTAATGTGAGAATCTAGCATCATTCTTCAGCATACAATACCAAGTTTCCCCATAACATTGGCTAAAGATGTTGCCTTTTCTCCGATGCACATTAGTGGCATCTTAAAAACAAATCAGATGGCTATAGGAGTTTGAGCTTACATATCATCATTAATGGATTAGATGAATTAAATTAATATATTGGGTTGTGAGCCTAGCATTTAACAGCTGAACCATCAGGGGAGGAAAATGATGTGAGGATCAGGTGTGGGGAGAGATAATGAAAATTGGTGGGGGCTTCTCTGTGATGGGGGCTACTATATGTCTGTGGGGTTACCCTAGTTGAGACTCCTACCAATAGGGTATGTGGCCACCTTCTGTAGCCAGGCAGGACTTCCAGTGGCTAGAGGGGACAAAAAACCTTCCACATAATCTTCAACCCAAAATCTGTCCTGCCTACAAGATAAAAGATGGAACAGAGATTGAGTGGATGGTCAACTCAATGACTGACACAACTTGAGACCCATCTCATGGGAGAGAGACAGCGCCTGACACTATTAATGATACTCTGCTATGCTTGCAAAACTGTCCTCGGAGAGGCTTCATCAGGAGTTGGTGGAAACAGATGCAGAGACATATAGACAAATATTAGGCAGAGCTAGAAAGTCTTGTGGAAGAGTGGGAGGTAGGATTGTGGGAGCCAGGAGGTCAAGGACACCACAAGAAGATCTAGAGAGTCAACTAACTAGGACCCATGGTGGCTCACAGATAAACCACCACCTTAAAAACGTGCATGGACTGGACGTAGGCTTCCTACATATTTGTGGCAGATGTCCAGCTTGGACTTCATGCAGGTCTCCTAACAATTGGAGCAGGAGCTGTCTTTGAGTCTGTTGCTTAACTTTGGATTCCTTTCCCCCTAGCTGTGCTGCCTTGTCTGCCTTCAGTGGGAGAGAATGCACTTAGACCAGATGAGACTTAATGTGCCAAGGTGGGTTGTTAGCTGGGTTTAGGTGTAAGTTCCATTTCTCTGAGGAGAAGACGGAGAATACAGGAAAGGGAATTTAAGGGGGGACTGGGAGGAGAAGACTGAGGGGGTTGTGATCAGAAAGTAAAGTGAACAAGTAAATAAATAAATTAATGAAAAGAGGAAGAATTAATATTGTGAAACTGGCCATTCTACCAAAAGCTTTGTACACATTGAATATAATCATCAAATTCCAATATAATTATCCACAGAGTTTGAAAAGAAATCATAAAATTCATAAGAATTTTATGGAAACACATAAGATCCAGGGAAGCTAAACAGCCCAACTATCCTGCAAGTGAAAATGCCAGTGTTGGTATCACCATGTCTGATTTCAAACTATACTATAGAACTATATCATCAAAACAGCATGGTACTGAAAAACGTAAGACACATTGATCAGCAATATAGAATCGAGGTTTTATTATCTGAAACTGTAATTATTCTCAATAATAATATTGTTGAGTTTATTTTTTATTGTGACCTCTTTGAGTTTATCTCTATATCCTGGTATTTCTATCTTTGTCTTCTAACTCCCTCCCCACACACATGCGCACACACAATAGTAGCATGATGGTTGTACAAAGTTGAATAGCTAGATGAAATAGAGTTAAGAAATCTAGATGTTACCCAAGTTTCCAAGATCTGTCATACAGTTATAATATGCCGGTTTGCCTCCATTGTTTCCTTCCCTTTGTCTAAGATGGTTCAGATTTACTCTATTGTTATGATTCAGTAAATACTATCTACCAATTCCTGGCTAGAGGTTCCACATTGCAACAGCAAGTGTTCTATTGAGTTAAGGCAATGTCCTAATTATATTTGTTATTTCATTAATGCAAATCCACGTCTACTCTGTAAATTCCATACAGTGTTTATTTTGGTTGTTTTCTTTATTAAAAACAGAATTCTCCCTATCCAAATATTTAACTGTTCAGGATTGATAAGACGCTCATTCCACACCCCCACCTTGGAATCTCCCACATTGCATTTTAGGCCTTCAAGATGTCTCCTTATCCCAATATTTATCCTGAGAACTATTTGATGTGCAAAGCCTTTGCCAAATTTCTACTGCAGGCTTTAGGAAGTGTGTTTCTGTAAGATTAGAAAATAATTTGGTTATCAGTTTGCTTATTCTTCCAACCCTTAAGGATGAAATTCTTTCCTGCTGGATACTTAGAAATATTTGTAGTTCTTTTTCCAGCCTCAGAAGGATTTCCCAAAGTTATAATGAAGTTCACCTTTAGGTTTTGGCTTCCCTAGAAATGTGCTCCCAGTGGGAGCTTAGACTCGAAGGAGAATATTGAACATACAGAGGGTCAGAATGCAACTAAAGAAAGCTCATTCACATGTATGTGGTACAGATTCTCTCTTTCAGAGTTAATTTTACTACATGAGTGTTCATGAGCCTCACATATAATATTCACAGTAAGCCTGGTAGTAACATGTCTACAAAGCACTGTCTTGTGTTATCTTCTTTGTTCAACTCATTAAGATAAGGATTAGATTTGAATATTTGTGGAATATGGCACATTGTCATTAGCAGAAAAAATTCTGCCAGAATGCTCACTGTAAATCAACACTCTTGCTTCCATAGTCATGGTGACCTGGGCACTGGTAAGTTCATAATCTGAGGAGAAATTAGTGAAGTAAATGAGTCTATTACTAGAATATGTGAGAGTCACCAGCATAAGGGGGAAAAAAAAGAAGCCGTCATCTTGTTTCAGAGTTCTAGCAGCTACAAGCCACCAAGATGGTCCAAGAGCGAAGATGCTTGTCTTTTAGTCTAAAGCCCTGGGTTTGACCCCAGGTTCCAGATATTAGAAAAACCAACACTTGCAAGTTTCCCTTGACCTCTACAAGCAAGCCATAGCCGTGAGCATGCATGCATGTACACACACTCTCACTCACACATAGATACATGTAATAAAAACCTTCTTTTAAGTTAGAATTTTAACAGCTCTGAACATTAAACACTCTTCCAATACCTCTTCATACACACCCATCTGCCTGAGGAGTGTGTGGCCCCAAGGAAGGCTAGACATTTTTATTCACCAAACTCTGTTCCATTTTTAATCTGTTTTTACTTTGTAGAAGCCAGTGCTGTGAAAAAAATTACAAGACACATAATAAATGCTTGTAAGTTGACTATCCAGAGATCTTATTCTTATAATTTTGTCCTAAAGCATCAAATCACTTCTATTTTATGCCTATTCCTTTCTTTATGAAAATTTGACATGAGCTACATTCACTCTAGAAACCTTTGGGTCTTTTTCTCCTCCTTCTGCTACAGCTTAAGAAGCATGCATGGTAGAGTCCAGCTCCTCTCATTATGTCAAGAGTTCTGCTGAGGTGTATGTTCTAATGTGTTTCCTGCTGCCTACTCTGATATCATTTAGCAATTACTTGAAAACTTTTCTCAGTACGTAGAGGGAAAATATTTAGAGTCATTTCTAAGGTTTTTCCACAGTGACATACCCAAAGCAGTTTTATCCCAAAGTGGATATAAGGAGACTTATCTTATTATTTGACAGTTTAAATTTCCATATGATATGATAGCTGCCTCATCCGAAGATTATCTTTATTACAGACAACATTTTCCAACCAATATGAAGTATATTTTTGATTTATCAGGGCATGGCACAAATCCTTCACAAAGGTAAAAGTGTTACTTTAGTAGTATGTGTTTTCATAACAATTGATTTAAGAGGAGAAAAAGAGACAATAGGTATGAAGTAGACCCCATCTTGTCTGGCATAGATTCGGTGCTTATTAAGAATTGGTGATTATTTTTTGTATGATTGACAGAAACCAAGTAAGCTACTATTCATTATAGCTAAGAAAAATTTAGAAGAAATCATTAAGATTTCTAAACATCTTAGTAGGTCCTGTTAAACTTCTTGACTTATTTCTATTAACTCCCTATTATTTTACTTACAATATAATTAGAATTTTCATATCACTAAGTAATTGAGAATTTATATGCAGGAGAATATTATGCTATTCTTTTCACCTATTTAAATCCATTTAATAGTATGCTTTGGTAAATTGGACAGTCTAGGTTTATATTTTTTGAAAGAAGCATTATTTACAAATATGTCAATAGTTGTTTGCAGTAGTTTATTCTTAAAGAAATTTAAGAAATGGGCCAAAATATGTTTTCAGGTTTTTGCTCCAGAACTTTTAAATACTAAGTATATAAAAAAGGAAATACATTATGAACAATAAACAATTCTAACCAAATAAAATGACATCAGTAATGTTAAGGCTATGGTTTGATAAGAAAAGTTTATGAGTAATTATGGATATATATATATGTATATATATATATGTATGTATATATATATATGTATGTATATGAGAGTGTCTAGTTACAACTATGAGAAACAACAAAAGTGGGTAGGCAGTTACACAGAAGATTGCATAAACAAGGAGAGGGCCAAGACACAGTAGCCACATAGAATACCTCTTTAGCTCAATACCCATTAATAATAATCACACCTTGTAGACCACCCCACCTAGGGATCCATCCCATATACAGACACCAAACCTAGGTACTACTGAGAATGCCAAGAAGTGCTTACTGACAGGAGCTTGATATAGCTATCTCCTGAGAGTCCCTGCCAGAGCCTGACAAATACAGAGGCGGATGCTCACAGTCAACCATGGGACTGAGCACATGGTCCCCAATGGAGGAGTTAGAGAAAGGACTGAAGGAGCTGAAGGGGTTTGCAACCCATAGGAAGAACAACAATATCAACCAATCTGATAATCCCCCCCCAGAGCTCTCAGGGACTAAACCACCAACCAAAGAGTATCATGGAGGGACCAACGGCTCTAGCCACATATGTAGCAGAGGATGGCCTTGTTGGGTATCAATGGGAAAAGAGGCCCTTGGTCCAGGGAAGGCTTGATGCCCCAGTGTAGGGGAATACCAGGGCAGGGAGGCAGGAGTGGGTGGGTGGGTGGGGGAGCACCCTCAGAGAAGCAGGGGAGGGGGATGGGATAGGGGTTTCTGTAGGGGGAACTGGGAAAGGGGATAATATTTGAAATGTAAATAAATAAAATATACAATAAAAAGTTCCTTTTTAAAGAAGCTATAATTTAATAGTCTAAAGGGAAATATGGGTCTAATACATATACTAATTACAAACTGAAAAAAGTCACACCTTGGGGCTTTTCTAATCTTGACAAGAACAATATTATGGTGCCATTTAAGAAATGTAAAATGCCTTTTTAAACAAAAGATGCTGTCTTAGGTTTTCTAATGTTGTGACTAATTATCTTGACAAAGTCCTCTTAAAGGGGAAATAATTTAATTTGACTCACAGTTTGAGGGGCCAGTCCACCATGACAGGGACATACAGGTGGCAGGATCTTAGGGCCCTTGATCATATTGCATGTGTAGTCAGAACACAGAGAGCAGTGGGTGTCAGTGCTCATCTCAATTTCTCATTTTCATAGAGCTCAGGATCCAAGTGAGATAACAGTGCTCCCCACAGTGGGCAGGGTAGGACTTCCCACTGCATGTGATCCAGTGGTCTGTCTCTGAGATGATTCTTAATATTGACTTGACAATCGAGACTAGCCATTTCAGGTGCCCGATAAATTCTGTTGTATCCTTCCAGAGCACTCCAACGCTCTTCCTCCCTCAACACCTCAGGGTTAAAGTTATCCTTCCAGAGCAAGCCTCCATTCTTGGAGTTCACAGAAATCAGTCATCGTTAGTGTTATGATTCGTAGACACAGACTGTTCTCCTGTTGCAAATCTTCAATGATGAGACCTTCCCTCCTCTATTTATTGATCAAAGAATAGTAGCCGAATCCAATCCTCTCATTGGTCCAAAGCTAGTCTTTTATTTATTCTAGGTATTTGCCAAATAATTCACAGTTCCTCTCATAGTGCATGTAAATGATAGCAAACACCAGGAAATTTAAAATATATATTGTTTACCACCACCTATTTATCCTCTTCTGACAAAAAATAGGACAAAGTTATACCAGGATATTTCCGCATGTTGAATAAAAAATTTTCAGACAAATCAAAGCAGCATAACATGTGGGATGTGACATGTCCCTTGGGGGAAGCCAAGCCCCAGTTTTCTTTGTTAACAAAATGCTGAACGTGCCAGTAACATGCACATTCTGTACGATTTTATTGCCTGAGCTGTATGAAAAAAATAAATGCAAAAACATCACTACATGTAGAAGAAGTCAACTTTTTTTCCTCGCAGATAGTGTTAGGTTGTCGGTGATAATGAATCTCTCTTTGTATTATTTTGTTCCACTGTAAGGATATTCTCAAATATCTGTTGGCCAATCTCACAAACTGTGATATGAAGGTGTTTTAAAGGAAATCATTTTAGTCTATGGATTGTGGATGTGCTAGGAAGTGAAGGAGGCATTTGAAGCTCCAATATCAATATTAACATGCTAAGTTAGTAGTTCAAAAAACTGAATGTTTAACAAATTGTCTTTATAGGTTAATGCTTGACGATACTGTGTGACAACTAGTCCCAACTCATTTACACTAAAAGTATATTTCTACAATTCTGACCCATACACTGTTCTTGCTCTCCTGTTCCTGTCTTTAACCATCTGTTTTCTGATAATTATTTAATTTCTGAATAAGAACTCATTGTAACAAACAAAAACATTAGCTATTTTAAACCCTACTAGTTTACAAGGAACATGCTGTACATGCTGAGCCAAGTGACTTCAAAGAAGGAACTGGAAAACTGCGAATTACATGGTAAAGAAATAGGAGGTGGCAGACTTTAAGCATACACTACAGAGGTTGTAAAGCAGCTAGAGAATTTCAGTGCTATTTTCTGAATAGTTAAAGGTAATCCCCATTTTCAGTAAAGTGTACTGTAACAGCTTCCTAGCGTTTTGTCTACCATGGGAAATGTGGGCAAAGGTCTAAGGGGTCATTCATATAGACAAGTCAGTGAGCTGCTGATGCCAAGGGTCCTGCATAGCGATGGTGCTTGTAGCAGCAACTTTACATTTGCACAGTGTAATTTACACTATATATATCGTAAGTACATTTTCAGATGAAAATTTACATCATGATTCATTGCAATATTTTTCTTCAGAAGAGAAACAGATCAGTTCTTTGACTGTTTCTCCTTATATTATAGTGGAACTTTGTTTTATGTGCTTCTAGATTAATGAGGGGATACAGCTTTGTTGCAATATTTTTATTCATGAAGGTAAAATTGGAAGATGGTGGAGTCAGAAAAGTTCTGACATTTAGGGAGGATGCTCAGTTTAGATATTCAGAAACCATGTAATCCCAATGGCACATACCTTTAAATTTAGACACAGGCAACACCCTGAAACTTGCTGACCAGCCTGTTTAGCTAAATGAATGAGCTTCTAGAATATTATGTACTCTTAACCACTAACCCATCTGTCCTGTCCCAAGGAATTCACATATGCTACCGTCTAGTATTAAAAAACAAATGGACAGAAAATTTGCTTTTTGAGATTAATTATTTTATTTATTTACATGTCAAATGTTGTCTCCCTTCCTGGTCCTCCCTCCACGAATCTCCCACCCCATCCTTCCTCTTTTTTGCCTCTAAGATGGTGTTCTCTCACTCATTCCTGCCTCAATCCTCTAGCATCCTCTTCTCTGGGTCATCAAATCTCCACAGGGGCAAGTGCATTCCCTCCCACTGAACCTAGATAAGGCCATCCTCTGCCTCATGTGTAGCTGGAGCCAGGGACCAGCTCATGTATGCTCTTTGGTTAGTGGCTTAGTCCCAGGGAGCTCTGAGAGGTCTGGTTAGTTGACAGTGTTATTCTTCCTGTGGGGTTGCATTCTCCTTCAGTTCCTTCAGTCCTTCCCTTAACTCTTCCACTGGGGTCCCAAGGCTCATCCAATGGTTGGCTGTGAGTATTTGCATCTGTCTTACTCAGGTATTGGCAAAGCCTTTCACAGGACAGCCATGCCAGGCTCCTGACTTCTAGCACAATTTGGCATCAGCAATAGTGTCAGTGTTTGATGTCTGCACGTGGTAGGGCTGTCTCTGGGTGATCTTTCCTTCAGTCTCTGTTCATTCTTCTCCCTGTGATAAAAAATGATTGAATGTTTTTACTAACAGACCATGCTTAAAATCAGGCCAACTACTCAATAACAAATATTTATTGAGTATTTCCTTTGTTTTATATTGATCTAGGATTTCAACTAAAGTTCTTCATGCTTACTGGTTCCCGCATGTCTATGAAAAACCACTAACCACTGTTGCGGGAAGTATCAAAAAAGAGAACCAGCAGGTTTCTGTGCTCGGGCTGGCAAGCAGTGGGCCACAGCAGATCTCCTGCCAGGGATCTCTCTCAGCCCACCAACTCTCCAGAGCTGAGTCCCTTGGCAGATTTCTGCCGCCAGGCTCACACAAAAACTGCCTGCCCCATGGTCAGCCATCTCAACCCCCAATTATCTAGTAGAATTAAAACTCTTAAGCATATAGTTAATCAATCAGATTTATGTATCAATAAAAACACAATTTACAAGATGCCAATGCAATAATTTCAGAGCCATTTGATAATGATAAAAGCTGCCCACCTAGATTAGACAACTTATTCCAAACTTCTAACCTTTATGATAACATAACCATCGGTGGCGCTAAGCCAGTCCATCTTCCTTCTCCTCTCCTCCAAGATGCTCTCTCCTGTGCAACCCTTAGCTCTGCCTCCCTGTTCCCTGTCCAATCACAGGGCTCCTGTTGCCCTAATGTAATTGGACAGGGAAAATCCTGCAACGAACCACTAACCACAATTCTAGAAGGCACTGGCATCGTCTTGTAGAAAAGCTGTGCTCAGTGAGTTCCAACAATTAGGAAAAGTAGCCTAATAAATTCTGGCTTCCTTTCTTTCCTCTGAAATGAATCGTTATGGTAAGATGGTCGTTATTGGCCATTGTGCCTCCCCATTCACTTTAAAACATGGTGCTCACTACCATCACTAATTCAGGGCATTTACAGAATCAGAAAAATATGCAATGTGTAGCATACCCAGTGTGCTTGGCACTCCCTGCCATCTGCTGCATAGTTCCTTTTGTCTCCCCCACTGGTTTTAAAAATCAAGCAAGCAGAGACAGTAGCAACAATCTTAGTGAAGGTTTTTAAAATTGCATTAACTTTATACTTTGGTCTTTTGAAACTACATGCTATTAAAATATTCGTCAGATATAAGTGACAATATTTGTGTTCCTGGGGGAGGGAAGTGGGTCAGAGCTGAGGGTGTTCAGTGTCCACCCTGGATTTGTCATTTATCAGAATAGACATGCACAAATTAAAATCTCAGTGTGACTTAGTTTCCCTTCTATGTGGATAAGAGCTTCTAGTTGATGTGTAAGTAGACAAGGGTCATATACAGCATGCCTACAACACAACAGAAATGTCTTAAATGACCTGGAAATCGAAAGAAAGTCCAAAGCTGCCACCTTTAAATAGCTTAGGGTATAACTGAAGAAACATGAAATGGGTGGCAAGGGGCACACAAATCAGTACACAGAACAATTCCTCAGATTATTGAGGGTGATGATAAGTGTTATAGAATTTTAGAAGCCCGCATATAAGATTTGGTGACATTCAAAAGCTAGTGACCTTTTTTTCAGCCAAAATACCATGATGTAATTGTCTCTGTCAGTTTCTTTCTCTCTCTCTCCCTCCCTCCTTGTCTCCCTCCCCCTCTCTTTTAAATACATAAATATAATTTTGCCATCCTCTTGATGACAGCTTAGACAATATACTAGCAATGGCTATCAGAGTTTTAAAAAGCCTACTGCAAAAATTTTATGACATGTTCAGGCTAGAATAATACATACAAAAACACTGTTTATATAGTAATCAAGTGCGCTAATGGATTGACTAAAGGAGGGAGCACAAACACATAATCTGCTCCTCCAATATTAAACAGAGATAAGCCTAATTTTCTCCACAAATGAATTGATAACATGATTGATTTGAAATACATTACACTGTATGGAACTACTTATTAACCCAAAGACAACCAATTGCGGCTAAGAATAAATAGTTTTCAAATGATTTTCTTAGCACCTTCTCATCTTGGTACTCATGCTGATTTTTAATAAAACAAGGCCAAAGAAGTTGGCCTAAAACATGGAGCTTAATTCCGCAGAGCAGAGCAGGGTCATGCAGGGCTTTCTCCAAGCTGTTTCATAAGAATATCTAATATCCACAGGAAGCTCCTTAGGATTTGATTCTCCCACAATCCTGGTCATCTCTTCACCCTTGCCCTCCTACTATCCAACAGGAAAAGGGACAAATGGTAGTGTTTATTGTCTATTAAACACTGTATCTATTATTTCACACATGCTTAGTATTGTAGAGATGTCAAGTCATAATCATATGTCTTTTCACTACTTTGTGGTTGACTACCCTAAATTTTTAATATGTATTTTAAAGTCACAGTAATCACATTTCTGAAATATTTGGGTGGATGGTATTAAAGAAGAAAGCAGAAAATCCATCCACTCTCAAATCATTAGTTTAGAGATATTAGATACGTCGGAATGCAGGAAGTTTGGCTAGTATAATTTTATCTTTGGTAGAAAAGGTACTGTAAATCTTGAGAATCTTGGTTTTGTTTAAGAAACTAAAATGAAGTGTTTTGGGCTAGACCTTGAAGATTGTAGGTAACAGAAAAACAATTTTCTCTATGTCTCAACATGACCTATACAATTCATCTATTTGGATCAAATATGTTCATCTAAGTCTGCAAAGAAAGCTTTTGGCATTTCCCGAACTCTAAATTGAGGCACCAGGAAATAGGAAGTATTTTATGAGTATATAAATTGGCTTGTACACAATGTGCTCAGGGACAGATGACCAAGTCAGCACACTTGAATTGCTCATCGTCTCTTTAAAGTCTGAGTCATGTGGGGAGCAATCAAGTACCAGTGATCCTAAAGGGAAGCAGGTATTTTTTTTTCTTTAAAGTATGTGCCTGGAATAGATGAATCACCCCTTCTACTATAGGACATCTGTAGATATAAACTCTAAATATATTTACTGGACACTAAAGAGGCTTAGAAAGATGGAGTTCAAATGTGTCATTACTCAGAGGATATTGGCGTTACGAAATGAACAAGAGCTAGTAAAATGGAGAGAGAGAGAGTATCTTTTGTGAGTAGGTTTGCATGCTTGTAGTAATTACTCAAAATAAATGGGGAGATTAATAATAAGAGAAGGCGGTTAGAGGGAGTAACAGTGGGAGGGAAAGAAGGGGGTGGAGTCACTAGAAAAAAATGGAGAGAGAGGGCTGAAGGTCCATAGCAAAACACATTCCTAACGTGTGCTAGTTCCTATCTTCCAATCAGAACAGCAAAAGTAAAACAAAAATCACAAGGATAATAAAAGGAAACCCGGGAAAGCTCAGAACATCATAGACAAAGTGTCTGAAGTCCAGGCAATTCTCTGTGCAAAATTCATCTGTGCATGTGTGAAGCAAATGGGAGTGAATTAGAACTAGCAGGAATAACAGAGGGATAACCTACACTTATTTTTAAAAGGATAAAATAATGATTTACAAAGGCAAGTTTCCAGTAGTTTGAAATGAATTTCATTATAAAGTGAATTGAATAATTAAGAAAATATTAAGGAGGCTGATCGTGGCAGTAATGGATTTTAAGTTTTATGAAATGCTGCGATAATTAGGTCAGAACTTTCAAGTGGAAGTAGAGTGATCATCTTTGGAAATGCAAAATAGTCACTGAAACAAAACACAGGATGTTATTAAAGTCTTCAGATAAATACAACAGTGGCACAAAATAATAACCTTTCATTTATCATCTCAAATCCCTATAAAGTAATATAAAAATGCTTTTATAGGAAGAAAAATAATTTATGATACCTTTTATGGTTGCTGAATAAGAACACTTGGATGTGAGCTTGTTCAAAAAGCAGCTTTTGTTTCTCTGTTTAGGTTGAAAGTTAGTGAGTCTACTTTCTATTTACATAGTTCTTGATGAGATATCTTCATTGTGGTCTCAAGTGTCCGGTATCTATGTGAATGATAAGCTGGAGGCATGCAAGAGACAGAAGTGATGAATGACCATAAGGAATGTGTCTTAAAGTCACAAAAAGGACTGATATACACATGAACTCATAGACTAGGGTAGTGTACGCAAGACCAGCACAGGCTCCAACCTGACAGGATACCAGCACTGAAAAAGAAAATATTCATGATATGCCACCCCCTAATCAATAGCTTTCTACAATTATTACACATTGGCAAAGGAAAAAAAAACCTATTTGGTCCCCCCTCTCCCCAGTGGAGTCCCACTGGATCTGTTAACCATACCTCCAGGCAAGACCCATGCTTGGGAACATATGCCCAACACAAAACTAACTTGGTGCTATTTTTGTAGAATTTCTGTCTCATTTGCTTTGTTTGAGAGTTTTTTGCTTTGTTGATTTTTTTTGTGTGTTTTTTTTATTTTTATTTTTGTGTCTATGTGGTGTGTGTGTGTATGTGTGTGTATGTTGGGTTTTGTTATGTTCTTGTTTTATTGTTTTGTCCTTTTGTTAACAGAGAAAAATCATACAGTTGTGAAGGTGGGTTGATCTGGGAGGAATTGGAGAGGGGAAATATGATTAATATATAGTATATAAAAATATTTTTTAACAAAAGAACTTTTGGCTCAATTCTATCGTTATTTTGACATTTGCATAAGAATTCAATTTATTAGAGAGGGTTTACTTTCTATATTTGTCTCACCAATTCCTTTACTGTTTTTACCACCACTGGAAGGAAATCAGCATCTGCATATATGCTGTAGCTGATAAAAAGTTTTTTGACTAGCTGTAAAAAATAAGGTGTTTTTTTTTTTTTTTCAATTAGTAAGATCTGTGATGTAGTGGATCTAGTGGGAGTCTAAAACTGGAAATTGTTGTCTTGTGGGAACGTGACTGTCTCACCATGTAACAATAAAAATGCAGCCTTGTCTTTTATATTCACCACTACAGGCAAAACTGAGTTAAATCCAACTTTGAATGCATGCAGAAGAGAAGAAATTTCAGAGGTCTAGCCAGCCTACTTCTTCAGGAACTATAGCAAGAATGTCACTGTTACACTTTCTACTTACTCAATGTATGTTGGTACTTTTCCAATGAATGTTTTTATTAATTTTGATTTGTGCATTTAATGAATGTTTGTCTTTTGAACCACTCCCCAGTAGCTTATCTCAGTCCTGCTTCTTCTCCTTCTGCTAATACTTCCTTCTTACTGCCATGACTTTTTGTGACTTTTTCATTTAAAAAAATCTTAGTATTTCTTTTAAAAACAACACTCATAATACAAACCTGTCACGCTCTCTCCCATTGGGGGAAGCGCTGTGAGGGTGGAGTCTCCGGGTCCAGGGACCGCCAGGGGTCGGGTCCGCAGAGTATGCCCTGGGCTTCAAGGATCACCGCTGCAGCCCTCTTTGTCGCAAATGCCTCGGGCCCTGACGTCGCCAGAGTGAGATGCCGGGGTCGAGCACCCCTGGCACTAATGGAGTCCGCCGACTCGGTGCCCAAGCCGCTGCGCACTGCCTAGCGCTGCCGGTCTCGGCCAGTGGCTTGGCCGAGGTGTTGGAAGGGAGCGGACCGAGATCAGCCGTGGGCATCCACCGGCTCCATTGTGCTCAGAGCACTTGCCGTCCTGCACCCCAAGAGTCACAGCTCCCTTAGACAAAGTTCTCGGATGCCAAAGTAGTTTCTATCTTTATTTGTTCAAGATGGCGGGCAGCCATGCTCCCAGGGCAGGCGGGTGGAGAAGGAGGGGAGAGAGAGAGAGAGCTGGGTCAAGGTGTTCTACTTATAGTTCTGAGAGAGGGGGCGGGGCTTGGTAGTTGATACTGTCCATTGGCCAGCTTGGGAGCCCTAATCGTTGCCTCATTTGCCTATACACAAGTTTCACATGCCAGGCCTCTTTCCATACAGGGGTTGTGATATGAAGAATTTCCCAGGAGCGTTGAGCAGAAGCATACATTCTGGTCCCTGGTGTACCACCGGGTCTCCCAGAGTTTCCAGCCCATGCTCAACCGGGCATCACAGATCACTGCCCCACACAAACCTGTTACATAAGAGATTTTTTAAACATTTTTTTGTTAGCTTGATAAGAGTTAAATCTCTCTCTCCCCAAGTCTTCCTGGATTCATTCCCCATACCCTATTCATCCAACTTTATGTCCTTACTGTTATTTTTGTTGCTTTTAATCCTTAAGGACCAGTTAGGGCTGGTAAAATATTCTTGTTTGCATGATCTCTCAGTAGAGTGGCTGGCTTCTCAGAAGCTACATATTTTAAGAAAACTGTCTTACCCTTACCCAGTGTTAAGAAATGCCAGTATGCTTTGAGATGAGATAAGGTTCCCAACTGTGCTCTCTGTGAAGGTATTTAGTCTGGCTTGGTCTGGTTTTGTGTATGGTGTTACCATTTCTGAGCTTATGTTTGAAGCTGTTCTGCTGTATCCAGATGATAATGTTTCCTTGCAGATACCAGAAACCTCACACTCTTAAAGTCTTCCTGACTCTATCTTCTGTGATAATCCATAAGACTTTGAAGCAGAGGTTCACTTCGAGGCAAAATATTCTGCATTATCTTATTATCTGTACCTTGGCCATGGTCACTGTGTCAATCACTATTTGTAGCAAATAGAAGCTTCTAGGATTCAGGTTGATAGATGCATTGATCTAGGGAATGATAATAAGCCATTTGGAGTCAGTACACTACTAGATTCATCTAGCAGTATAATAGTAGGATCTGTTCTAAAGTCTGTGGTCTGTCTAGCCGTATATTCTCAGCAATGTGATGGTACCAGATATGAACAAAAGAATAAACCCAAGCATCCATTGGTTGGTTATGCCCATGATGTTTATGTCTCTTTTGCACCATTAAGCATATCTTCCCAGACAAGTAATTTTTGTACCTCTCAGGATCAACATCTGCATACAAATAATGATTATTTCTTCTCCTTTAGAACCTTGTATTGAACACTCCACTATTATGAAAGCTAGTTCGATCGTAGTATTGGAAATGCAGGTCTGTACCAGCTATTTCACCAGGTTCTATGACTCAAGCTTGTAGTGTCTTTAGCAACAGGACCTTACCATCAAGTTTTGAAGGGTTACTATGAGCAATGGCAAAGGTTGTAATGTTTGGGGAATCTTTGGGACCTCAGTGGCCAAGAACTCCAAAATTGTTACTCTTATATGGAGGTTTGTATTTGTTATAGTGTGGTGATTTGGGTTTTAATAGATATAGGATAGTTGACTTGTATGGAGGAGAATATTTATCCTAAATTGAGAATTGAAATGAAGGGTCTTTATGAACATGAAGGTATTGAGAAGGCTGATGAAATCAAAAGGGAGAGTTTATCTCAGAGCTAATGGACCACAGCAATGCTCCATTCTGGCAATAGGACATTTGAGGATCTTAGGGTTCTTTAATTCCTTGCTTGTAAGACAACCGGTGCCAAAGAGCAGGGTCTACTTCTAGAATATAGAAACTGAAAATACTCAGCAGAAGGTGTGTGCACCAGCTGTGTGCATAGTCTTAGAGAAGAATTCCAATTTTGCAAAGCAGAACAGCACACTAGCACAGAAGTGTTTAAACCATGCACTTTCTGACAGAATGATGCTATGTATGGTCAGGATGCTGTGTTGAGAGCAATGACGTATGGGATCTCTGGGCAAGAGCTTCAAAACATGTCTTAATCAGGCTGATGCCAGAATCCACAATGCCCACTCTGCACACTTCACTGGAGTGGAACAAATAGTGCTTATAACAAGTTTCCAATTTTACATGTGTTAAACTAAAGGGTACATTTTGCTTTTATTTGTATCTCATTTAAGAGCCTCCAATATTGTTTAATAAAAGTAGTTGCATTTCTGAAATCATCTCTTATTTCATTTTCCCTTAAGAGTAGATTATTTTTTTAAAGTATTAGACTGGGTCTCCAATGAAGGACACACACACACACACACACACACACACACACACACACACACACATACACACACATTACTAGAATCTCTAATGCGTAAAGAACTTCTTCAAATGTAACCATGGTTTCATCATTGACCATTTCTATTGTTAGTCCTCTATTGTGTTGGAGAAAGGCAAACAGCAGGACTGGTTGATATCAGGATAAAACGAATGTACAATGGCAGGATATAATACAAAAGGAAGCTAGCTGAACTATGAATACAATGTTTTTATTTTAATTTTCAAGGTTATATGCATTCTTATGTCAAGTTATGGCTCTAATTCAGGTTTACTGTGGAGACTGAAGGGCTGATGAAACACCAAAATGAATTGTCAGGATTAATGCTTAAATATTGATTACATTGCTACTCAGGAAAAGAGAGATAATTTTTCCTTGAATTCTGTTCTCATAAATTTATATGACATTAAATATTTCATCAAACAGCTTAATTTACATACTTATATTTATTTATCTGTTTAGATCCCACCACTGTCCAATTGCTGCATTTAGTAAAAATGAAGAAAGGAAGTCTGTGGGGGGAAATCTTAGATAGAAATGACAAAACATGATCTTAATTCACTCAACGGCAGAGAAGTTTCAAGGTGGACCTCAGCTTCTCGGGCAGCTGCCTGGTTTGTGCCTGGAAGGAGATCATGTTCTCACCAAAGTCACAAAATAAGAAATATCACTATATTTAAAATAATGCAAGAAAATATTATGTGATGATGAAGTTAAATTATAATGACATTATGTATTGATGTTGTCAGATAGAGGTGAAATAATTGATTGCATTAATTATTATAACATGAAGTAGAAATTAAACTCACAAACTAAAACCTCCAAAGATATAAATGAATCCACATTTGGTCTGTCAACCAAACAAAGATTTATATAGAGAAGATTTTTGTGAATAATTACCCTCGTTCTCATAAATATATCTAAACAAACAAAGAACACACCTAGGGCTTTAGAACACTGTATGAGGAACACCAGTTAGCTTTTATTTAGATTATCAAAAAACTTATATGCAGTCTACATAGAGGAACATTTATTTTAGTGACCATCTGATTACCTATGTAGGCACATATAGATTCCAGAATGAGATTTAAAAAGTTTTAGAGCACATTGAAGCTACAATGAAATGTCCATGCCTACTTTTTAAATAATTTCTGGTCTGGATAAATGCTCTTAAAATATCAGACATGTAGATCATAGGAGCACATATTTTACCCATCTCCTAAGTCAGTATAAAAATTTTAAAAGTCATTTTATACATACAGCTTTCTTATAATGATTACTGATTTTTAAAAATTCACAATGGGGTCATGGAGTCATGCCATATATTATAATAGGGAAAGTCTTCTAAATGACGGTCACTTATTCCAAAGGTCCCTCTAGGTGAGCACTTGTCTCCAAATAAATTAGAAATGTCTCATATATTTCAATCTACTATACTTTCCTTTACCACTTATATGATTACAGATAAAATCATTTGAGAAGAGTATATATAGTTTTATTTTTCTTCCAAATACATATTCTAAAATGTACAAAAAAAAAAAAAAAAAAACCAAACTACTTTCTTGTGGATTTTTAAAAATGGTAGTTTCATGTTTTTAGGTTAAGTTATTTAAAGTAGCTTCACTTTTAACAATGAAAATTTAAATATGAAAATGCAGTAGCACTTGGTTTAAAGGTGTCATTTGATAGAGTGGCATTTCAATTCGGTTTCCTTTCACGATGATTAAATTGTGAAGTGAATGGTCAGAATGACTCTTGATGTGAAAAAATTGTGCTTGCAGTGATGTCATTTAAGAATTGATTTATCTTTAAAAAGTGACAGCATAATGGATATGATGTCATTAACCTTGAAACCAAGGCCTATAAATAGCCAAGGTTGACAAGGAGCAAAGGTCACCAACCGAAGGTTAAACTCAACATTTTTAGCAATCTCTAGAGGACAAACTACAGTCACTAATCGTTACAAGATAATTGTAAATTAGTCTTGACTGAACAAGCTTGTCCATCTTTAGAGTCTTTCTGTCCTTTGAGAGGTAAGTTGTATTGGAGTAATTGAATATTGTTGATATTCACCTGGTGCCCATCTACACCTTTACCGTCTATTGACGAACTGGTATTTTGGTCATCTTATCTAGATGCGGCACTCTATGTAGTTCTTCCTAAAATGCCTTGTCTTCTCTAAGCAAATGTTTCAACTAAAACTTCTCAAATTGGTAACATCAATGCAACTCTGGAAGTTTGTATATTGTTCTAACTTGAATAACTTAATTGTGTTTTCTTGTGATAGAATGAATAGCAATGAATTGAATGACCTGAAAGATCATTAGGGAGAGACAAGTACAGAAAAAGTACATTATTCTGTAAGAAGAAAATAAATAAGTGCAAATACTACTTAGGACACTTTTCAATTAATGTGATTTTGTAATGCATTATCTAGCAATATTTAAATTTGTGTATCAACTATACATATGTAGTTAGGAAATAGTAGTTCTCATTTAAAGAAATATGCAAAATAGAGAAAATACATAAAATGAAATAGAAAAAAGATTGAAAAATATTTAGTGAATGAATATAGAACATCTAATGGAATGCAAAATCAATAAACAAAAACTCTTATTCATTAGCTGCAAGCTAAGTTTTACTGAAAGAAAAAATTCCCATTTTATCAGCCAAATTTTAAATTATTTTGTCAATTTAAAAATATGCCAGGCAGTGGTGGCGCACGCCTTTAATCCCAGCACTTGGGAGGCAGAGGCAGGCGGATTTCTGAGTTCGAGGCCAACCTGGTCTACAGAGTGAGTTCCAGGACAGCCAGGGCTACACAGTGAAACCCTGTCTCGAAAAACCAAAAACCAAAAAAAAACCAAAAAAAAAAAAAAAAAAAAAAAATGCATGGTCTCTCGTATACAGTTTAATTTATATTTAACATATACTCATGTGGAGATCATTCATTCATAGCATAACATATCATTTGTGACGAACAAAATCCTAAAAAAATAATTTATGTCCTTCAAAAAACTATATATCTATATCTATGTATCTATCTATCTATTGATGGTATTCTTAAATGTGGACTGAATTAAGTATTGAATATATGATCATGCAAAATTGTTAATTAATAGTTACTTTTTTTATATTATTGGGAAAACAACTACTTTTAATACTAATACAATTTTAGTATCTCATGGAATTTTAAAAGTCTTGGTACACAGTTTATTATATAATATCATCTCTCTGTGGAAATGTTATCATATAAATATTATCATATAAAGTAACTGATTTTAATAGCAAGTCTTTTACTTAAGATTTTGAAAATAATTCCTTCTAAGGCAATATAAGTGCCTAATACTGTCAAATTAAAATACTTTCTTTATATCGATAGTTGGCCTAAGATGGTTACAATAGCAACTTACAGAAAAGTCTCTGAGAGGTGCAGGGGTACACAAATAAAGCTTAATTCAATGTAGAGAATGGCAGACCCAAAGGTTATTCAAGTGAATAATTATGTTTACATACTTAATAATAAATACTCCATTCACTCTTTCCTATGTCCCATTTATCAGCAGCCATATTAAGTCACTAGAGTCATACTTTAGCACACACTTTTTATATTGTCCAATAAAAGTTACATCTTAGAGGAATGCCTTTAGACGTTGTTTATTTAGATAAATCATTGACATTAAATACTTACTGGGGTTACTGTTTAATGTCATGGTCACTGTCAATTATTTTGTATTTGTCATTGTAAAGATTTGTGTAATGGATCATTGGCTACTTTAAATAAGATGATTTTAATTATCTAAAGTACCCACACAAACATACACACATACAACACTAGAATAATTATATTATTAGTAGTATTTTTCCATGTGCCTTATGTATTTTTTGAAAATCTTCATATACTGTATGAGAAAATCAGTATTATCTGAGCAAATACTTCAGCTGATATTCTTTCATATATTGGTTAAGACAGTGTAGTGGGTTTGGCCTTATGCTGCTTGTATTCTAATGTTAATTTGGGTCCCCATAACTGCTTACAGGATTGTCTGCCTATAGCTTCTGGGACCCTACTCCCAGTTGATTCTGATTTGTGGATAAAAATGCCGAAAGCCATAGCTTGGGAAGACAGACACAGGCAGGGTTTTGGATTTTCCCAGGCTTGGGACTGGGAGAGAGGAAAAAGGAGTTGGGAGATCGACCAAGATGTGAGAGTGTAGAGAAGAAGAGAAATCCACAACTGAGAAGACATAGAGAGGCACGGCTGCCATATAATGGAGTCAGGAGAGCGAGCCCTAGAGGGCTGCCCAAGTGGGTCCAGGGCAGCCAAGATAGACTATAGAATTTAGTAATAACTCGGGATTATGAGCAGGAAGGTAGATTAACATCATGGAGGTTAGAAAGTGGCCCAACTATTGTTCTGTTTAAGGCATATCAAAATGTAAAGGCACGCGCGCGCA
This sequence comes from Uromys caudimaculatus, assembly GCA_028551405.1. Taxonomy (NCBI): domain Eukaryota; kingdom Metazoa; phylum Chordata; class Mammalia; order Rodentia; family Muridae; genus Uromys; species Uromys caudimaculatus. Next base: position 77,342,731 of record CM052707.1, on the reverse strand, counting down.
CGTGCGTGTGCGTGTGCGCGCGCGTGTGTGTGTGTGTGTGTGTGTGTGTGTGTGTGTGTGTGTGTGTGTGTGTGTGTGTGTTTCTCTTTCATTCAGGGACATAGACAATTGAGGTACGTACCTAACTCACTAACAGAATTTATTTATCTAATATTAAATTCAACAAAACACACTTGAGGCATATACTCTGTAGTCTAAAAAAGACAATTCTGATTCACTTTCTCCAGATAAACATAGAAAGACTGTAAGAGCCAGAAAACCTTGAAGTCGTCTCTGAGAGTATATACTCTAGAATGACAGAGAAAATTCACCTATGATACCTCAGCAATATGGTTGCCTAAACAAGACCTAACGAATCCAATGTTGATAGATATGTTAAATCTGAGAGAGAAGGTTTCACAGGGTTCTACCTCTAAAAAATAAATACAAGTAACTAATGACTGCTGAGAGGTGGCTATTTTAGCCTCTCCCAAAGGAGGAGGCTTTTTATTGGTTGATCAATACAAAAGTGGTCAGCTCTAAAATCATGTATACTCTAGTCACATTAAATGGACTCAGACTTGTGTGTGAATAATAATAATAATAATAATAATAATAATAATAATAATAATATGTATTGGAGGATAAAAGGGAAGAGGCATGTTTCACTGGTCTAGAGGCGGTCTGACTTGGAAGAGTGGGGCTGATAAATGAGGAGGACTAAAGTCTCATGCAATATCCAACTTTTTTCAGAGCACCAGACAGTTTGTACTCTGATGACCAAGAAGATCCAAGTGTGTAAAGCATCTAATCACAAGGACAAGCCACACGTGGTAGGCAAGCCCTATGTTTCAAGAAAAACGCATGTGGCAAAAACCTGCTTTTCATAGAGTCACATAAACATAACCATAGCCAGTTGTAATGAGTAATCTGAAATAAACTCACTCCTATCTGCTCCATCTGGGAGGCACACAAAAACACATCCCAAGAACGTTTTTTTCCATTCTTGAAGAAACTGAGGTCAAAAGCCTCTTGTATTTTTTTCCTGGTATTGTTTTTCATAATTCTCCTCCTCACATGACTCCATTCTTGGGCCATGCTCCAACCGGTAAGAAACGCAATTTTATTGTTATTAAAAAATTGATTAAAAGGAAACTTTTCTCATACTTATTTTAATAATATATAGTAGTCACATCCATCTTCATAATTAATAGAGGCATTGAAAGCATTCTAGGTATTCATTATTAAGCTAAATGATATAGTAGCTGTTTTCACGTCAATATCAAACATACATAGTTTTGTTTTGTACTTTCTTGATCAAACATTACAGAATCAAGAGCCCGGGACAGGTTATCTTTATCTATTAAGGCCATCTCTGACTTTCATCTGCTCATACACATTATCTTTATTAGGACTTGTAATTTTTATTTCAGGTACTATGACAAAGTTTTCCCAGATTTCTTAGGTCAGGAGTGGCAGATGCTAATAGTGGTCATCCCTTACTGAGCCTTTCATGTGAGTGCATTCTTAATCCTACAATGTAGACACTATCTTATCTGTATTTCACACACAATGAATTGAGACAGACAGAAAGACTCAGTAGTTTGCTTTACACCCGCTGGAAAGCAACAGACACGATTTACCCAGGCAGTGTGCTTAAAGCATTCTTCCAGGATTGTGTTTAGTTCACTGAATAGCCCTAAGATGTACTGAAGCAGGTTAGCACCTTATGTCTAGCTGTTGCACACTGTCTGGTTGAAGTTCTGTTTTGTCTATCCCTGTGTAAATCCCACACACTGCCAGCCAAGCTACTCCCATGCCCTTACCTGCTTGTTTGAGTCACACGTCTTCTGTATGGGGTCAATTTTCAGATGCTTTCCCTACCAAAATCATTAGGACGAACATCTTTATACCTCACTGGTGTACCTTTTGCCTGCTTTCTATTATCTGTAAACTACTTTTGTATTCTGTCTCCAAAAGTTGCTTAACTCCTTCAGAGTCAGTAAACATTAGTATATATGGTATATACATGCAAGGATGCACACATACACACACGCACATATATGAGGCAAAGAGAAGGTGACAGCTGCTGTCTTTTCAATTGCCCCCCCCCCCACTTTCTTTTGTGAGATATTGTCTCTCAATGGACCTGAGGTTTTCCAATTTGACCAAACTGGCGGGCCACCAAGACTACAGACATTCATTCAGCTGTGACCCCTGGCCCTACGACCTTCCATACTGCTACTCCTGACTTTTACCTAAGTTCTTGGGTACTGTGCTTGCACTGCAAGCACTTTATCAACTGAGGCATCTCCCTGGCCCTGGTTAAGTGACTTTTACAATAATAAGATATTCATAATGAGTCATAGTAGAGTAAAAAGATGAAAAATAATATTTAGCAATTAAAATTCAACAAATACTGCATTATGCTATTTATAAAGGTAAAATTTAGAATTTGGTGGGGATTTGTAAAGGACGAGCCTTAGTCACTGAGATGACGCAGGCGCCATGCAGAAGGGTCACCTTAGAGGATTTACGCATGAAAAGAAACGGCATAAATTTTATTTGGGATACATTGACTTCGAGGCAAAAGAAAGACATTTAAACAGAGACATAACCATATCACTGTGTCTGCACACGTATTTGTTCATTACTCATGACATTTTAATGTTAACACTTTTTTTAGATATTCTATATTTTGAAACGGCTCAAGTAAATTGCATTAAAAGGGAAATAGCATGTGTTCAAGAAATTCATTATAATTGATTTTTAATTAACAAACTAAGGCATCGACTAATATCTAATTTTGCTAATTCCAAAGACAATTCACTTAAAATTGAATAAAATATATTAAATATTCGATAAGAAATATATTTTCAGGTGTCAGAGAGGCACAACAGCTTTGTTGACATATTTAGTTAATGTCAAGAGACTCAGATTTAAATGGAAAAATACTTAGAGTTTTAATCCTTGTCCTTCATACTTCAAAATGAAATTAGAAATCAGACCAAATGTATTTGTGAAAGCATTTTAGAATTACTATTTGTGTATACATGCATGTGCCACTTGTGTGTCCATACTCATATGTGTGTGCATGTGTACTTGAGGTTATGGATTGCATGTGTGAGTGTGTGTCTGAATATCAGAGATTAAATTTGGCACCTTCCTCAGTGCCTTATTTTTTGAGTCACGATCTCTCACTGAACCCGGAGCATACCAATTTGGCTAGAATGACTGACTAGTGGGCCAAAGGATCCTCTTGTCTTGTATCTCACTCTTACATCCAGGACTAGGGGTGCACACCTGGACCACTATGTCTGTAAGTGTTGGGGATCCAACCTCAGTTCCTCATGCTTTCATGGAAGCCACTTTAGCTACTGCAGTATCATCCCAACATCATTAAGATTTTGATGAACAATGAATGTTTAACCTTTAATGGAAAATCATCTTATGAAGTTTCAATAATGTATCATAAAATTCTTTTTATTTTTCCCCTTTCAATGAAGAGACTGTGAGGTTTCCTCTTGTTTGTTTGTTTAGAAAAGTTATTTTTTAAGTCTTTAAAATGTAATTAAATATAATTTCAGTACTTCCCCTTCTCATTCCTCTCTCCAAATCCTCCCATTTCCTCTCCCTCCAACACCTCACATATCCACATTACTTCCTCTCAAACTCATAATCTCTTTTTATTGTTATTATTGTATATTGTTATATAAATATAACCTCATGAGGCCATTTAATATTGCTTGTAGGTATATGATTTCGAGATTATCCACTTGGTATTGAAGAATCAATTACAATCCAATACTGGGGGAGACTAATTCTCCCTCTAATTAGAGAACTTTCACACACTAATTATTGTAATGTTCTAGCCTTTTTGATAAATCAACACATTTATTCTTTTAAGACAAAACATATTAATCTTTGTTTCAATTGTTTTGACAGTTGAGTAGAAATGAACTTTCGAAATTGAGTGTGCGAATATTCTAGAGAGCTAAAAGTTACAAATTCAAATTTCTGGATTTAGCATTTCACAACAACGATTCCATTTGTTCCCTGACCAGCTATAAAAAACTAGAAGCATCTTAATTTCCCTAGGTGTCAAGTACCATGTAAGTCAAAGATATATAACAGACAATATGAGGGATAAAAAGTCAGGAGGTCTAAGTAATGAGAAGGTTGTCAATATTCTTGTCAGAAAGTGGGAAAAAATGGGTGAATAGTTACATGCTATTATTGCAATTTCTCTCTTTTTTTTGAGGCGTATAAATACAACAAACATTTAAAATCTCTCTATAGATAGATAGAGATACATATATGTTTGTGTGTGTATATATATATATATTACACATATTATACACATGTACTTCTTTGAATGTAATATGTCATATTGCTTATTTTAAGCACACAGAATAAATGGATGCAATGAGATGAGGAGAAGCAGTTTATTAAATAATCCATTTGTGGGGCCAGGGAGATAGCTTGGCTGTTAAACAAAATTGTTGCTCTTACTGATAACAGAAGTTCAGTCCCACATCGAGTGACTCTCACTCACCTGTAACTTCAGTTCCAAGGGATTTCATTCCCTTCTCTGGCTTCTGTGGGCACCTGTATGCATGATGCTTATACACATAGGCACCCATGCACATACAAAAATTAAAACAATACATCTTGAGATTTGCATTTGTGTTTAAACTTCCCTTTGACTTAAGGATAATCAGAGTAATGTTTACATGTTTCTTTGATCAAATTGTCTCTCTCTATTAAAATCAAATTTATTGTGTTTATGGGGGTGATGGGTATAAGCACACGAGTGCAGGTTCTCACCGAGGCCAGAAGTGATGGGTGCCCTGGATGGTGACTTTGAGCCATTTGATATGGGTGCTGGGTTTGAACTCCATTCATCTCTACATCTTTAAGAACAGTAAGCACTTAACTCTTAAGTTCCCCCCCCGTCTGTCTCTCTGTCTCTCTCTGTATCTCTGTATCTCTCTCTTTTTTCTCTGTATCTCTCTGTGTCTCTGTCTCTGTCTCTTTCCATGTCTGTCTCTCTGTCTGTCTCTCTGTCTATATATCTATACAGATACACATACACATACCATGAAGCTTCCTGTTTTACAAACATTTACACTGTTGAACTGTGACTAGTACTTCTATGTGGGTACACATTACATTGGCAGATTGTCTTGTGAAAAGGAAATTTGTAAATTATATTTTGGAATCAGTGAATTTAGAATGTAAGATCCCTGAGGACAATAATTCCCTCCCACCCCTTTTTTTTTTCTGCTGTTGCATCTGCCCTGAAAGCCAGACATAACATGTTATGAATTCTTAACATAGTAATTAGGATAAGATAAATAATATTAATAAACAAAAATTTGAGTAAGGAAGAAGTAGTCTTGACAGAAAAATGATTCTTGAGTTACGTGCATGACACTTTCCTTTCAAGCCCCTATGTCCAATTTTTAGCCATCCGATATTACCTTGAATCTCTTTATTTCCTTTTCCTGTGCCTTATTTTCATATGCAATTGAATAAATGATAGGTGTTTGGTATTTTATTGCAAATGCCTTTCAATTTTGTTTTCTAACTAAAGCTTTTCACCTATGAGAACAATTTAAGAATCTCAAACTGATAATCCTTTTACCTATGTCATGTCTTAGTGTACTGGCTACTTTTGTGTCAACTTGACACAAGCTGGAGTTATCACAGAGAAAGGAGTTTCAGTTGAGGAAATGTCTCCATGAGATCCAGCTGTTAAGGCATTTTCTCAATTAGTGATCAAGGGGGTGGGCCCCTTGTGGCTGGTACCATCTGTGGGCTGGTAGTCTTGGGCTCTAGAAGAAAGCAGTCTGAGCAAGCCAGGAGAAGCAAGCCAGTAAGGAACATCCCTCTATGGCCTCTGCATCAGCTCTTGCTTCCTGACCTGCTTGAGTTCCAGTCCTGGCTTCTTGCGTGATGAAAGTGTAAGCCAAATAAACCCTTTCTTCCCCAACTTGCATCTTGGTCATGATGTTTGTACAGGAATAGAAAACCTGACTAAGACACTATCTATCTATCTATCTATCTATCTATCTATCTATCTATCTATCTATCTATTTATCTATCTACTCATATAGGTATATATAATAAACATAGTTTGCATGTATAATTTATATGTGTATATGGTTAGTTTTGCCTTCACTCTGTAATTACTTCTTCCATGTTTGATATAGTCCTTTCTTATTCTGCTTAAGCTACAAACATTTGGAAATGCTGTGAATTTCAAATGAATATCATCGTGCAAAACTACTTTGAAAGGTGTGAACGTAAGGAGTATGTGTTTGGCACTGTTCTGTCTTTAAGCTGTCAGGTATTTTGCATCTAAGGCATAGAGAAAAGATCATTGGCAAATTATAAAATGGCTCCACATTTCTGTGAAGACATGGTATGACAACGTCTGTTTACATTTTATAAGCAATAAATATGAACTGGCTTAAGACAATACAGAAGTGAAGACTGCCTCATGAACAGATGTGTATGTAATGAATGTGATATTGGGTGATTATTTATATCTTATTTCTGGTGGATTGAATATTAGTAAATAATAGTAACATATACCAAAATATGTATTATAATAAACAAAATTATTTGTTTTTTGCCCAACAAAGCTTATAATAATATGTGTTTGCTGTGAATAGATTCGAGTTCTTGCATGTTTTAGCATTATAAACACAGAGTATAACATCAATCAGTATTCTATCTACACTGCTGTAGTTATTTTATCTGATTGCATTAAAATATCACATAATAACAGGAACTATAACATCTCAAAGAAATGTACTTATGTGTATACATGCAACTTTGCGTCATAGTTCAGAAGATTCTGGGACTAACCACTTAGAGCTACATTGGCTCTAAAGTCAAAAACTGCTATAATCTCTGTACAGCTTGCCTCCTGCTCTTATGCCATTATCAGTCACATTTGTTAGACAGTCAGTACTTTTATTTAAGCATCTTCTACGATCTCGAATCATTATAACTTCTTTTCTGCAATCATCATTTTTCCTGGATTTTCCTTAACCACTTGTATAAATGCATTTGTTGTAGCGTAACCCAAAGACTGTCATCCACTTTTTTTTCTTTTATGTAGAATCTAACTATATTGGTTAGCATAGAATATATACTTTTCAACACCTAAAATGATTTAACAACAAATATTACATTTATTTAGTTCTTTACAGGTGATGCAGAATGTTTACACATAATTTATCTCAAAGTTTAGAATTATGATCAGAGGCACTGCCAAGTCCTGCATAATACTTTTTTTTTTAAAAAGTTGGAGTTTAAACTTGGATCTCAATATGCTGTTTGCATGCTACTAACCCAGAAAAAGTAATACTTTCAGAAAAACATAAGACAAGTTAAAAATACTACTATAACCAGTTTGAAAATATAGATAAGGAGAGTATTATAGTTTGGATATAAAACAGTCCAAAAGGCTCATGTACTGCTGAAGACCTGAACTGATGATGGTGATACAGAAAAAGGTGGCTAGCTTATAAAGATGGTCCAACCGATGAATTAATCCACTGCAAGCTCATAGCTAAACAGCCATTAGGAGTTGGTTTCTGGCAGGAGGAAACAGGTCAAGAGGGGTGTATTTTATTATAACTTGTACCTGGTCCCTTGTTCTCTATTTCCTCTGACGTAAGAAGAGTCACTTGACTCTATTACAGGCTTCATGCCATGGTGTTCTGGTTAGGCATGGGCCCAGAAGCAATTCAAAAGTGGCCATGAACTGAAAATCTCATTTTCACTTCATAAAAGTGTGAGCTAAAAGAAAGTCCTTCCTTCTCATAAATTGTTTTCAAGTACTCTGCCATAATACAAAACTATGACAACAGAGATTAAAATTTAAAAAACTTGAAAAATCAACACCAATTTCGAGCATTCTACTTGAAGTTAAATAAGCCCTTTTCCCATTTTGTTTTATGAATCAAGGTCTCTCTCCCTAGCCCAGGCCCCAAATTGTGGCAACCCTCCTGCACCTCAGCCCCTCAAAAGTTATGTCAGGAGCTCCTGCTTAATAAGCGTTTTACAAGACAAAAACAAAAAAAAACCCACATTCCAAGTCTACACAAGCCATCTTCAAAGCTTCAGTTAATGATAGAAATGATCACTAAGAACAATGACATTAGATGCTGGCAAGTCCCTGAGGTCAGTGATAACTGAAAAGAACAAAGACATGGACTAATGTTTGTATAAGATTACAAATATCCTCCTACATGTTGTTTGTTTCGTGTTACTAGTGAAAACCTAATAAGCCAAATATTCCTATTACCTCTATTTAATGAAATATGGAAAAACAAATGGGATGTAACTAAATTATTTGGCAAAGAATTCTGAACCCAAGTAGACTGACTTTAAAGTCTGTACTACATGACAAACACCCCAAAAAGCACAAAGTTGCTGGAGGTCCTCACTGACCTGTGGGAACTGTTGCCAAGATAAGGTTCATATAGACAGCCCACTCATAGTAGCAGAGATAAGTACTTCACAGAAAGGGCAAGAAAACAGCAAAATGTCAAGACTTTTAATGGACTCTTTTTACCATCAAAAACTAAACTCACATAATATACCAATAATTTGATGTTATATATTTGAAATAACAAGTAGCAATCATTTGCTTTTTTGTTAAAAACAATGATGTTTTAAAAGTAATTCGAATTCAAAGATATGAAATACTCTTGAGAAAAGCAAAATTTTGTCATCCACTTTTTATCTATCTGATGTCTTGGGATAATCTGGGTCTCCTTTTACAGCCCTTGCCTCCTCTGCTCCTTCATTAGCCCTGTCTGCTCTTTCTTGTCAGAGTGATTTCCCCACTATCAGTGATCATTGGAGTCCACCATTCTTCTCTTGTCTCATCATCAATTTCACCCAGCTCCATCATTCCAAGTACTACTAATATTTTACAAGCATTTATCACCAGCCTAGGTATCTACTTGACAGAGTGGCATTTTGAACTCCCTGTAAATATCTCTCCTTTGATAGCTCACAGTGATACAGTGACACTAAGCACAATCAAGCTTAGTTCTATTTTGTTTCAGCCCACATATTCTCCTCGTGTTTTCCTCATATGTTCTTTGAAAATTGGCTCAGTATTCACAGCAGCCATGTTCTTGAACATACCCCATGTTCTTGACTTAGAATTTTACTAGGATTCTGGTTTTCAAGATAGTATTTAAACACAATGTAAAGATTCGCATGTTCCTGCACGTATTGTCCAAGCTTAGATTTTCCTACCTTCATTTCATGCTCACCCTCTCTACCTCTGGGCTTCAGTCTTTCTCTCGTTCTTGTTATTTGTTTTTCTCTTTGATATCATTATTCACATATTTAATTAACAACATGAATGCATATTTGAAGCTGTGGAACACTCTCAAAAGACTGTAAATTAGACTACCATATATATGACTTAGCTGCTCCACCCATGGGCATATACCCAAAGAAGTTTATATCTCCTACAGAGACATTTGCATGCCTGTGTTTGTTGTGATTGCTTTCACACTTGCAAGGACATGACGTCATCCCACATGGCCACCAACAGATGACTTAATAATGAAAATGTGGTATTTTTGTAACATGGGATTTTATTTAGTTGGAGAGAAAAATGAAATCACAAAACTTGCAAGAAAATGGATGTCACTACACTATATTATTTTAAGGAAAGAAATCCAGGCTCAGAAAGACAAATATTGTATGTTCTATCTCATATATGGATCCTAGCTTAGTAACTATGTATATTCAAACTGGAGAAAAACATGGCCAAATGACTGTAAAATGTAAAGAGGGCCATGTGACTGAAATTAAACTGTTTCTAAGGAGCCGGGCAGCGGTAGAGCACGCCTTTAATCCCAGCACTTGGGAGGCAGAGGCAGGTGGATTTCTGAGTTCAAGGCCAGCCTGGTCTACAGAGTGAGTTCCAGGACAGCCAGGGCTACACAGAAAAACCCTGTCTCGATAAACAAAGCAAAATGAAACAAAAAAGTGTTTCTAAGGAGAGGGATGGGCAAACAGCAGAACATAAAAGAAAGGAGGAATACAGAGGCAACAAGATACAGTGTGGAAGAGAGAGCAGAGGGTGAATAAGGAGTAGAATGAAAAGAATCAAACAAAATACTTATAGAAACCCATAAGTAAAATGTGAAATTAAGGGAAAAAATTGAAAAGCAAGGAAGGAAGAAGGAGTAAGGTACCACCTATAGAACAGCATTCAAAAAGTGTGGGCACACCATACTGGAGTCCTGAGGTATCCACACACTGGTACTTTGTGAGATCAATCTTCCACGCTGCAATACGTTTTGTTTGTTTGCCTATCGTTGTTTTGTTTTTACACAGCGGCAGGATACCTTAAAGAAGAAACCTAAGGAGAGCTTTATTTTGGCTCAAGGTCCAGGAGATGCACTTCTTTCTGGCACAGCAGTGGTGGTGGTGATGACAGCTGAAGTGGCTTTGTCTGTAGTAGGAAAGCTTACAGCTGACTAGACACAGAGAACTAAGGCCTAAACCCTTAACTTTCCCCTGCAGTGACTTATATCTACTAAGTAATTCCTAATTGTATATCTACTAAGTAATTCCTAATTGCTAATATTCCACAGCTTCTCAAGATAATACTCCAAGGTGGAGGACCCTGTGTTCAGACAATGATCCTGACGGGGAACATTTCACATTGAAGTCAGAACACACCAGTGAAATGAGTAGGGGCCAGAGAAGAGCTCTGCGATGGAGCTTTGAATGTGAATGACAATTGAGAATACATACTCTAGAGAAACACAAGAATAAATATATCTTGCTCATGGACATACTTCTCCAGTTGTTTAACTGGATACCATGAATTTTTGTATTACTTTGGCTGAAGGATATATAAGATCGTTTTCCTTTTTCAAGACAGGATTTCCCAGCACAACAGTTCTGGCTGCCCTGGAAGTCCATTTGTAGAGCAGGTTGGCCTCAAACTCACAGAGATCCACCTGCATCTGCTTCTGTGTGCTCAGATTAAAGGTATGTGCCAACGCTGCCAGGCATAAGATCACTTTTGATGTCACTGGTGGGTAGCCAATAGGGACCTTAGCAAGGCAAGTGAATTTTTATGATTTCTGAGTCCAGAATTCTTAGAATGTGTGTGCATATTATCAAAGTATTTATACAAAGAACTCATGTGAGTACAAGAATCTCTTTGCTTTCCATTCGCTTTTTTGTATATTTGATGTGTTCTACAAACCATTTATCTTATATTGAACCAATCTCATGTGTTCTACTTAAACATTTTGCTTCCAGGGTATATAAATAATTCTTAAAATAATTTAAAGGCTTAGTCTCTGTTTTTACACACTAGAGAATTTATTCATGCAGTAGAATGGCATGCTGAGGGTAACTGTATCATTTAACCATATGATTCGATGATGCTTTTGGAGGGTTTGGGAGGGAGGTAGATAGCTGTGGTTATTTTTCTCTTGAAGCAAGATATTCTTAAGATTATGATTCAGTATTGGCTCATGGCAGGCTTTGGAACAGGAATCAACTCTGCCTTCTTTCATTAATTGCTCTTGTAGAACTCGCCTGCTGCGTCTGCCTGCCTGGAGGGTGCCCTGATTTATACAAAGCCCAAACTCTTCCACTTACTAAATATTCCATGGAGAATCCCTAATGCCCCTGCACATAGACAACTGGAGGGAACCCTGTCCATACTGAACTGCTTCGGGGACCCTCCATTCCTGTGTTCTGTATCTCAACATCATTTTCTTGCAGTGTTCTTGATGGTTTTCACTCAGAACTTGTACTAGGAAACCTTGGCTGCTTCAACTTGCAAGCCACATGATTTTTAACAATTGTTCCATAGTAGATACTGGAATACCTTCTACTTTTTAACTTTGGCTTGACTCCTCTTTACACATCTTATTTCTCAGCCTGACTGACATAAAATCCAGGTACCCCACATAGGGCACATGAGAAGGAAACAGCTCATAGACAGATGAAATCAATATAAACTATTTTAGAAAGATTTTCCTGCAGGACAATCCTTAGGTCTTTAAAATAGCTTAACCTTATTATGTTAAGGTTAAAAATACTACTATTTCTCTAGGTTGTTTCCAGCTTCTGGCTATTACAAATAAGGCTGCTAAGAACATAGTGAGGCACATGTCCTTGTGTTATAGTGGCACATCTTTTGGGTATATGCCCAGGAGTGGTAAACCTGTGTCTTGAGGTAGAACTATTCCCAATTTTCTGAGAAACCCCAAATTGATTTCCAAAGTGGTTGCACTGCCACCAGCAATGGAGGAGTGTTCCCCTTGCTCTACATCCTTGCCAGCATGTGCTGTCACTTGAGGTTTAGACATTAGCCATTTTGAAGGATGTGAAATGGAATCTCAGTGTTGTTTTCATTTGCATTTCCTTGATGACTGCTGAATGTCTGGCCTTGGGAGGGGGGGGTAGGATCCTCCTAGTCCTACTGTGACTTGATTTGCCAAAGTGAGTTGATGCCCATGGGGGGGGGGCTTCACTTCCAAGTAGAGAAAGGGAGGGGTATGGGGAGGCAAGAGTGTGTGAGGGTGGGAGGAATGGAGGAAAGGTAAAGGCAGGGCTTCCATGGGGATGTACTGGCCTGACCCCCCCGCCCCCGGTGCTCCTGGAGACTGGACCACCAAACAAAGAATAAACATGGAGGGACCCATGGTTCGGACCACATGTGTGGCAGAGTAGGGCCTTCTTGGCCATCAGGGGGAGGAAAGGCCCTTGGGCCTGAGGGTGTTAGAGGCCCCAGTATAGGGGAATGCCAAGGTGGGAAGACAGGAGTGGGTGGGCAGGTGAGTGGGTGGGGGAATTCCCTCATAGAGGCAGGGGGAGGAGGCAGAGGATAGGGAGTTTCCAAAGTGGAGACCTGGAAAGGGGGAAATATTTGAAATGTAAATAAAGTATCAAAAAATTAAAATAAAAAAAAATTAAAGTGAATAAATACATTTAAGAAGAAAAGATACTACTATTTCTCCAGATTATTTCTAAGACATACATTTTTATTCTTCATTGCTCAGTGGGTCTAAACTCTATCTCAAATGAGGGCCATCCTCATCAGATACTTTAATTTGTCAATTTACTCTTCATGTCTGTTTGCATATGTCTGTGAACACCATAAGGGGATTTTTTTTTATGTGATATTTTATCCAGTGGTTCTCACCTAAAGAACAAAGGAAATCATGTACCTTATTTTCTTGCTGATTAAGTTAAATGTCCAATTCACTTTAGTAATATCAATGATCAAAGTAATGCAATAATAGTAAGAGACATGTATTAATGACTTGCATTTGGTACTTGGTGTGCAGGATCTATGAGAAGCCAAGCAGTGTCTTGAGAAGTTCTTTCTTCAATATGGGAATTAACATGACTGAGCTTGGTTTACTCATCTAAGGGAATGGAGTTGTACATAAAATTCCATGACTCTAACTATAAATAACAACCTCTAATTTGGATCACGGTAAGCAAAAGATGTCAGGAAGCTTTACACTAAAAGTTTTTCTACTTAGAATTTTAAATGTATTGTGAAATTTCTTTCTTCCATAGCAGAATTAATAATAGGAGTTATTGAGATTAGAAATAACTAGCCATGGAGTATTTTGTACCTAAATTAATTTTTTTTTATTTTTTTAAAAAAGATGATAAATGATTTTAGAACTATCTCTACACATGTTTCTCTTAGGCCCAATACCATCTAGTATTAATGATATAACACTCTTTGTAATTTGTTTTTTTAATATATGTCATGTTTTTAAAAAAATAACTAATAGCCTACATTCTTCAAGAACACTAAGATAGTCTTAGTTTTTATTTGAAATTCAAATATGCATTTGTCAAGTTGCTAGTTTACAGCAGTCATATGTATGTATAAAGGCTGACAGTTTTACACACTAATTTATTATGTAAGATGATATATATTTGATTGTGGGAAGATACATGAGTCAGCAACCATGTACACTATAATTTTTATGTTAAGCAGAATTTTTGGAGAGGTAACAACTAGTATATAACATGAGTATATGAAGCCAATGAAACTAAAGCTTGCTATTACAATAATATTTAGTATGAGTCTTGTTATCAGAATAAATTAATTTATTTAATCTATTTTATTTTGTTTATGAGTGTCTTGCCTGTATGCGTGTCTGTACATCTTATGCATGCCTGGTACCCATGGAGACCAGAAAGCATCAGATACCACATCAATGGAATAACAGAGCATTGTGAACCGCCATGTGAATGCTGGGAACTGAACCTGAGTCCTCTTTACTACTAAGCTACTCCATCATCCCCTATTCAATTTATTTATTACTATTTTATTAAGTTCTTAATAATTGCATTATATTCATTCAAAACCTTTTTATATTCACCAAGCTTCCCAAATGCGAATATCATGTTGTCTTCTTTTTTGCTTTATAGGTCCAAGAAGTTCAATTTATGCTGTCCATATAACTTTCATCATATGGCCGTCCACTGGAGCGTGGCCAACCTACCAGGGGTCATTCCCATATGTATATATCCTTACTTTCTCTTTCCAAGCAGCTATCATTTGACAATATAGCTTCAGCTAGGCGTAGGACTTTATACTCACCTCCCTGTCCATGCTGTGGTTTTGTGTAGCCTAGGCTTTTACTCTCTTGTGCATGCTGCCAACAATTCTGTAATTGCCGACATAAAATTGCTGTATTGTGTTTGGGAAACATTGTTTCATTGCCATCATCTGTACCTTGTGACTCTTACAATCATTATGCTCCCTCTTTGACGATGATTATGAGCCTTGTGGGAAGAGACGCGATATATAGATGTCCTACTTAGGACTGAGGCTCTGAAGTCTATACTCTTAAGAGCAGTGAGGGAGAGAGAAGTCATTTCTGTTCAGAGGAGTTCAGGTCAATCAGTGCAGTTCAGTTCGTGGAGTTCAGAGGCAGTCCTTCCTAGCACAGCAATTCAGAGAGAAGCTGAGAGAAGCCAATTTGAATCAGTCAGCTTGGAAAGGGGTTTGGGCCAGAATACCTGAGTTGAACAGAAAGCCAGAGTTCAGAAAATGCTAGAAAGATTGCATTTATTCAGCAGTGAATCTCAAAAGCTGCACCATTCTAAACCTAGCAGACAGAAGCTGAACGATGAAGTCTTCAAGGTCTGGGCTTGGAGATGATTAGATTGTACGGAGGGTAGAATCTTCCAGGCCTAGGCCTAAGGATAGTTAGTACAGAGAAATAAATGCTCTGGGCTCTGCACAAGCCATGTATTTGTAAAGCTTGGGTACAGCTGTCATCTCATCACTTCATCTGAGGAAATAAAAGCAACAATTATAGGTAGAAGATGATGTATTCTATACACAACAGGGGGCTATACCCTTGAAATTGTAACAATATAGTGACTGATCTGTACAATGGTATTCTCTGGCATCTTAATCCCAGAAGGCATTTCAACTAAACTAAGAACTACAGGCAATTAATGGCTGCTGAGAAGAATAATTACTCTTCTCCAGTAGTGAGCCACTGATAAGTTATGTAATCTTAAGTAGTAAGCCCTAAATACATACACATCTGAGCAATAGTAAATGGAATCAACAGGTTGTATTTATACATACAATGCATGTATATATGAACATGTATATGTAACAATAATAACAAAGGAAGAGGTGAGGGGGCACGGGAGGGGCAGATGGAGAAAACAGAAATTATATTAACATAATACTCATGTACAAAATTCTTATAATAAAATTATTTTTAAAAAGGAATGAAATTCATTATTTACACGGAAATCCATACTACCATTTAAATTCAATAATAAGCATATGCTTTTTTGAGAAGGAAAGGGTTTGTTTCATCTTACAAATTTTAGGTCACACTCCATCACTGAAGCGAGTCAGGGAAGGAACTCGAGACAGCAGTCTAGAGGCAGGAACTGAAGCAGAGGCCATGGAGGAACATTGCTTATATGGCTTGCTTGACCCATTTTTTTCATGCCACCTAGAACCACCTGCCACATCAATTAATAGCTGATGAGAGGAATTAGTCTTCTCCTGGTTTGAGACCTTGATAAGTTATTTAATCCTAAGTAATAATCCATAAACACACAGACACACACACAGACACAGACACACAGACACAGACACAGACACACAGACACACACACACACACACACACTCCCCAGCATGGGCTGTGCCTGCTTGTTTCAATCACTAATTTAAAAAATGCCTACAGGCCAATCAATAAACCTATACATTTTATTTAATGATTTCACTCAGGTTAAAATCAATGGCTTTCTATGCAAGCAAAATATGGTTAACTATTTGTCAAAATGGTTACCTATATAGTTGAAATTAGAAGATACTGAGATACACATCTGTTCTAATCAGTTATTACTTGCCTTATATGTGAAAAATTAATTTGTGTTACTAAATCTTTGTCATGTTCATAGCTTATCCTTAGTTATTTTCTTCGGTGCATAATCTTACGAAACTGTATTGTACCTTCAAATTCATCTTGATTAGCATTAACCTAAAAACGTTTTTATCATCTCCCATGCATTGTTTTTGCATCACTAATTGGCAGTGTTTCCACTCACTATCACAACAGCTCTAGTGATCCACTATAAAAATTTTTGCTTCCTGTTCCTGTGACCTTACGTTTTGCTGACATAGAAGTTTTGGTTCCTGCTGGGGGAGTCCTCCTGCCAGCAGACAAAGCGAACATTTCATTGAACTAAAAGTTCAGACTTCCCCTGGCTACTCCCCTGGTTAAGTCTCTGCTGTTCTTAAGCCAAGAGCCTAAGAAAGGAATAACAGTGTTAGGAGGGTTTATTGGTCCAAACTACCCAGGATTGAGATTCTACCAATGACTTGTGCAGAGGAACTGTGGTGGAATTCAAGATTTAACAGAACAAGGGGGATCGAGGCTATGATACACTATAGTGCTTTACTGGCATTTCCTGGACATTTTATTTCAACATTTCAGAGTTCAAAGTAGAGACAGAGAAATCATGGAAAACTTACAGAACATTTCTCACCACTATCACCAGATTTTCTCAGGAGACCAAAAGTCTCATGGTGGATGGTGACTTCACTGTAGTGTCTTTAAGGAGCTAAGCTGTGTTAAAGGTAGAAGATGAAACATCCTACCAGCATCATTCCTTTGGTAGATAGAGGCATTAATCCCAGGGGAGTCAAGGAAGTTCTATAAGGACAGGTTTTACACCGCTGGATGGTGTAGAAAAGTCTATTATATGCATGCTACATAGGAAAATTGTATTGCTTCTCTGCAATGGAGATAAGGAAGATTATGTGAGGAGTGCAGGAGGTCCTTTAGAGCATTTCTTGCTGTTATCATGAATTGTGTTTAAAGTCAACAGGAAAGTACAACAATCCAATCCAGGTAAGACACAAATGGTCCAAATTCTTCATGAATAAAGGAAAGAGTCACTCCTTTCAGTTCTCAAAGAACTACTGAGGTACTTTCTAAGGGTGGAAGAAAAACAGAATGTGTAACGGTGGAAAGTATTTATAACCACTGGTTGAGGCTACATGACCATATGCAGAAGTGCACATTGCATATTGTAATAACATAAGTGTTTCCATCATATTTTGTGTGTGTGTGTGTGTGTGTGTGTGTGTGTGTGTATTTCACTAAAAGACCGAGCATTCCTCAATGGATATGACCACCTGTGATAACATATAATGTGTTTGTGGTTTTTAAGTGGGACAGTTGTGTCATTCTAGGTAGAATGATGACCTGGTTATTGTTTGCATTTGAAAATTATGTATGATATAAAGAAATGGGATCGTGTGTCAAGTTGACAAGTTGACATCTTGATTGTCAACTTTCCCATGTTTGGAATCAACTAAAACCCAAGCAGCTGAATATATCTGTGAGAGATATTCTCGATTGGGTCTTTTGCGGAGCTACACTAAACCATGGCCATATCTTCTGATAGCAGCTCACATAAAAGGACTAGGAAAACCAAAGCTGTTGCTCTTTTCCCTGCTTATTCTCTCTTCCATGGACAATTTCATCTGCCCTGTGGTTGAGGAATACCTTCACTGGTACCAGAACTTACATCTTTGTCATTCCAATGTAGACTGAAGACCAGCTACCACATACAGCCAGCTGCACTCAATGACTACAATGACTGAAAGACAGGCATTGTAAAACTGGCTAGACCATATTCTATAACCCATTTATGTATTTTCATTATATCAGGTCTGTTCCTTTAGAGGATCTGACTAATACTAATATTTCATTTGATATTCAGAACATGTAGAGGTGGAAGAATCAGCCACTATAGTGTATATAAAAGTAGTTTTGTGCTACAGTCCTTTTAAAGGATAAATATAGAAAGTAATATTTGTAATAAAATGTACAAAAGAAGCAATATTTATCTATGACCATGATCCTGTATGTGTCTATGAACTAAATCCGTATTTTGATATTTTGATATTTTGCACTAATACTAATAATAAAAAGGTGGCTAATATCACACTTGACAAATATAGTCAACTATATGGAGATAGTTATAGTTCATCATAATCTTTAATTTACCATCTATGAAATCAGTGGAAGCAGGTAATGGCCTTAACATTAACATTGTTTATAATATAAAATATAAAATGACTTTTCACTTCATGAATGGATATTTAGTAGCTCTTTTTAAAAAGTTTCCATTAATATTTAGGCAGTGATTATCAAAATGGGATGCTGACCTAGCAGAAGTAGTATCACTGTGGAACTTTAAGGTTGAGACAACGCCTTTGACCCGATGGATGCAATGGCTATGGGGGTTGAGGCCAAGCAATGTTCATTATAAGAGGCTGCCCTGGCTATTTTTTGTATGCTGAATTTGATGATCAATAAGCTATAGGAACATTAACAGATGGTGATCCTCCTGTTCTTACCAATGGACAAATTCATTGCCTTTGCAAACTTACTTCTTGTACGGAACGTTCTCCATTTTGATAGGGAATGACTGTTCTTAGGGGCTAATGTTAACATGAGACAAAATAATTAGCCTCTGGACCAGAATCGTTCCAATCAATTAATTAGTCTCAACAGACACAGCATCTTGCGGGGGGGTGTGTTTGTTCACACCAGTGTAGTGTATTGTATAGGTGTTGTTAGGAGTGTAGCCTCTCAGGGTCCCCTCTAGGCTTAGAGTTCCAGCATCTACAGAGAAATAGGACCCACAAGGAAGCATGTTTGAGAAATAGTGCTCCATCTAGCATATAATAATT
The DNA here is from genome assembly GCA_028551405.1 of Uromys caudimaculatus. Classification (NCBI taxonomy): domain Eukaryota; kingdom Metazoa; phylum Chordata; class Mammalia; order Rodentia; family Muridae; genus Uromys; species Uromys caudimaculatus. Next base: position 77,323,466 of record CM052707.1, on the reverse strand, counting down.
TCCTTCTATTAACGTTTAATATTTTTACGCTCAATTCTTACATTGTGATGCAAAACTTGAATAACAGTCTAAGAGAGAAAGGGACATAATTTATATGGTTCTTCTTAAATTTTACCGTAGAATCATCAACTAATTACGTTCTTCCCCAAGAAAGAACTCCGTGTATTGATCATTCTTCAGTGAGTCAGGAGGTAAGCATCATTTCTTAGGAAAATCTGGACTCCACTCGTTTGGGTTTTTTACACTGCTTACTCTGGACACTTGCTGTAACTTCCACTCGCTGTCTACTTGATGCCTAATACTCTTTTCGTTCGTTCCCTTAGTGCATCGATATCTTCCTCACTCAAACCTTTCCTTACATGTACTGGTTTTTGTCTACTGATGTCTCTTTATTCTTGTCTATATGAATGAACGTACACACACGCACACACACACACACACACACACACACACACACACTCCACTCACGTCGGAGGGGAGAGGGAGGGATGAGGAGAAAGAGACAGAGAGGGAGGGAGAGAGACACAGAGACAGAGACTCCCAGGGTGGAGGTGGGGCGGGGGAGGGGAAAGTTTCTAGGGATCAGAACATGTTCTTGCTTCTGCCAGAATGTTGAAAGCCGAAATGTAGTCTCGCAGGCAGGGAACATTCAACCTGAGATCCTCAACACTAAAGGAAATGAATGGAGGAGACCTGAAGAGGTAATGCAAAGTGACAGACCCAGCCACACCCTAGACTGACTCAGGTTCCTAGAAGCTTCACTACCTTGCCTCTGGTTCAAGAGAAGAAAGCTGCAGAAAGCCACAGCAAACACGGATGGCCACAGAGCAGGAAGGTTCCCAGTTCTCAAAAGCACATGCCAACACAAGCTTTCCTATAAAGATGATTTTGTGGGAAAAGATCAGGCGGTGCAAAGCACCCCTTATACTTTAGATCATCCCTGGTCCTCGCCATCATCGGGAACACTGAGACCGGTGTGATCCTCAGCAGCCCCGGAGAAGCTTTTGGGGGAGAAGAGTGGAGTGTATCCACGAGCGCGTGTGCGTGAGGAGGAGAGCAAAGACGTGATTACTTCAGAATTTATTTAAGGGCCGGTGGAAACCACTGCAGCAGCTTCCAGGGGAAGCCCTTGTTCCAGAGGAAGAGGAGGTGGAGATTGCCAAGGAGGAGGAGGGGAGGAGACACAGAAGGAGGAGTATCCTAGACTTGCACGAGGCAAGTGAGAAGATGCTGTAGCATCCTCACTGGTTCCCAGCAGGTTGGTTCTGTCGGCCAACTGATGCAAGCAGATGAATTGCAGAGGGACTGGAAGGAAAAAAAAATTGTTGCCGCGGGCAGAGGCAGCCCGCGATGATGGCGCGGGGGTGTCTTCGGAGGTGGGTGGTGTGTGTGTGTGTGTGTGTGTGTGTGTGTGTGTGTGTGTGTGTGTGTGTGTGTGTGTGTATGTGCTTACTTTCCCCGAAAAGAAGCACCTCCTTTAAGTGAAAGGATACACCCTAGAACAGAAGTAGGCTGGGTACCCAGAGAAGACCTGTCCTGCTTCTAGCATCTCAAGGGGACTCACTTCCTTTTAACCATCAAACTCCCAGCCTTAACCGTAAACTCCACAGGGGCTCCGGGTGGGGTACTGGGTGGAGAATGTCCCTTCCAGATAGGTACTTCCCACACTTCACCCCGAAGTTCGTGTTTGGAGGGACCCTTCTTCACCTCTGGTTGGCCCGGGAGACCACGGAGAGAAGTTGTGCTACATTAAGTTTCTGAAAGTCAGATCCAGTCCCGGATTACCATCTCTCCGCCCCAGGGCTCCTGCTACACGCGAAAGCGGCGGCGGCGGCGGCGGCGGCGGCTGCTGCTGCTGCTGGGCGGCAAAGGGGCCGCGGCTGCTTTAAGAACCGCCTCCCCCTCTCTTCCCTTTGACAATGGTCTGAACCGAGCTCTGCTTCCCAAAGCAAAATTTGTAATATGCCATTTTTCCGATGGACCTTTCTCCTTTTGGCTGCTGACGGAGCCACTGGAAGATGCCGAACTGCTGCCGCGTTAAGGAGCCAGGGCACGTTCCAAGAGAATGCTGGGGCTCGCGAGTATCTAAGCTGCCTTTCTCCTCCCGTTGCTAGGGAAATGGTCCAGGACTGCTGGGTGTGAGCCTCACCTCTCCTCCAGCCGAGACTGCGGTTGTCATTGACAATTGAAGAAACAGGACCTGAAATAAGAGACATTAGGTACAGAAACTGTATTCGAGTTGCATGGTTTCTCTTCCGCTTCATTCTTTTTTTTCCCCCTTGATCACCTCCCCAGCCCCACCCCGCCCCCAGGGAAGAGGAGAGGCAAAGTCCTCCTTGTGGGTATTAGTTACCTTTGCTTTCTACCCATCTTCTCCATCCCCGATTTCTCTGCCTCCTGCCTAGCTGGCTCTCTCCTGGAGCTGATGAACAATTTTAGTGTGGAAATTATGAAGTCAACTTCTTTCGGGGTGGTGGGGGTGTGGCTGAACAGTAACTGTCCAGCAGTGTGGGGTAGTCTTTGCTATTTGGCCATCTGAACAGGCACTGGGGTAAAGAAAGTGAAAATGCTTCCATTAGACATGGTAGGAATATTTCCTGAGGACAGGGTATTTCAAAGAGTTAAAGAGGAGGAGAAATATTCGTGTAATGTAATCAGACAATGGCTAGGCTTTCTCTCACTGAATTACTCCTTGCGGGTTAAGGGAGATGGAGCTGGGAGCGATCCGAAGAGGAAAGCTCTGCTGAAGAAACTTACTACAGAGAATGACAGCTTCTTTGCCTGTGGTAGTGTATAATTTCTAGCAATATAATGAAATGACGCTATTGACTTACAGAAATAAAAGTCTTATGGAATATTCTTGTCTGAATAGGTATAGCTCCTAAGAACATTTATTACTAAAGAACACACTGGATCTCAAAATCCTTGCTGAATGACTCCCGTGGGCATTCAAAACTTTTATTTTTGATTCTGAGAAATTTAGAAGACAGTCAAGGTTATATCCTGACAGCGTGGGAGTTGGTTTTCTTGGTATAAAATTATTCGTGCTAAATTTAAGCACTGAGATAATTAAACCAATCAGGGTTATTATTTTTTTCTCTCTTAAAAATGAAACTCACACTGTCTGAAATTGGGTCCTGAAATTTTCAATAGTTCAATAGGTATCAAGTCATCTATATCTAGATGAGGTTAATAAAATTATGTCTCACATTGACATGAAGGAGGGATAAGGAAAAGGCAAATACCTCAGCAAACTGTGAGCTGACTCGTTTCTCAGTGATGGTGTAATGTTTGCAATTTTAGCTCCAAAAATGGCAATAAAAGCAAAATGTGATATATCTGGGTGCAATACACAAGATGCTGGGTAACCATATCTGCACCATGCCAGGTTTTTATAAAATATTCTTTATAGGATTCTAATTACTCCTAATACACTCATTTAGGAACTGTTAGACTATGTTTTGAGAGACATACAAGTACTTTATAAGATTATATTAGAATCTGAAGTCTAACATAATAACTAACCTAGCCCATGAAAGTTGATTTGGTTTTTGTATACAGTTTTCTGTTTGTTTGTTTGTTTTTTATCTTTCTGTTTTGGAGAAGTCTCTAGATTGGCTCATTTGCGTTGGCTTGGAAGAAAGTAGCATGCATTCATTTTATTTCCTAAGTAATTTTGCATGGTTTGAATTTTTTGAGTTGAATTTGAATAGATCAGAAGTATCTGCAAGGATTACAATTGTAGACCTAGAAGCAGGAGTTTTAATGTACAGTATTATTTCTGTAAAGATAAATGGTGACCCGTTTGTATTAGAGAGCAAGACTGGATTTTTATATTTTTTTAAATATATTTCTCTGTTAGATAACCTACTGGATGCTTAAAGTGGGAATTTTATAAACAAATTGTCATTCTTACTTTGTAGAAGGAAAAATGTATTTTTGAAAGGCAAACCAACTTGCTCCATTTCACGTTCCAGGGGTTGGATGGTCCTGTGTTATCAGAGTGTAGATTGGATAGATTTTCTAAACTTTTCATTTTGCTGACCAAATCCACAAGCATTCTTTACGCTGATCTTAAAGTCTTAAGTTTGTGACTGTCCAATGTCTCCTGCTAATAGCAAGGGTTTGCATCCAAGTAGTCTGCTTTAATTGAGTGAAATTTATGCTTGAAGCAATAAAGACAGTTAAACTCTCCTTGGAACTTAAAGTTGTTAGTAATAACTTTCCTTTTTTAAAGGTATGGTTTAAAATATAGATTGAAGAGTGTGTAGCTAACTGCTTTTCCTGGCACAGTTTGTTCTGATACTTTGTTTTAACTTTCAGTGTCAAAAATAAACAAATAGGCTCACAGCCATGTCTCTCCAGAGTGCCACAGTGATTCCATGTGTGGATGTCATGCATGGCATAGGAACTAGCCCTTTTAAATAAGCCAACATGTTGAAAAGTTTTTGTTTGGTTTTCAATGAGTGTAAAAAAGAATGTGTAACAGTTAAAGTAAGGAAGGGGGATTGTTAACCTTCGTGATAGTGGATGAAAATCAAAATGATAAAAAGTATAAAATATACATTAAGTAGCAAAGGTTTGTTGTTAATATGATAGGGTGTGTGAGTGTGTCTGTAAAGATGTTCTACATGTTTACTCTGCAACTTACTCTATAGTAGATATGAATTCAATGAGTCAAGGTCCTGTCTTCAGATAGCTCAGTGTTTTAAGTGATGAACACTGTCTCAAAGTATTTTGAACTATTTTTAGAAATTTTCAATTCTTTCTTTCCTTTCTCTAGAATACTTATCATAAAGTGATTTCCTTTCTTTTTTTTTGAAGCTTTTCTCAATTTCCAATGGGCCACGACCCAAGAGTTCAAAAATAATTAAGTTTTTCTCCGTAACAACTAAATTCACATGAAGAGGCACATGAAAAGTAATTAAATATTGAACTGTTAAAATTTGACATTTTATTTCAAAATATCACTACAAAGTTTCCCTAAGGACATACATGTAAACAGAAATGTGAATGGACCTTCCATTATAAAGTCCTGAGAAAGCTTTGGGAGTCAAAACCAAAGTAGGCTCTCTCCTCAAATCAGACCTTTTGCAACTCAGGCTCTCCAATAGCTTCTGGCCATTACACAACTGAAATTGAGAATTACACACTTACACACACACACACACACACACAGAGAGAGAGAGAGAGAGAGAGAGAGAGAGAGAGAGAGAGAGAGAGAGAGAAATGAAAAGGGAAGTGGCCTAAGTTCTGATTTTTAATGGTGCCACACGTGACAAGACAATGTCTGTATAGTCTACTTTAAATCAAATCAGTAAATAATTGTAAAAAGTATTCTGAACAGTCCATTTGTTCCATGACTGAGAGTTTGTGATTAGCAGCTGAGAAGTGACACGACTGTATTTGATAATGTAATTAACTGCATCTGTTTGTGGAATGTTTGAAAGAGCGTTAGTTGGTGTAATTTGGATGGAAACCAGACAATGCATCTAACAGAATCCTATGTGTAACTATCAGTGTAATAATCGAGACAAATGCATCGGACTAATTCTCAAAGTTTATGTCTAATTCAATCTGAATCACCTATCAAATCTGTGTACAGGTGTGAAAAAGGGAACATGAAAATAAATTAAAAAATGATCAATCCAAAAGGCTTGAATTAGCTGTTGTGAGGAAATTTGTTGAAAAAGTAATAAAATAACTGTTTATTACCTAAAACAGTCAATTATTTGGGATCTTCTGATTAAATGAATAACTATTAAGTCACTTATCAGTGCATCACCTGATACTTTCACCCCTCAGAAGCACAAGGACATACTTGTTCACAAATAAGGTGCAGTTGTGTTTGTTATAAGACATTTGTAGCCTTTCAGGGGTGAAGAAGAAGGGAAGGAGAGGTTACTGAAATGGTGTGTGTCTATAAATCAAATAATGTGTGATTAATTATGCAGAAGAAAATGGAGAGACAAACAGGTTAAGTATTGTACATGAGACATCTTTGGATTGCCATGACAGGTGAAAGCTTATAGGCTGCAGACAGTGGAGAGAGATTCCTCTGAGGTCCACACCTCTCTCTGGACTGGACTGGAGGCAGAGGATAGGGAGAAGAGGTTAATGACCTGCCAAGGCTTAAGTGAGGTGAAAGCCATGGGGTGCATTCCTAAAAAGAATGTGTTCACTAAAAATCTCCCTTTATGTTCTTTAAGCAATGATGTGTGAGGTGATGCCCACCATCAATGAGGACACCCCAATGAGCCAACGGGGGTCCCAAAGCAGTGGCTCCGACTCGGACTCCCATTTTGAGCAACTGATGGTCAATATGCTGGACGAAAGGGACCGTTTACTGGACACACTTCGAGAGACCCAGGAAAGCCTCTCACTGGCCCAGCAAAGACTCCAGGATGTCATCTATGACAGAGATTCACTCCAGAGACAGCTCAATTCAGCCCTACCTCAGGTATGCTTCTGTATTACAGGTTTTTCCTGTCAAATTTTCAAACGGAGCAAGCTTTTAATAATATCTCCTTCAACTTCATTCCCATAACTACTTTTTCTACTGAATACTGAATGTGGTTTCGATCAAAATTCATAATAAATTATTACTGTGTATCAAACTTTTCCTTATACAAAATCAGAGTGGCGTGTGTGTGTGTGTGTGTGTGTGTGTGTGTGTGTGTGTGTGTAAAATGGAAGAATTAGTGACTGCCTGGGCTTTTGTTTATTGCAAATTCCATCTCTATGTTTTGGTGAAGATAGAAAAACACTACTTTATCAGCCATAATTAGGGAAAATGGATAATATTTTCTTCAAAGGGATAATCTATTAAACATGGTCATGACTTTTTTGAAAATTATTCTTTTTCAGTTTTCATCAGTGTGCCTTTGGGAAATGTAGTAGTCTGGGAATTCACTCCATAATTAGTGTTTAATTTGCCTGTCTTCAAAAATATCCAGTACTTGGTTAACTTTTAATAAATATTCTTAAGTTGTGTCTTTAAAAACTTTTCAAAGCATTTCTTCTATTTTTAAAACATTTAGGAAATTGCCAACCATGTGGGTCTTGTGGCTGTAATCCCAACACCTGAAGAAAGAGGATCAAGAGTTCAAAGCTAGCCTAGACTATGTTACAAAACTCTTTCAGAAAGTCAAAATGAATCAATCAATAAAAAAAGGAAAATAATAAAAGTCAAATTGTGGACACTTGTTCAAACTAATTTTACATCAGTTTCTGCCAGTTTTGAATATTATAGAAATAAAAAAAATAGTGATTCCAAGTTTATTTGCATAGGGAGCTAATTGGAAGCATCAGTGACCTACTGAGGAGTTTCATGACAATGCTGGTGTTTGGGAGAAAATAAATGCACAGAATATAAATGACAATTTTAATAATTTTCCATAATAAACTAAATTTTTGTTTTAAGTACTAGTTTTCTTGTTTTGTTTTTTAATTTAGAAAGTAAAATAGCAAATTCTGAGCACTCAATTTATCTCCATAAAGGACATCTTGCAATATGTATTTGTACTGGCTGGTTTTGTGTGTCAGTTTGACACAACTGCAGTTATCAGAGAGAAAGGAGCCTCCCTTGAGGAAATGCCTCCATGAGATCCAGCTGTTAAGGCATTTTCTCGTTGAATGATCAAGGGTAGGAGGCCCATTGTGGGTGGTACCATCTCTGGGCTGGTAGTCTTGGGTTCTATAAGAAAGCCAGCTGAGCAAGCCAGGGGAAGCAAGCCAGTAAGTAGCATTCCTCCATGGCCTCTGCATCAGCTCCTGCTTCTGACCTGCTTGAGTTCCAGTCCTGACTTCCTCTAGTGATGAACAGCAACATGGAAGTGTAAGCTGAATAAACCCTTTCCTCCCAACTTGTATCTTGGTCATGATGTTTGTGCAGGAACAGAAACCCTAACTAAAACAGTATCCTTCCACTATATAAAATGAATAAAACTCAAAGCCAACTCCAGAGTTGGTATTAACTTTCTGTGTTATGTTAAGATGGTTATCACTCTTGCATGGTCTGGATCACACTCTTTCTTACCGAGACCCCTATGCAAATGGTTTCTGCTCTAGGTCTACAAAAATTGTGTTGATTTCAATGGGAAATAAGCTTTCAAGGGACTCCCACATGTTGAAAACCCTGGTTTATTTCAGCACCCAGCATATGTTGACTGATTCCCAAAAGCAGCTATGTAATCTTCATTCAGAATGATACTTTTTACAATTTAGGGATTTCAGTGTTGATAATTGTTTTCATAAAATGATTTCTCAGGCTATAGTCTCTCTCACTCTTTAATAAAAATGCTCCATTTGGCCACACATATTTTTAAAATAGTATTCTACAGCAAATCACACCTTACTTATCTGTGTCACATAGGGTGATTGTTTCTATTTCACTATTTCTGTTTAACTAAGAGCCTTATTGTATTTTCTGCATATCCTGGGGAAAAGAGTGAGAGTGAGAAAACCATTCCTAACAATTCTATATAACTGAAATATTGAGATTATAATGCCTAATAGTTTACATTTTATCTTTTATTATAGTAATGTACACTTTTTTATGACAACTCTTTTTATTTTGTTCTTTTCTTTTTCATGTGTGTGTGTGTTCATGTGTGTGTGTGACTGCAAGTGTGCAAACCAAATATTATTTTGTAGGCCTTACTACACTAGTTTCTATCTTATTCATCAAGGTATATTCTTTTTCACTTGAACTCAGAGCTAGCCCATGTGGCTAGTTTGGCTTGCGGGCTAGCCTCAAGCAGCCCTTGTTCCTCCTGTCTAAGCACTAAGTTATAAACAGATACAAACAAGCCATCAAATAACATAGAACTGACACATACAATCCCCATGCCTGGTTTTCATCTGTCAAACACTTTAACTGCTAAACCATCTCTTCATTCCTAAGCTGGTTGCATTGTTGAAATCAGATTTTCTACTTGTATATAATTTGTATTATGGAACACTCTCAATTATAAATATATACTTCTGAAAAGAACACTATACAAAATCATACTTTATAGAAAAATTGAGTCTACAGTCTCATAATTTAAATATCTAATTTTGCTATATACTTTCAATAAAATACCCATTTTCAGGATATATTTATTGAGGAATTGTGGATGTGGACTGTGATCACTCACCATTACACTACTATAGCCATCTATTTTTATATTATTTAACATTTTAAAATATTGATCTGCATGTTACTTGTACAAACACCTGACACACACAGGCCTTCACAGTCTTTAAACATAGGAATGACACTTTTATTTTTCTAATGTGAATATTTAATATCCCAACATGTAGTATTAGAAGTATATTTTACATTCAAGTAGTCAATAAATACACTTTAATTTGTACATTTGAAAATTTGTGGATATTTTTAAAGAAATGTATCTTTAGGGACATTCACATTGTACAGGGAAGCAGAAGGAGAAAATGGATATCATAAATGTCAGGTTGAGGTAGAAATAAATAGAACATAACAAATGAAAAACTACTATGGTAACATAAAACGGCATTATTGGAGCAAGCAGAATTGAAATCAGACATAAATTGTATGATAAACGTCTTTTAAATTGGCTATACAAGGCTTCCAGGCACTGGTGAGGAGGGCTTTGTTTTAGGTAGCACCTTTTCTTTGGTCTACATTCTGGAGAAATGTAGCAATATTTCAACAATATTAACTATGTTGTTTTAGGTATCTCTTTTTCTTTTGTCTACAGTCTGGAGAAATGTAGCATTTTCCCCACAATATTAACTATGTCAGTATCTGCCTGCTAGTGTATCCCATTTCTCTTTGGAGGGTATCAGTGTTTTGGGAGTGCTGATAATTTCACACCCTTCCACATTCCACCCTAATGTTTCTGGCTTTATACCCACTTTCCTGCTTTTCTAATGTACAGATGCATCCTATTATTCCATGGAACCAGAACCATCTATTAAATACCCATCCTTGCCTTAGACTCTCCACTCATCTCTCTAGTTTCCTATACAAAACCTAAGCATCCTCATAGATGATGCTTAGTACACCAACTCTGATTTCCTTCATTAAGGAGCCATGGTGCCTCTCCTCTTAAATAAACCTCAGATAGCCTCTTTCCTTGTGCACCTTGCCTTAAGTTTCTCTGACATGCCTTTTAAAAATCTCCACTTAATATCAACTGGTTATATTGTATACACAAAAAATTCTAAACTATACTTAGGTCAGCAATAAATTCCTTGTCTTATAGCACATTTATTTTGTGCTGTTTTAGGGTTACTACTTCTGGGCTGAAACACTATGGCCAAAAGCAACATGGGGAGTGAAGGGCTTATTTTGTTCACAGTTCCACATAACAGTTCCTCATCAAAACTAGTGAAGTCTACTTTAGAATAGTTTCTCCTGCAGGAATCCTTTTCTGAAACCTAAATATATTTCCTGTCTTACTTACACTATCATTTACCATATTGCAAATAACTTACCTCTATATCCTCTGCTTCCTAATCCAGTGGCCTCAATTTTCCTACTGCTTTAATGAAGTTACACATGTTAATGTGACCCCTAACCATAAAATTATTTTTCTTACTACTTCATACCTGTAATTCTTCTACTTTTATTAATCCTAATGTAAATATTTTGGAGATAGAGGTTTGCCAGAGGGGTTACAAACCACATGTTTGAGGACCACTGTCTTCATGACAACAAGAACCTGTCTTAGACTTCAACACCTTTCTAGACTACCAGAGTGCTGATGTATTAGTTATCCATTTCTTGAATAATTCTTGGCAACAAACACCACAAAATTATCAGTAGAATACAAACCCTGGAATTTGGCTAATCTGAACTTGGATTGGATGGTCTTGTATGGATTAACTCATGAGGCAAAGTATTCAGTTAGCTGTTAATCACCTTCTTGTTGGCTGTTCCAGGTGGACCTTGATTGTGCCCAATGGAGCACAAATCTCTGTGCTTGCTGAGTCCTAGGGATAGGCTGGTATCTCAGGTGTTTCATGAACATGAGTATGCCATATCATGCTCATGGCACAGGAGGAAGAACAGCAGAAATTGCTTTTTACAATTCTGCTTCTCTATTTTTGGTATTGTCCTTTTCTCAGGGCCAGAGATTTAGTAGAAAAAACCCAAATACATACATAGAGATTGTGCTCCACTGACGCTGAAACAAAATCAGTCCATTTGGTCTACCACTTGTGTAGCCAGTCATTGTCCAGGACATTATTGTGTTATGAAAAAAAAATAATCATGAAAGAAATAAACTGTTGGACGTTGACAATATTTGAAGTAGGATTGTGAAGGTGTCAAACTCCAAACTATAGTTGAAATCTGAGAACACTAAAGAAAAAAGAATGTTCATAACTAGTAACTTGCTGAATGGCCAAAACTGTGGATTCTAGCCGGAGGTTAGAGATTTGAATTGGGACTCAATTATATCTATCTGAATAGCTTTTGATCAAGTTATTTCAATTCTTTATTATCCTCTCATTCATGAGAGAAGAACTGTGAGGAGGTATATAAATGCACTTCTGAAAGCATTAAGAACTGTTAGGTGTGCTTATCAAGGTGACATGCACAGGTGTACAACCCAGTGAGGGACTGTTATGAAAGGGCTGTTCATTGAGGTACAAAATGGTTTTTATTTGATATTTTAAATTGTAAAATATTTAGAGGAAATCTGCAGTGGGATTGACCTGTGCTAGAGGTAGTGTTGCTTTAAGAACATTTGTCTTGCTATCTTTTTGTCTCATGAATTCCTACTTCAATAACCTTAGCAAAATTGCTGAATTCCAATGATACAAAGCGCTACACTGGATCACTGTGAGAAATACATGGGTTGGAATATATTAAATAATTCATTAAATTAAACACTTGCAGATACTATATGCTCATAAATGCTACATCGAGCTATAGTTTTAGCATCATCACTGTAGTGGTTTTATTCAATGATAATAACCACCAATACAGTTTGGAATACTATAAATCTTAACTTCAGTCAATCTTAATCAAGATTTGGATATCCTTTGATTATCATTTTTTACTATTAGAAATGTTAATTAGGGCCTGGAGAAATAGCTCAGCAGATTAGAACTTGTGCTGCACATGTAAATGACTCAAGTTTATTTACCAGTACCTATAGCGGGCAGCTCATGACTGCTTTAACTCCAGCTCCAGGTTATCCAATGCCTTGTTTTGGCTTCCATGGGTACTTGCACTCATGTATGCAATACATATACAGGTTATTAAAAGGAAATATTTAAAGTATTCATAATTATGTTCTTAAGAGTTTTCTCAAGTCCTCTGCTTTTGTAGTAGCTGTAGTCATATGGCCCCTGTGACATAAAAGATCTCAAACTGTGTGAAAGAGACATTTGGATTGAGCAGACGCATTTGTGGTATATACTACTCCAACATTAACGATGTTTTACCAAATGTCTATCACAAAGCCTGCATCTCTTCTACTGGCCTAGGCTATAGCCACTATTATACTTTTCTCTATTTAGCTACTTTCCTCCACAGCTAAACAAAGCAGCACCACCTTGGAGATTTTATTTCTTATTTCTTTTACTACTACGATCCTTACAACTATATTGTCATGCCCTTGAATAGTCAAGCAAGACTACATTTGGAAACTCCCCTTTCCTTACTTGAAAATCATTTTTCCTAGAGTCATTTCTTTTCCTGCACATTCTTCCTAATCGTCTCTCTTCATATTTTCCTTTACGTAACTATGTTTTCCAGTCTCCATGCTTTCCACCATTCCTTTTATCTTCTCCTTTGGTTTCCTAGCCATAATACTATTTTAAATGATCTTTCTCTCAACTAAAAGGCTTTGTAACACCCAAATCTATGCCTTCAACTGCTCAGTGTAACAACAACAAGCCCCATCCTGGACCCTATTTTCCTTTAGAAACCCACCACTTCCTTTTGGTCCTCTAACCCTTTTTCTCAGATTCTTCTTCTGCCTAAATTTCTTCCACTGCAGTCTGATTTTTCCAACATCTACAAAGACTGTAGTGAAATGGTCAAAGAGGAACATTATCATGTCAGAGAGTTTTTTATTTGCTGTGTATCACTTTATGTACCACAGGGTAAGGAGTAAATACCATTCTCCTCCTTAGAAAAAGAGAAGAGTTTCAAGGAAACTACTCAGAAAGCTGGATAAGCTTTTGCAGATATGGTAGGTAGAACTTAAAGTAAAAAAAAAAAAAGAAGAAGAAGAAGAAGAAGACAAGGAACGGAAAGAAAAGAAAAAAGAAAATCACAGTAGAGGCAGAAGAAACACTTGCCTCTACAGCAAGCTAGAAGCCCACTTCTGGTCTTCCAATGCAAATATAAAGTAGCCATCACTTAAAATACCAATGAAGTCTTCCTTAGGGTAATTGTCTACCAATAGAATAGTAGACTCTCACATGCACAGTGTCTATGTTTAAACATAAATGACTAATTGGAGGTCTGACTCCCAGAGAGGAAACAGACAAACCAACTAAAATGGAGAAGAATGTACCAAGTGTTCTTTGAGATAGCCACAGATAAGCTCCTGGGGAAAGAAAGAGGACCATTGATTATATTTGTGCCATTATGAAAGTACAGACTAGGAGTGACAAGGAGAGCAATCCCACCGCACTGCGGCCTTTCCTCCAGCCCTCTCTGACTTTGGTGAGATTAAACAGAGTTTCCTGAGTAGAAAGTGCCAGAGCAGAAAGAGACCATCATGAACCCAGGATCTTGAAAAAGCCTCTACTGAGTATAAATGTAGAAGGCCTAGGTTGGGTAGAGCTACAGGACAAGCTGCATTTTATGTTCTCGTACAGAACTAGAAAAAGGAGATCATCAGACTGAATTAGATCTTAAAATTCAAAGACTAAAGGACAGATAGTTTATCTAATCATAGCAGGGAAGTTAAGGCATCTCTC
>CM052707.1:77271812-77309455 GCA_028551405.1 Uromys caudimaculatus | reverse complement strand
ATTCCCACCTTGACATTCCTCTTTACTGGGGCCTCTAACACCTTCAGGCCCAAGGGCCTCTCCTCTCTCCCTGATGGCCAACAAGGCCATCCTCTGCCACATATGTGGTCCGAACCATGGGTCCCTCGATGTGTATTCTTTGGTTGGTGGTCCAGCCTCCAGGAGGACGGGGGGGGGGGTCAGGCCATTTGACACTGTTGCTCCCTCCATGGGGCTGCAAACTCCCTCAGCTCCTTCAGTCCCTTCTCCCACTCCTCCATCTGGGACCTCACTCTCAGTCCAGCTGTTACTGTAAATTGAAACTTGGGCATTCCGAACTTTTGGGCTAATATCCGCTTATCAGTGAGTACATACCATGTTCGTTCTTTTGTGACTGAGTTACCTCGCTCAGGATGATATTTTCAAGTTCCATCCAGCTGACTTTCTAAACAACTAAATAGCATCTCAGTTCATGTTGCTGGAAAACCATTAAACTGATTTCTGACATATAAAAGAAGAAATTTTAGCCCTTCTAGTATTTCCTACTGAGGGAGACATAGCAGGTGGTCATGGAAGGCAGGAAAACAAACCACAAAGATGTGAATGGGAAAGCATTTCATACTGACTTCGTCAACCTGGATCGAAACTTCACGGAGTATGATGCTAGGTGGATCATTGTCAGCATATTTAAAACACAGTACTATTTGACAAAAGTTTCCTGGCATAATATAGTCACTGGTGCGTAAGAAAACATAGTAAATCAAAACTCAATGCAGAACACATGTCATTTCTGCCAAGAGGATGGGTTCTAGCAATAGCCTACCTGTGCTAGCTTAAGGGCCTAAGGAAGGGTCTAGCCTGGTCTTGGTCATATAGAGGTCATTTGTGCTATTACTCACCTCTGGTCCTGGTTGTGGAAGCTTGAGGACCCTTGGGTGTAAGGGTCATTTAGTTTGTTAGCCACCTATGTCTTGGTTTAGTAGCTTGATATGGCCTAACACATCAGGTCACCAGGCTATTAATCAATTTCAATTTTATAAATCACTTTTCAATTTCTGGACAGGTTTTATACCTTTCCCATTGGAAAGATAACCCTGTGTGTTTAACACCCCTGGTATCTCTGAAGATCTGTGGGTGCAAGGACCTTTGTGTTCTGCTCCCAAGAATCTACATTTTTTTTATTTTTGCAAATTTTAAGTGATTATAATGGATGTATAATTTTAGTATGTACACTTAATCAGGACTGTCTAAAAAATTGTTGTTTTGATTCACTAACTATCCGATGAGTCCTTTTGTGTCAGGTTCTACTCTAAAGACATCGTAAGTGTTGCAATTTTTAGGGACCCTTAGTAAAGATGTGAGGTCATCACATAAGGTCTGCTGCTTAACACAGTGATATATAAATTATTTGAAATTGGCAATGGCTTTGCTGATTTTATTGTGCCTCGTCCTCCTGTAATGAATCAGAAGTGTCCTCAGGGACTAGATGCCATCTTCTTGTCTCAAGAAAATTGTGCCACATCATATATATTTCCATCACTAAAAAAGTATAAACAACATTGCTAAATTATGCTCTTTAGGAATGGGTTTTACAAATCAAAAAGAAAGAAAACTATTATCAGCCTACTGTACTTAACCACCACCCCACCTTACAAAAAATGATTGCTTTGAAGATTGCTTCAATTAAAACATTTATTATCTGGCTCCAAACAGGTTTTTCATCTGTTCTTCTGATGGCTTATAACATTCATTATAAGTTTGGTAACTTATAAAACATCTTTTCTCAGTCAACTGTTTAAATAATAAATTAATTAAAAATTTCATGCAGAAGATTTTATCTGGTGATGTCTTTTTTAATAGAAAGAAAGTGTTCTAATTAGAATTTTTCCCAAAGTGAATTGACTTGTGTGTGTGTGTGTGTGTGTGTGTGTGTGTGTGTGTGTGTGTGTGTGTGTGTGTGTGTGTGTGTGTGTGTGTGTGTGTGTGTGAGAGAGAGAGAGAGAGAGAGAGAGAGAGAGAGAGAGAGAGAGAGAGAATTTAGATGAAGGAAGGGCTCTATGAAAGTCGGAGAAGAGGATGAGAGGATAAGAACAAATTTTGCATTTTTTTCTTATATTGAAATCTGGATTGAAATAATCAAATATGACATGAAAGCTGAATGGGTGAAGGGAGGAGACCAGAAATATGAGAGAAGGGGGTGATGGAGGATAATGGAGGGTTCAGTGGTACACATGTGTGAAAATAATGAAACCCTTCAACTTGTATGTGACTTAAGTTTAGGGATAAAATACTAACAGATTCCCGGCTTAATTTCCAGCTTGGCAAATAGTAGCGGCCAATGTTGTTTGGGTTAAAAGAAACCAATCAAATTAATGGCCTTTGGATAGAAATTGTGTGAGTCCTGAAGTGACAAATTTTAGTGACTACACTAAATGTAATGTTTTATAAAATGCAATTTTATTTGAAATTTACTACCTGAAATTCTGTGTTCATGTAAACAAACACAAGTTTCAGTATCTACAACAATTACAGATTTTTCTCTTTTAATTCCCAATTCTTTTATTCTTTGTTTATATTTTGGAGCTATTAGTTTCACTCAACTAATTGTTATGACCTAATAGCTCAATTTTATTATCATAGTGTTCATGTTCGTTTCTAGATATCTATTTTCCCATAAATTTTATCTGGCTTATTTAATTATTAGTGTGGTTGTTTGAATGAAAATGGCCCCCATATGCTCATAGATTTTAATATTTGATTCCCAGATAGCAGCCTGTTTAGGAAGAATTATGAGGAGTAACTTTATAGAAGTGGATGCGGCCTTGTTGGAGAAGGTGTGTCTCTGGGGGTGGGCTTTGAGATTTCAAAAGCCCATGCTAGGCCCAGTCTCCCTCTCTGTTCCTGTGGATCAGGAGGTAAAGTTCTCATCTACTGCTCCAGCACCATGCCTGTTTGCTTCCCGCCATGATGATCATATACGCATCTTCTAAAACAGTAAGCAAGCTATCAATTAAATGCTTTCCTTTATAAAGGTGACCTCGGTTACAGTGTCTCTTCACAGCAATATAACAGGAACTAGGACAGTTAGTAAAAGCCATGTTTTGTATGCTTAAATTGTATGTCATACGTGTGTGTGTGTGTGTGTGTGTGTGTGTGTGTGTGTGTGTGTGTGTGTAACAGCAGTTTTGGGGTTTTACTCTTATGTGGTCTATCTTTTTTTTTTTTACTGTAATTACTTACCTGTGTGTGTTTAACCTACAATCTATAGCATTTCTATTGTCTTATCTATTCAGTGTTCCTTTTATTAATTTTTTATATTTTCATGGAAATGAATGAATATATTTTCTTTATTAAACCTTCATCTCCTACACTCTGGACAGTTTGCACTTTGCATTGAAATTTGAAACATGCATCCTTAACAACGTGGGCTTCTCAGTGTGTTAGCCTCTTTATTGTATTTCCTACATCTCTTTAAGTTTACTCACTATTTCTTCTAGACCTCAGACCTTCAATCTGGGTCCATTTTTAATCTACATGAAAACTAATTTCAATGTTTCCTTTGGTGTAAATTTTCAGATAAGCCATCTTTTTCACTTAGGATTTTCAGAAAAATGTCTTTATTTTATCTTTATTCTCTAAATAAGTATATTCAGTATATCTCAATTCACCCTCATTTTTAAAGCATTGGGGTGTTTGCAGTGATAGCAGTGTTTAGTTTAGCACTCATTTGGCCATTCATTTGTATATTTTAATGTATTATAACTTACTTTATTGTATCTTAACTTGCTATATTGTGGAAGTAGTCATTAGCTTTCTACCTCAGAAGGTAAGATGTATTACTACTGTTGTTTTTCTTTTTCTGTTTCATTTTTTTTTTTATTTTTCCCCTTTCCATCTGCCCTATGACTATTCCTCATCCCATTCCTCCTCCCCTGTCTCCAAGAGCATGTCCCCACCCTCCCACCCCCACTCCACCAGACCTCCCCACTCCCTGGGGCCTCAGGTCTCTCGAACGTTAGATGCATCTTCTTTCACTGAAGCCAGACCAGGCAGTCCTCTGCTGTATATGTGTCAAAGGCCCCATATCAGCTAGTGTATGCAGCCTGATTAGTGTCCCAGTGTCTGAGAGATCTCAGGGGTCCAGGTGTGTTGAGACTGTTGGTTTTCCTATGGGGTCACCCTCCTCAGCTTCTTCAAGTTTTTCCCTAATTCAACCACAGGGGTCCCTGGCTTCTGTCCATTGGTTAGGTGTAATTAACTGCATCTGACTCTTTCAGCTGCTTGTTGGGCCTCTCTTTGAGGTCGGCCATGCTTCTGTCTGTAAGCACACCATAGCATCAGTAATAATGACAGGCCTCCCCCTTAGCTGGATCCCAATTTCGGCCTGTCATTGAACCTCCTTTCCCTCAGTCTCTTCTCCATTTTTGTCCTTCCAGACAGGAACAAGTCTGGGTCAGTTTTTGACTGTGGGATGGCAACCTCATCCTCCAGTTGACACCCTGTCTTTGACATTTAGACAAACAACATTTTTAGAAGTCTTGATGCACTTGAAGTGCACCCTTATTTTTATTTATAATCTTAAGTATTATTGTTGGAATAACTTAGTGCCTTTTACTATTTGGGAAAACATTACTTTAGAAAATGTTGCTTCTGAGATGTTCTTTCGTCTCTTTGTTGAACTCTTCTTGTTTATCTCCTTATCTTCGATTCCTCTTACATTTACTTCTGTATTTTTTTTTTTTGTTTTTTTCTTTCTGTTTTAATTGGAATTTCATTTTCAGGCTTGCTTTTTTGTTCTCTATTTTTTCCAAATGTAACTAAATTTTTTTTTAAACAAATGTATTCATCTGGCTCTTTGTTTTGATCAGTGGCTTGTCCTTTACAATCCTCCATCACTATTTGTTTTATTTGGCTTTACAGTGTTATTTTATCGCCCTGAACACTACCAGCAGTTACTAAGTCTTTCAGTCTGGGAGCTCTGATAATGGGTTTCATCCCAAGGCATGATGTTTATCCTTTACCCATTTGCCTTGCTATTACTTACCCATGCCTAGTTTTGACTTTGTGGATGTCATTTCATTTGCAAAATTCTTAGTGGAAGTCATTAAGGTATTCTTATTCCCTCCAGAGGGATTATTTATTTAATTGGCCAGATGCCTGGGAAACTGTGATACTCACAGACACAATCCTATTATTTTTAGGCTGCAGTCTTTATGCTTCTCACACCAAAATGGGGAAGATTCTCTGGGACCCCTGCTCTGGTCAGGATTTGATCCCACTTCCAATACCATGAGGCAAGAGAAACAGTTCATATGTTAAGAACACATGCTCCGTTTTTGAAGAATCTGTATTTGCTTCCCAGTACTCACATGGTAGCTCACAACCATCCATAGCTACAGTTCTAAGGAATCTAATGTTTTCTGATCTCATTGGGCATCAAATATGTATGTAGTTCATACAAATATGCAGGAAAAATGCTCATACTCTTAACATAAATCTAAAACTGACCAATCACACAAAAATTGGGCAAACACTGGCCTATGGAACTAAATCTTCATTTAACCATGTTCCCCAAACTCTGAAAACTTTGTTATCTCTTTACATGGTTCAAAAATCAATGCTAAAAGTTGCTCAACTTTTATCATTGATTCTTAGCAATAGATAGCATCGGTCTACATTGCACAATCTTCTGTTACAGGGATGTTTCTGAACATCCATAAGCACCATATATGCAACTAATTGAAAAGTAACTTAAGACATTATTATTTTCCTGAGAAAAATAAGCAGTTATTTTACATTATTCACTTTCTGGTAATCTGTCCTCATCTTGGCATATTTTAGCCATATTCAAAATTCTGGATACCAGTGACTAGCCTAAGAGTCTTGGGATGATTTTTTTTTCCTACTTCAAATGCATCCTCCCCACAAATGCAGCAAATGTGGTTACTTTACTCTGGCTGTTAAAATACTTTCAAGTCCACAAAGAGTATTTACTACAATGAATAAACAAATTCTCCAAGAGCATAGGATAATGGATGGAGATATATAAAAGTAGATGTTATATCTATAGTATATGAAAAGCTGGTCACATAAAAGCATAATAATAAAAAAAATTCCATTCACAGTCTTGATCATTGGTGAACTATCTAACATCAAGTAGAATAAACTATTAAGAATAATTTTAACAAAACATCTTCAAGTCTTACCCAGAGAAAGCTAGGATGTACTAATAAAAGTCATTTAAGTTCTAAGAAATTGCTGGGCATGGTGGTTCACGCCTTGAATCCCAGCACTTAGGAGACAGAGGCAGATCTCTGTGAGTGTGAGACAAACCTGAAAATCAGATTCCAGGACAGCCAAGACCGTTACACGGAGAAACATTGTGTCCAAAAAAATAATTAAATACAAATTATTATTATTTATTTTACTATGTGTTTTTTGAAGTGTTATGGTTTGAAACACTGTCAAGTAAGGCAGGCAAATGTTCTCATGCTAACAGGTCCTCAGTCTCCAGTCACACTCATGTCATGTATGCTAATGTTGTCTAATAACCTTTTCATAAATACATTAAAGCATCAGCTGGCATTTTTATTATTATTAAAGGATGCTTTGATTTTAAAAATAGAAAAGAAAGTCAAAGGACTAAAAATAATCCTGATAAAGCTGTAAAACTAGGCTTATTGATTTCACCAGTAGCAATGCAGAAACTGGGTCAGCTTGAATTAGACGTATAGATCAATGGAGCGCACGAGACAATGAAACTCCACTCCCTTTTGTATATTTATTGCCAGTTCAACTCAAGAAATATCACAACGTAATTCATTGTAGATTTTTAATGCTAAAATTATTGTATATTTGTATAATATGAATTAATGTCCTTCCCATAACACATTGGAGAAAATTTAACTAAAACACAAATTATATATATACAAACATATTTTAATGTATTTATATACATATATGTAAACATATAAATATATATTTGAAGATATAATAAAATATTTTCTTTGGTTTTGTGTGTGTGTGTGTGAGTGGCTGTGTGTGTGTGTGTGCATTTTGTACTTTACTTTTTCAGATAGGGGTTCTCTGTGTAGCCCAGAATGGCCTTTCAGTCATGATACACTGCAACCACAGGAATGTGGCATCACACCTGTCCTAGGATAGAAAATCTCTGACACCTTACAGCAGGAAAGGAATTTTTAAATATAAGAAAACTTAAAGATAAGAAGAAAAATTATTCTAAGTGGCATATCAGCTAAAACTTCATATTACAAATAAAGACTGCCAAAACTTTATACAAACAATCCCATTTATTTTAATGCATAAACTATTTGAATAGGGTCTTAGTTACTATATCCATGAAGAGACACTGTGGCCAAAGCAACTTATAGAAAAGAAAGTATATATTTAGGGTTTACTTACAGTTTCACAGGGTTAATCCATTATCATCATGGTGAGAAGCAGTATAGTAGTATACTAGTATAGTAGATGAGAACTTTTACTACATAACCAAAGGGCAGTAGCCAAGCAATAAAATATTTATAATTAAAAAGGCAATGCAAGCATCAGTGCAGACTTTATACCGTTAAAAGATTGCTAGCAGGTATATAATATGGCAGGGTCATTCTCAAAACCAATTTGACAAATACTTTAAATAACAGTCAGGCATGAACTCTGTTCTTAGTCTCCTAACCAAGAGATTGAAAACATATTTCCACATATCGTCTGTTCACAGATGTTCACAACAGCATGATTTATAACATACAAATAACAGAAGCATTACAAATATCCTTCAAATAGTAGATACTAGATGTGTAACAAACTTTTATTTGGCAATTAGGACTAAAACCCTAATAGAATTATTACAAGAGAGATGAAACTGGAAGCTTCATGTGAAATATGTCGACATCCAGGAACTATCTAGAAAAGGCGAGGCTACAAACTGAAGGCAAGGACAGCGGTTACTTTGGGGGTCCATGCATATGAAGTAACTCCACATTGACATAAGACTTGCTTCCAAGTGGATTATAATGGAGATGACACAGTTTACAAACACATAAGATCATGATTCTGGCTATATAGAGAAGTTAAACTTTGCATCATGTAAATTATTCCTTTATATTGTTAAAATATTTTTCTATGGTTCTCTGTCATCGAGAGTGATTTCTTACAAACATGTCTGAAAAGAGAATAATTCACATTACTTGTTGGCAATTATATAATTTAGTAAGGAAAATTTGATTTTGTGTTGTGTTTTCAACAATTACCTTTAATAATTCAGAGTTTACAAAAGAAAACAAACAGATAATTAGGTTTACAAAATTCCAATCTGGAAAATAAATGAATGACTCTACTCTGTCTTCAAGTCACATTTCTGTTCTGCCCTTCTTCCCTTTCCTCTCTACATGGTCCCTTCCCCGCCCCACATCTGTAACTTAAATGCAAGACTGAACTTCTTAATACTGTCATGCTTGACATCAGTTTATGTATTTGATTTTCTATAATGTTTAAATGCAATGTAATCTCTTAAACTGTATGAGATTCTATCTTTAGGTCCGTATCTTCCCAAATGAGCCACTAGTCCTAAGACTGATTTTATTGTTAGTTAATCGTTGTGAAATGCCTGAAAAATTTTGTCTTGGTAAAGAGCAAAATTAGATGATGAGTTATAAGTACAAAGGTAGAGAGCCTTTGCTGTGGTCATGCGACCATTCCATAATTGCAGGGAGCGCTGCTGTCATATTCCAATACCACAGGCATAGGGAAAGCCCAGCTTCAGCTATCCCACCCTTCATATGCACAAAGTGGAGGCCCTGCCAAAGTCCCAAAATCACACCAAAGGAACAGGAGGAGCCGCACCTGGGTCACCACAGCACCAGCAGGTTAGGTTCAACAGACCCTGAGGATGGAAAGAGTAGTGACCTAACACCACAGCTGCATCTTCCTGCACTTAATGATTGTTTTTTTACATACATATTTTCAAATTTCATATATCTGATTTGGGGTTAGCTCCCATATGATATATAGGCAGTTAGTTGATGATCTAAGGATGTTTCCTTTTTCTTATGAGGCTGTACTGGGCCTCCCAAAGAAATAGCACAAATAATAAATACCTCTTCTTTGAAAAATGCTCAATTTCTTTGAGGTGACTGATTATTAAGCTAGTATTTACAGTGATATGTGATAGAGCAATAATGATGAGAGAGAGAGAGAGAGAGAGAGAGAGAGAGAGAGAGAGAGAGAATGAGTAATAGCACAGAACTCAGTGGGCTACAACGAAAAGAACCATCTGTCAATTAGCATCTTGGTTGCCCTTTTTGAATGTTTCATCTTCATTGACTCATGAGATTAAACCACTTAATTTAATTTCACACCTAGCAGGATAAAAATCTCTGAAAAAACACATTCCTCTTAAACGCACTTCACAGGTGTCAGAGGGATCTACTAATTGTTTTGTCATTTTTGTATGAGCACTTATCATGGTATCTCAACAATTTTTTTTGAGCCCAGAATGCAGTTGTAATTATGTGCTCTGGGTCATAGAGTAGATCTCTAGAATCATCTGGTCATCTTGATTAAATGAAAAATGCATGCCCATTGCACTTTAGACATGTGTGTTCTCTGAAAGGATTTGAGATTTTAGAGTCCATGGTAATCATAAACAAGGATTAAACACTTGGTTTTAGTCATTTTATATCTTGGTAAAAATTATTTAATGTGAATATTTATAAAATGAAAATTAAATATATATTATATAAATTATATAAAACCATAAAATGACAAATTGCCCTTAAGAACTGGAACCATACCCTTAACCATAATAAATTTAAAACACATTAATATTATTACATAGAGCACATGAGGGATTACAGTTTCAATTTATGAAATCTTTTAGTTAACAGATCATTCATTTCCATTTTTGAAGGGTTATTTAGGTATATATCCACTGCCAGGGAAGATTATGAAATAAGTTGAACTGTCAGCCTTTCTTATTTTACATTGTCATCTGTATAAACAGAAATACAGTGGGAAGGTATGGTATGACTTACAATCTTCCCAAACAGGTGAAGGGCCTTCCTTTAATTTCAGGGTTCAGACAGAAAAGAAAAAGTGGGAAGAGGAGAAAGCATTTTGAAATAACTAGCATTGGGCCAAGGTGACAGTGTCCCGGGAAGGGTTTCTGAAGTTGGAATGGGATTTCAAGGGAGACTTGTGTAGTTGGTAGTTGGCAGTGCTGCTGATGTGTGAAAATACTGACTTCTGCAGTGCCAGCAGGAACAGTTGATCCGGACAGCCAAATGTATAACCACATATTGCTGATTCTATTGTGCTAATAGTTTCACTTGTGAAGACTCAGAATTTTTTTCTGTTCTTTATCCTTTACTGTTATCAAAGGGATTTGCTTATATAATTTTATGCTCCACAAAAACTAGGTTTTGATGGTTAGACTAACACAGGTTTGGTAGTAATAACACTGATGACACATTATGACATTTACATAATAGATTGTTGGCAATCCCACTAATATGCTGATAAGCTGTCTGGCATATAACACATGCACATGGAGAGAGAAAGAGAGAGCGAGAGCAAGAGAGAGAGAGAGAGAGAGAGAGAGAGAGAGAGAGAGAGAGAGAGAAAGAGGCGCAGAGAGACAGAGGGAGAGAAGGAGAGAGAAAGACTTTTTGTTTTATCACTTAAGGATACAGGCTAAATTGTGGTCCAAGGAGTTATTTGTGCAAATACAAAGAATATCCTTATTTTGAATTTCAATAATCCTTAAAAAGATCATTGACTTTTCCTAGACTGAACTTAATATGGAGAATGGAAACATCCATAGAGCAGCATAATATCTAAACAAGCAATATGCTTTTATTTACTTTTGGAATTGTATGAAGAGGTTATACGTTTAGTGGCTTAAGACATGAATCAATTTTCCCCTTACATCTGTGTGCTGAGACATACACATACAATCTAGATTAGTTTGACACTCTCTGTATAGAGTCTCACAAAGCCAAAATTCAGGTTTCAGTGGGGATACCTTTTTATAGGATATCTCATTCCTTTCAGTTGTAAGTGGAATGCAGTCCTAGAAGTTGAAATCATGATACCTGTTTTCTTTGTTGGCCATTGGTCAGAGATTTCCCTTAGCAACCTAAGTATTTCCTGTATGTTCAACCCAGGATACTCTGCTAAGTGTACACTGACTTCAAATCTCTCTCTTTCTACCCAGGACACTACCTTAGAATTTAAAAGCATAGAAAAAGATATTCCAAGTGAGTAGAATTAGAAAACAAGCATGTATACATTTTCTAATATCTGACAAAATAGGCTTCAAATAAAAACTATTCAGAAGAGATAAAAGCCACTTCATCCACACTAAGTGAACAACCCATCCAGAGGTTATCATGGATTTAAATAGATAGAACCAAACATAAATGCATCAAATTTGATAAAGCTAGCACTCCTAGTTGTAAACTCACAAATCCACCTCAGCATAATAATTGAG
This sequence comes from Uromys caudimaculatus, assembly GCA_028551405.1. NCBI lineage: Eukaryota > Metazoa > Chordata > Mammalia > Rodentia > Muridae > Uromys > Uromys caudimaculatus. The sequence goes on along the minus strand of CM052707.1, from coordinate 77,297,970 downwards.
GTGATATCAATGTCCTACTTTAACCAATAGACAGGTCACACGCACACACACACACACACACCCACACACACACCCACACACAAATAAAGCATAAACATTGAGATTAAGTGACACCATAAATCACTAGGACTTAACAGACATAACATTCCAGCCTAACACTAAAGTGTGCATTCTTCTTTGTAGCCCATAGGAATAGTCTCTAAAATAGAACACATTGTAGGAACCGAAGCAATTTGTAACAAATAAGGAAAATTGAAATAATGCTATGCCTCCTCTCTGACCACTATGGAATGAAGTTAGGTATCAACAGTACTAAAAACATACAAGGCACACAAACACAGGAAGACTAAACCATAGACTTTTGAATGATAGATAAATGGGTCACTAAAGAAATCAAAAGGTAAGACAATTCTAAAACTGAGTGAAAGTGTAAATATAACTTGCCAAACTCTCTTAGACTCAATGAAGTCCTAAGAGGAAAGTTTGTAAAACTTGGTGCCTACATAAGAAGAGAGAAAAGGAAGGAAGGAGGGAAAGAGGAAGAGAGACAGAGACACTGAAAAAGACAGAGATGGAGAGACAGAGAAAGACAGAGACAGAGAGAAATCACTTAAATATATAACTTAATGGTGTACCAAACAAAACCCCAAAGTACTAGGTAGAAAAACAACAATTAAGTATGGGACAAAATTAATGAAATGGAAATGAAAATACTTACAAAAAAATCAGTGACCATGAGATGCATTTTTGAGAATGTAGCATCTTTCAAGAGCTCCTGTGATTAGACCCATATTCAAGGTTAGACCATAGTCAAGGACCTCCCCACTGTCAAGGTTACTCACCTCTCCAGTCCCCTTTTCTAAACATATAGTATAATTACAAGTTCCAGGAATTAATTTACCATAACTTTTGAGGTCATTTTTCCTACTCAGGTGGGACTACTTCTTACAAAGTCTACAGTGATAACCTATGTGTAACATTCATGATGTCAGTCAGGAATCCACTTCTAAGTATAGAGTTGGTCAGAAGAAAAATTTAACATTATGAATTAACCATGTCACCAGAATTTGATAGGTTCTTATTAAGCGTGTCTTGATTGATTTAGCAAATATCCACTGGGCTCGTTTGAAAACCCAATCCAGACGTTCTGGATGTTGTACGAGTTATGGAATTTTTCTGTGTGACCATGAGTAATATGGTGTCTGGAAATGTCAATTATGTAAAATGAACCTATTTATTTGAGTTTGGTGATGAAGTTGTTACTGTAGAATTCTGAAGTAGTCATCTGTATATAAAACACTTCACTGAGTTATATGGAAAATAATTGACTCTGGGAAAAGGTTATATTTCTTGTCCAGTTTCCAATTAACATATCATAATGAGTAATATTATTAATAGAGTTTTGGGTTAAGAGTCAATTCATCCATTCCTAAAAATAATTCTGTCACTCTATTAAGGAAGCCATGTTTTTATATTTACATGTTTATAGTTTATAATTGCATGTTCCTTTGATAAATAGTATGTGACATTAGATTTTTTTCTGACAAAAGTGTAAAAAGATGGTAATCTAAAATGTAAGAAATGAGCCTGTAATATTTCAGATATCCACTGTTCGAGTCTCTGTTTCAGTATTATAACACACAGCTGTGCCATTAGAGCAGTTTTTCCAGCCAAGATTTTTTTATTTGATACATTATAATTGTTACTTTATATAACATTTATATTTCTTTTCAGCTAAGTCTATAGTTTTATGTATATGGGTACACTGTAGCCATCTTCAGACACACCAGAAGAGGTCATTGGATCCCATAACAGATGGCTGTGAGCCACCATGTGGTTGCTGGGAGTTGAACTCAGGACCTCTGGAAGAGCAGTCAGTGCTCTTAAGCACTGAGCCATCTCTCCAGACCAAGTCTATAGTTTTAAAGTCAATCTATGAGAAATGTAAGAGAAATCTAGATATAATATAGAACAAAGTTCAATGCACATTACAATTAGGTAGATTTGCAAACTTAAATTTCAATGCAATTGGATAACTTTTATTTTCATTCTACTTTTTATACTGTCTGACTCCTGCCTTGGGGACAACCCATTCAGATCTTCTTGGTACTCTTTGCTTAGCTTAGCTTTACCAACTGAACTGCTATTCCACTAAACCAACTTGTCTGCTTTGTTAAGCAAATGACTTAACAAACTGAATATAATAAAATTTCTTCCTCTGGTCCTTAGTGAGAAAGTCTTTTATAAATTAATTTTACAAGTCATAAGGAAGAGGAAAGTGAAGCAGGGTAATTGTTAAATAAAAGTGAGATTTCTAATTGGAAGTTGCATCAATTCAGGTGTCTGTGTGAAATTTTCGTTACCTAAGGAAGGTTGTGACAAGTAGAAGAATGTTATTCTGATTTGATGTGACACTTGGTTTTCTGAAATGAGTATAAGAAATCTAGAATCTATGACTTAATGGTTTAGGCACCCCTGAACAGGGAGGGCTATGTCCATGTTCACAAGTTACCTTTTGCTCAGTTAAACCACCATAAAAGAGCCACAGGCCAGTCTCACTAGTTTGTAAAAGCAAGCATTGATTTCCATTTTTGCATCATACTGTTTATCTTGTCTGTGCTTTGGCTTCATGATTCTTCACAAACTAAGATCTAGCTAAATCTGTAGCTCATGTCAATATATAGGAAACATTGGGGAAGAGAAGCAGTAACTGGCCAGCCTTGCAGTGATGTTCAGTGAATCTGTTAGGTGCCAGCAGTACTTTGCCTTATATTCAATTTGCCAAGGCCAAGTTCAGACGTGATAAGAGGAGAAGTTTGCTTTGCCTAGAAAGAGGCTCTCCACACAGTTAGCAGTAGTTGTCTTAAATTTGCTATCACTGTGAAGAGACATCATGACCATGGAAATTCTTGTAGAGGCTGGCTTACAGTTTCAGAGGTTTAGTCCATTGTTATAATGACTAGAATTATGGTAGCATGCAGGCAGACATGGAACTGGAGAAGCAGCTGAGAGATCTACATCTTGAACTACAGTAGGAAAAGACTGATATGACACACTGATCATGCTTATGCATCTGAAACCTCAAAGCCTACCCTCAGTTACACACTTCTTCCAACAAGGCCACACCTTCAATAGTGCCACTCCCTATGCATCAATCGGGTCCATTTCCATACAAACCACCACAGTAGTACAAATAATCCTTTTTGATTGGCATGATATTTGCCATTGGTGAGTTGCTTATACATACTTGGTTTCAGTAGATAGTAGAAATCTTTGATCCTAATTAAAGCTTTGACTATTTTATATCAGAAATTCCCAAGCCTCTGTTAAGTTCAACTTAGAGTATTCCAAGCATTTGTGGAGTCTGACAACACTATAATTTTCCTTCGTATTTTCAATAGATTAGAGTGGACAAAGTACAGGCTCGGTAGGTTCAAGAGAAAAGAGACTAGTAACAGATATTTCAAAGAAGCCTCAAGGAATTTTATAAAAATAGAAAGCATAAATAAACATGGACTAGCTGGTTGATTGGAGGAAATTCAATAGAAAAGTTTATTTTATTTTTCTAGAAAGAGTAGCAAGTTTTTCTTGGTGAAGTAGAAAGTAGGGGCATCTGTTCAGAATGAACATGGGGCGTGTAGTAGAGAAAATGTGATCTACTTTTTTGAGAGAGAAAGATTCAAAACAGGTTGGTGTCAACAGTGCCTGCTATAAGTCACTATGGACTTTTTCCCCTTTGCTATGTCTAAGTTAAGCTTCCGTTTTTCCCTACCCTCTTCTTTTCTTGATTATATTATTCAAAGTGAGTTTGCTTTTCATCGTCATGATGATATCCCTTTGGATTTTCAGGGTTTGTCTTACTCATGATTTCCTGGTTTTATCATTTCAAAATATTTTATTTTACCTCCTGCAGGTTTAAGTTGTCTTTTTTCTGCTCTATTATTTGTTATTTTATTTTTTATTAATATGAATATTAAGGACCTACTGAGGGCCTAACATTTTATTTTTTTATATCCTTGATATATATTTTTAGTAAGTTTTGATTTGTGGTTTCAAAAGAAATATACTTTTAGATATGGAGATTTTCTTGTTTGTTTGTTTGTTTTTCGAGGCAGGGTTTCTCTGTGTACTCCTGGTTATTCTGTGCTTCACTTTGTGGCCGCAAGACCCAGAGATCTGCTTGCCTTGACCTGCTGAGTACTGAGATTAAAAGCATGTGCCACCATGCCAGTCATAATAGAAATTTTTAAGCTAATCGTAATAATTTTTTATTTTTATTGTACCATGATCAGAAATAGTGGTATTTAATAATCCCAGTTTTAAAAATTATTGCATTTTTATGTCCTCCAATATGTTGAAATTGGATTGAACAAGCTCTGCATGAAGCATTTCGGTATACCTAGTGACCTGTAGGTTATAATGTGATGACATGATTTTCTTGAGTGTTTGTTTTTTTCATAGAAGAATCATTAATTTTTTCTGTGAACACCTGGAGCAGTTTGTTAAAAATTAAACTAGTAACAAGAGAACAGTTGACTATAATTACAGTTGAGATTATATTTCATAGATTTCTCCAGATAGCTCAATGTGGGTAATTTCCTGTAGAGTAATGCATTTGAAATGTTTAGAAAACACTTAAAATCCATTAACTTTCCATGTAGTGGTACTCATATATTTACTGCTCATAGAATTCGTGAAGAGAAATTGGGTACAAAACTATGTGGAATACAAATTTTTAGTGTATACTATGTTATAAATAGATTATCTAGCATGATAGTAATAATGTTTGTTGTTAGTTTTTTCTAAATACTTATTTCATTTTTGCTTCCTTTATTTGGCTTGAACTAATAAAAATATATAATTGTACAAGGAATTTAATAACATTTATTAACATTTATTATTGCTTATAATTATAGAGCTTTCAAGTTATTGGCCAGACATACAGTGTCTACCACTTTGAAATTTGTTTAAAATATTAGAGCAGTTAATAAACACTATTAATAAGGTCAAGTACAACTTTAAAAAAAGATATCTTGCAAACCTTTTGATAGTACTTTAAGATTACTCAAATTTGTTGCCAAGGTAAAACATGATCAAGGATACTGTCTTACAAAAAATGCTATTTTCCCTCAGTCCTAGTTTAATTTTGATTTCAAATTACACAAACTTAATGCCACCAAAAATGAGGGATCTCAACTGAAACACTACCTAGCTTAGACTGGCCTGTGGAATTTCTTGCTTACTAATGATATGTGAGGACCCAGCCCACTGAGGGCAGTGCCATTCCTAGGGTAGTGGGCCTGAGCTGTATATAAAAAAGCAAGTGGAATAAGCCAAGGATTGCAAGCCAAGAAGAACCTTTCCTCCATGGAGCTTGCTTCAAGCTTCTGTCTTAAGTTCCTGCCTTGGCTTCCCTCAATGGAAGGTACCCTTGGTTCTCAAGTTGTTTTTTGGTAAGTGTTTTATCAGAAAACAAACCAGAACAGCTGGTCTTATTTTTTTCTTTTCTTTGCAGATAATGCTACTACCAAAAAAAGATAGGTTCTGAATAATATGAAAGATCCCAAAATAGGCTTCAATCTGAGATATTTTAGTTGATAAATTTAAAAGGAATTAGAGAAAATATCATTTGCTATTTATTTCATCTATAATCTTGAAGGAGAAGTGTCTCAATTTTGCTCTCTAATTTGTGCTTTTAGAAATAAAGCACTGTAATTGGGGGAATTATCCCATTGTTGCGTGGAGAATTTTCTCAATGAGCTTGCATTATGGACAGAAATTGTAGAATATCTTTATAGTTCATAATTTACATAACAATGCACGTGTTTGCAAGGGTTGAACAAGCTCTACAAGAAACATTTCATTGTACATGGAGAGCTGTAGGCTATAAACTAATGACATAATTTTTTTGTTTGTTTATTTTTAGTAGAAAAATCATTATTTTTCTGTGGATACCTGGAGCAGTTTGTTAAAATTAAAATAGTAACACAGAACAGTTGACTATAATGGCAATTGAGATTGTATTTCATAGATTTGTCCAGATATCTTAAGATGAGTAATTCCTGTGGAGCGATACATTGGAAATGTTTAGAAAACAATTAAAATTCATCAACTTTATATATAGTGGTACTCATATATATTTATTGCCCATTTATCGTTCTATTTATTGGCTATTATTCTTTAAATTTTATTTGGTTATTTATTTCTATTTATTATTGTGTTTAGTAATGTCCTTTCTGTACTTGAAGTAATTGCATATATGTCGTGGGTCATTCAGTTTAGTCTTCAGCAATAGCTCTTCAATAGTATGTGAAGTCTTGGCTATGCGTCTTCTGTGTACTACAGCTTTCCCTTTTAGGTGTCATACTCAAATGTACTCCAAAAGCATGCAGTGAGCTAGCCAGTTTTCACAGGTTAATTATGGGACTTGGAAGGTGGCATGGTAGGATAATGATGTATGAAGTGACAATGTAGATCACAGCCTTCTCATAACAAAAGCTTTTGTACGTTTGCCTGTATACGTTAACATGTACACACGTGCATCTATACTTTTATTTGAAGGTTTCGGGATATAAAAAAAATCATACCTTCAGGCTGGGACCTATAATTTGGTATTGAATAAATGCTGCTTATTAGTAAGTCATAGGTTTTGGAAGCCTGCCACACTTAGGGTAGTTTATATCCTTTATGCACCCATAGCAACTTTTGAGGAGAAATTTCAAAAATAAATGATAAAAGGGCTAGATAAAACTGCAGATTAATATCAGTATCACATAGTTTTTGTTTTGTTTTGGTTTTTTGATACTTTATTTACATTTAAATGTTTTCCCCTTTCCAGATCTCCCCTTTGGAACACCCTATCCCCTCCCACCTCCCCCTGCCTCTATGAGGGTATTCCCCCACCCATCCACACACCCACACTCATCTTACCTCCTTGGCATTCCCCTATACTGGGGCCTCTAACACTCTCAGACCCAAGGGCCTCTCCTCTCTCAATGGCTAACAAGACCCTCGTCTGCCACATATGTGATCTGAACCATGGGTCCCTCCATGTGTATTCTTTGGTTGGTAATACAGTCTCTGGGACCATCTTGAGGTCAGGCCAGTTGACACTGTTGCTCCCTCCATGGGACTGCAAACTCCCTCAGCTCCTTCAGTCCCTTCTCCAATTCCTCCAGCTCGGAACTCACGCACAGCTCAACGGTTTCTGTGAAGTGAATCTTGGGTATTCCAAACTTTTGGGCTAATAACCACTTATCAGTGAGTACATACCTAGTTCATTATTTTGTGACTGAGTGTGAATTTCATGAAGTCATTGTTTTTAATAGCTGAGTAGTATTCCATTGTGCAAATGTAATACATTTTCTGTATCCATTTCTCAGTTGAGGGACATCTGGGTTGTTTCCATCTTCTGGCTATTATAAATATGGGTGCTATGAACATAGTGGAGCATGTGTCTTTATTACGTGTTGGAGCATCTTCTGGGTATATGCCCAGGAATAAAATAGCTGGGTCCTCAGGTAGTATTATGTTCATTTTTCTGAGGGTCCACCAAACTGATTTCCAGAGTGGTTGTACCAGCTTGCAATCCCATCAGCAATGGGGGAATGTTCCTCTTTCTCCACATCCTCACCAGCATCTGCTGTCACCTGAGATTTTGATCTTAGCCATTCTGACTGGTGTGAGGTGGAATCTAAGGGTTGTTTTGATTTGCATTTCCCTGATGACTAAGGATGTTGAACATTTCTTTAGGTGCTTCTCAGCCATATGAGTTTCCTCAGTTGAGAATTCTCTGTTTATCTCTGTTCCCCATTTTTTGATAGGGTTATTTAGTTCTTTGGATTCTAACTTCTTGAGTTCTTTGTGTATTGGATATTAGCCCTCTACAGGACATAGGATTGGTAAAGATCTTTTCCCAATCTGTTGGTTGCCATTTTGTCCAGATACTGCTATTTACAGTATCCTTTGCCTCACAGAAGCTTTGTAATTTCATGAGGTCCCATTTGTCAATTCTTGATCTTAGAGCATCAGCCATTGGTGTTCTGTTCAGGAAAATTTCCCCTGTGCCCATGTGTTCCAGACTTTTTCCCACTTTCTCTTCTATTAGGTTCAGTGGATCTGGCTTTATGTGGAGGTACTTCATCCACTTGGACTTGAGCTTTATACAGGGAGATAGGAATGGATCAATTTGCATTCTTCTACATGTAGATCGCCAGTTGAACCAACACCATTTGTTGAAAATGCTGTCTTTTTTCCACTGGATGGTTTTAGCTCCTTTGTCAAAGATCAAGTGACCATAAGTGTGTGGGTTCATTTCTGAGTCTTCAATTCTATTCCACTGATCTACCTGCCTGTCGCTGTACCAATACCATGCAGTTTTTATCACTACTGCTCTGTAGTACAGCTTGAGGTCAGGGATGCTGATTCCTCCAGAAGTCCTTTTATTGTTGAGAATAGTTTTTGCTAACCTGGGTTTTTTGTTATTCCATACGAATTTGAGAATTGCTCTTTCTAAGTCTATGAAGAATTGAGTTGGAATTTTGATGGGGATTACATTGAATCTGTAGATTGCTTTTGGTAGGATGGCCATTTTAACTATATTAATCCTGCCAATCTATGAGCATGGGAGATATTTCCATCTTCTGAGGTCTTCTTCGATTTCTTTCTTCAGAGACTTGAAGTTCTTGTCATACAGATCTTTCACTTGTTTGGTTAGAGTTACACTAAGATACTTTATATTGTTTGTGACAATTGTGAAGGATGTCTTTTCTCTAATTTCTTTCTCAGCCTGTTTATCCTTGGAGTATAGGAAGCCTACTGATTTGCTTGAGTTAATTTTGTATCTGGCCACTTTGCTGAAGTTGTTTGTCAGCTGTAGCAGATCTCTAGTAGAGTTTTTCGGGTCACTTATATACCATCATATCATCTGCAAAGAGTGATATTTTGATTTCTTCCTTTCCAATTTGTATCCCTTTGACCTCCTTTTGTTGTCTAATTGCTCTAGCTAGGACTTCAATTACTATATTGAATAGATAGGGGGAGAGAGGGCAGCCTTGTCTAGTTCTGATTTTAGTGGGATTTCTTCAAGTTTCTCTCCATTTAGTTTGATGTTGACCACTGGTTTGCTGTATATTGCTTTTACTATGTTTAGGTATGGGCCTTGAATTCCTGATCTTTCCAAGACTTTTTTTTTTGTTTTTGTTTTTTTTGTTTTTGTTTTTGTTTTTGTTTTTTGTTTTGTATCCAAGAGTTTGTTTATGTAGTGGATTACATTGATGGATTTCCAGGTATTGAACCATCCCTGCATCCCTGGGATGAAGCCTACTTGACCATGGTGAATGATCATTTTGATGTGCTCTTGGATTCGGTTTGTGAGAATTTTACTGAATATTTTTGCATCAATATTCATAAGGGAAATTGGTCTGAAGTTTTCTTTTATTGTTGGGTCTTTGTGAGGTTTTGATATCAGTGTGATTGTGGCCTCATAGAAGGAGTTGGGTAGTGTTCCTTCTGTTTCTATTTTGTGGAATAGATTGAAGAGTATTGGTATTAGGTCTTCTTTGAAGGTCTGATAGAATTCTGCAGTGAACCCATCTGGACCTGGGATGTTTTTGGTTGGGAGACTTTTAATGACTGCCTCTATTTCTTTAGGCATTATGGGACTGTTTAGATGGTTTATCTGATCCTGACTTAACTTTGGTATTTGGTGTCTGTCTAGAAACTTGTCCATTTCAACCAGATTTTGCCAATTTTGTTGAGTATAGGCTTTTTTAGTAGGATCTAATGATTTTTTGAATTTCCTCAGAATCTCTTATTATATCTCCCTTTTCATTTCTAATTTTGTTAATTTGGATACTGTCTCTGTGTCCTCTAGTTATTCTGGCTAAGGGTTTATCTATCTTGTTAAATTTTCTCAAAGAACCAGCTCCTGGTTTTGTGGATTCTTTGTATAGTTCTTTTTGTTTCTATTTGGTTGAATTCAGCCCTTAATTTGATTATTTCCTGCCTTCTATTCCTGTTGGGTGTATTTGCTTCTTTTTGGTTTAGAGCTTTCAGGTGTGCTGTTAAGCTGCTAGTATATGCTTTCTGCAGTTTCTTTTTGGAGACATTCAGAGCTATGAGTTTCCCTCTTAACACTGCTTTCATTGTGTCCCATAGGTTTTGGTATGTTGTACTTTCATTTTCATTAAATTCTAGGAAGTCTTTAATTTCTTTCTTTTTTTCTTCCTCAACCAAGTTATCATCGAGTAGAGCATTGTTCAGCTTCCATGTGTATATGGGCTTTCTGTTGTTGTTGTTGCCATTGAAGACCAGCCTTCATCTGTACTGATCTGGTAGGAGGCATGTGATTATTTCAATCTTCTAATATCTGTTGAGGTTTGTTTTGTGACCAATTATATGATCAGTATTGGAGAAGGTACCATGAGGTGCTGAGAAGAAGGTATATCCTTTTGATTTAAGATGAAATGTTCTATAATATCTGTTAAATCCATTTGGTTCATAACATCTGTTAGTCTCACTGTGTCTCTGTTTAGTTTGTGTTTCCAAGATCTGTCCATTGATGATAGTGGGGTGTTGAAGTCGCCTACTATTATTGTGTGAGGTGCTATGTATGCTTTGAGCTTTAGTAAAGTTTCTTTTATGAATGTGGGTGCCCTTGCATTTGGGGCATAGGTGCTCAGAATTGAGAGTTCTTCTTGGTAGATTTTTCCTTTGATGAGTATGAAGTGTCCTTCCTTACCTTTTTTGATGACTTTTGGTTGAAAGTTGATTTTATCTGATATTAGAATGGCTACTCCTGCCTGTTTCTTGGGACCATTTGCCTAGAAACTTGTTTTCCAGCCCTTTACTCTGAGGTAGTGTTTGTCTTTAACCCTGAGATGCGTTTCCTGTATGCAGCAAAATGCTGGGTCCTGTTTATGGATCCAGTCTGTCAGTCTATGTCTTTTTATTGGGGAATTGAGTCCATTGATGCTAAGAGATATTAGTGAATAGTGATTGTTGCTTCCTGTTATTTTCGATTTTATTTTTATGTTTGTGTGGCTATCTTCTTTTGAGTGTGTTGAAAGATTACTTTCTTGCATCTTCTAGGGTGTAGTTTCCCCCCTTGAGTTGGCGTTTTCCATCTATTATTCTTTGTAGGTCTGGGTTTGTGGAAACATACTGTGCAAATTTGTTTTTTTCATAGAATATTTTGGTTTCACCATCTATGATAATTGAGAGTTTTGCTGGGTATAGCAGCCTGGGCTGGCATTTGTGTTCTCTTAGGGTGTGTATGAGATCTGCCCAGGATCTTCTAGCTTTCATAGTTTTTGGTGAGAAGTCTGGTGTAATTCTGATAGGTCTGACTTTATATGTTACTTGACCTTTTCCCCTTACTGCTCTTAATATTCTTTCCTTATTTTGTGTATTTGGTGTTTTGACTATAATGTGACAGGAGGAATTTCTTTTCTGGTCCAATCTATTTGGAGTTCTGTAGACTTCTTTTATATTTATGTTCATCTCTTCCTTTAGGTTAGTGAAGTTTTCTTCTATAATTTTGTTGAAGATATTTACTGGCCCTTGAAGTTGGGAATCTTCACTCTCTTCTATACTTCTATATTATCTTCAGGTTCTGTCTTCTCATTGTTTCCTGGATTTCCTGGATGTTTTGAGTTAGGAGCTTTTTGCATTTTGCATTTTCTTTGACTGTTGTGTCTATGTTTTCTATGATATCTCCTGCACCTGAAATTCTCTGTTCTATCTCTTGTATTCTGTTGATGATGCTTGCATCTGTGACTCCTAATTTCTTTCCTAGGTTTTCTAACTCCAGGGTTGTCTCCCTTTGTGATTTCTTTATTGTTTCTATTTCTTTTTTTAATTCCTGGATGGTTTTGTTCATTTCCTTCGTCTGTTTGATTGTGTTTCCCTGTAATTCTGCCCATTTGATTGTGTTTTCCTCTAATTCTTTAAGGAATTTTTGTGTTTCCTCTTTAAGGGCTTCTAGTGTTTTACCTGTGTTCTCTTGCATTTCTTTAAGGGAGTTACTTATTTCCTTCTTAAAATTTTCTATCATCATCATGACATGTGATTTTAAATCTGAATCTTGCTTTTCTGGTGTGTTGGTGTATCCAGGCTTGCTGTGGTGGGAGAGCTGGGTTCTGATGATGCCAAGTAGCCTTGGTTTCTGTTTCTTATGTTCTTGCCCTTGCCTTTTGCCATCTGGTTATCTCTGGTGTTAGCTGGTCTTACTCTCTCTGACTGTGGCTTGTCCTTCCTGCAAGCCTCGGTGTCAATACTCCTTGAAGACCAGTTCTCTCTCAGAGGAATTTGGGTTTGGAGAGCTGTGGTACAGGGCCAGCTCTGGGGTGCAGACAGAAACCAGAAGAATCTAGTACCCAGTTGTCCCTTGGTCTTTGTGTCCTAATGTCTCTGCAAGGGTCTCTCTTGATCCAGTGAATTTGAACAGAAAGGGTGGTCTTGCCTGTGCTTGAAGGTGTGTCGGCACTCCTAGGATACCAGCTCTCTCCTGGCACTATTTGAGTATGGAGCCCTGTGTCACATGATCTGCTCCCAGGCCACCCCACTCAGGGGCTTTTCCACACTCCTGGGAGGCTAGCTCCCAGGCACTATTTGGCTATGGAGCCCTGGTAGCCCAGGCAGAGGTCTCTCCAGCATTACCTAGTTTTAAAGAAATATCTTTTGTTCTTTTCAGAATGTGGATCTTCCATGTCAGGGTTAAATGAAGTGATCTGGAAAAATAAGTATATAAACACCTTCCTTTGTGGGAGCAGAAGTTGCCTGCAGCAGTGTCCTTATTTACATTTTTGAAGGCATAAGGAAGGAAATATAACATTTCCTCAAGGGATTTTTCTGGGAAAGCTGAATTAGAAGAGAAGTAAAAGGTGCTTCCTATTTCTCTTGGGGTCTGTCACATTAAGGAAATCCTGTTTGATTGACGAGGAACTTTGTTTTCACTTTTATAAGGTTCAAGTCTTTTCTATTTTAATAATATTTAATGATGGTCAATGTAAGATGTGCCAATTTAGACTTAGAGACATGATGCAGTGGCCTGAAACATTGCAGAATTCTCATAAAGAACGAGCTATGTGAGCAGTGATTCTTGTTTACAGAAAATCAATATCAGAGACAAGTTGATATATATATACATATATATATATACATATATATATATGCATATATATATCATCAACTAATTCTTAATATAGGTTGCTGCATATTACCTTGTAATATTACAAAAATATTTAAGACCACTTGGTCCTTGTTGAGACCAATCTCAGCTCTTTGAAATGTCAAACTTGTGGTGGAAAGTGAAGCTTTAGTTATACTGCCGAATGTCATGTGTGTTAGACCACCTTCATGTATTGAGCTAACAACAGAAGTTCTACAAGAAAAAATAATCATTTAGAGATAAGCATTGTAGAAAGGTCTTCCTTGAAAAGCCTATGGCATTTGTTGCTTTTGTGTTTAACTTCTAGAAACAAAAAAAAAATTAGAAATCTAACATTTAAGGATGCATTTTGGTTTTGCAATATTCTTCATATATAGTAAAAATAGTTCATATTTATTAAATCCTTATGATTTATCAAATACTGTATTATATCACAGACATCCTCAGAATTCCCCCATGAAGTTAATGCTGCTACTATTTCATATTTTCAAATAATGTGTAAAGTAAATGCTTATAGATAACATGAACAAAGAAGCTAAAATATAAGTTCAGGCAGTCTAAATATACCTAATTACTTTAACTTTCTCATTTTGCATTAATTGCAAAGCTTGAAACTTGAGAGAATTCACCGAAAGCTTATAATTTCAGTCTTTCTTTGATTCTGTGTAATCTGATAACTGGGGCTTACATTTATTCTGGAACAGATGTGTCTGAGCTGGGTAGCTATGGGCCTTAAAGATGTGTTACAGGAAACACTGCCTGAATAGTTTATACTCAAAGTTAGGATCCCTAAACACAAAAGTTTCCATGTTCTCTGCTCTTTATTGTCTCAACTGCTCAGACCACCTTTGCTCATGGCAGTTCCATGTCAACCACAGTGACTAGGTGGGTATCTTCAACTTCATTTCATGGTTTCCTTCTTGTTTTGAGTTTAACCAAGATACTTAAAGATTTTTGTCAGTCAAATGTCAAAGTCATACAGAATGATATCTTTATACAAATTCACTGGATTTTAAATACTCATGAGTTTTGTCATAGAAGATTTGGTCTTTTTTGACCAGAAAGAGCTAATGAACAGTACTTGTGTATGTGACAGTACAGCGGAAGTCTCTGTGGCAGCACAGAAGAATAAAGGTTGCTCAGGAAAGAAATCTGTGACAGTCTTGCTAGAGTATTTTTCTTTTCTATTTTCGATTTATTTATCTTCTCTCTCTCTCTCTCTCTCTCTCTCTCTCTCTCTCTCACTCTCTCTCTAATTAGTTCATGGCCATATAATAGTGAATTGAACAAATTGAAGACCTTTAATTTGAAAACCCTGAATTCAATGCTGTTAATGTTAATGTTGCAACATTTATTGTTTAGGTATTTTAGTTACTTTTATATTGCTGTAATAAAAAAAATGACTAAGACACTTACTAAAGAAAGTGTTTAATTGGGTTTATGCTTTCAGTAGATGACAGTTAATGATGACAGAAAAAGGCGTAGTGCCATAGATAAAAATTGTTCCCCAAAAGTTCTACCAACTGAGGAACAGGTATTCAAACAAATGAGCATATGGTGGACACTCTGATTCAAACTATTCTATCAGCTGTGCTCTTGTGGAATTTAAGAGGTTTATGTCACCAAAATATATGCTGACAGGTCTATCAGTGTTATTATATGAGGTTATAGGTAAAGGAATGGAGTTTCTTTTATAAAAGGCATTGTAGTAAAACTAATATTTTAATTACTAAATTGTAGGCACTGTTAAGATTTGATTTGCATATTATGAAGTAGACCATGCACACATGAAGATAAATATGCTCTGTGACATCATCAACTCTTTTCATACTGTGAGATAATAGTAGCTACATCTTAGCTGAGCTATAAATGTGTGTGTGTGTGTGTGTCTAACTGACATAATGTCAACAGTGTTAGCAGCATGCTCATTCAGAACAATTCCTCTGGCAGATACAGGAAATATATTGACTACCATTCCTGCCTCAAAATGCATGAGGGGCCCAACAAACCTTGAGCAGATGTAGAAGAAATAAATGCAGGTCCCTCAAGAGCACAATTATTTTGAGAGAAATTTTGTCACTAATGTTTGTCTAGGTCCGATTGTGGAAATTAAATGCAATACTCTCAAACAAGTGTTCAAGTTGATGATCTCTAATTTGAAAACTATGAATTTAAAATGCTTTAATATGTGAAGCACCAGAGTAGCAAGTAGAAAACTCCACAATTTATGTAATTTTATTTCATGTAAACATATTTGAAATAATGCTTAAAATAACATGTAAGTTGTAGGTATTAGTTCCTTGTGAAATGGTAAGAATTTGTAGTTTAGATTTTGGTTTATTTCCTTGATAGATCATATATTTGGTGCCATCCCTAATAAAACTCAGTTTGATTTGGATCTTGAACTGAGTTACTTCATATTAATACATTTCAAAAAAAAAAAAAAAAAAAGACAAGGTCCAATCGTTGCAATTTGTGATACTCATTTTGTGTGTGTATTTCATATGCAGACCCAACTTCATTTTTTATACAAGTCATTTTCAGCTCTTTTCCCCCAAAACATATTTTATAATCAGTAAGAGGCTTTTCTCAAACCATTTCATTTCCTAATTAAAGGATTCTGTTGAGAGCAAGTGTTTCTGCACAGAACATAGTGACAGTTAAGAGATTTAGTTTCATTTGAAATTTTAG
Organism: Uromys caudimaculatus; assembly: GCA_028551405.1. Classification (NCBI taxonomy): domain Eukaryota; kingdom Metazoa; phylum Chordata; class Mammalia; order Rodentia; family Muridae; genus Uromys; species Uromys caudimaculatus. The sequence goes on along the minus strand of CM052707.1, from coordinate 77,282,108 downwards.
TCATGGCACGTGCAGCCTGTGCTTTCTCACCAGCTACTTCAGAATTTTTTTTTTTTTAAAGAATTATGATTGATCTCTAAAAGTCGTGACTACTAGACATTAAATGGCACTGGCATTTTGAAATGTGCTAGATCTAAATTTAATTAGAATGTTCTCAGGACAAGGACTGTTTATTAAACAAATCACATTGTGCTGTGTCTCAGCACAATGCTATATATGTCTGAAATAGTGATATTTTTGTAAATTAAGGTAATTTTATGCTAATATTTGTGAAAATAACATAGTTCAATTGCTAGTAAAAATTAATAACCCTGTTGTAAACTCACTTTTTTCCTTCACATTATAAGTGTACATCTATTGCATTTATGTTAAATGTCAAATCTCATTCTATTCTCTTTTTAAGATGTATGATTAAATTTCTCTTTCATATACAAATTTAATTTATATAGATAAATATATTATGTTGAGATGTTTTGACTCCCATAATTGTATTCATCTTAAATTAATCTTATATGACATTACAAGGCTTACAGTATAGAAAAAGGATGTGCACCACTGACAAGAAATTTAGTCTTCTATTTCAAGAAAACATTGGTAAGGGACAATCCTAAGGGGAGAAGATCTGAAAGTCAAATAATAGGGAGGAAGAGTTAGGAAACAAAGCTCATGCAGGGAAAATATGTGAGATTAGCTTAAAATAAAGGATGTTTACTGTAACTCTGGAAACTTAGAACATTGTCTTTCAAGAAAATAAATAAGCTGTAACACTGCATGAGCGGGCAGGACATCGGTGTGAATCCGTACAGACATAGGTGTGGTCCATACAAGCACTGAGTATGGTTTCTTAACAACAGCAGATCTGAAGCTCGTCATAAATATTCATGAGTCTAATGCTAATGTAAATTATTTCTTTCAAGTCAATATAATTACATTGTATCAACCCCTCTTGGGTACCCACGTTCAGTGTGTTATTTTCATAGATGGTCTTCTCATCTACATTCTTCAAATGATAAAAGAAAAATTTTTCCAACAAATTTAGCAGAAACAAAAATTTCCGTGCCATACTTATCTTGGCAGTGGCTGACCATTATACATAAAGAAAATCTGGCTTACACACTTGAAAATATTATCACTTTATGTTTCTCCCAGGTGCTGAAATTCCAGCTAGAATAAATGTTAAGCTAGGGGCAGCCTGTGAGTATAAATGCTAGGCACAGCAGTGAATTCTGCTCTTCTCCCAGCTTCAGCGTTGATGGGATGACATTAAAACTCAGGACTTAAACAAATGAAATATATTGTGTAGAAACTGTTCAAACAGTTAACAGACTTTTCTCCAAATGTATTCAGTGGGAAGTCACTTTCCACACATTCAAAACTCTCTCCTTGCCTTTTAGTTTCAGTGAGATTTCCGCACTATAAAAATGCTCTAGAAATCTGAAGTTAAACCAGATGTCTTTTAAGAGCCCTTCTAGTTCTAAAATTATGATGCAGCGATCTTGTAGAACTTGGTGATTTGGTTTTACTGGCACAACAGCTGAGCGGTCTACAGTGCTATGCAACCCTCATAGAGCTTCTTACTACCCCTTTCATCTGCAGCCTCACTTGCCACCTCTCTGCCCATCTGTGTAACATTCCTAGGTTAGGTCTGTCTTGCTTTAAAAGGTTCTTCTTTTAGATAACTGCCCACCCTGGACTCAATTTCCTCTCACCCCTACACATTTTTCACACAGTATCACACTATTACCATTCACCAATATTCTAATTTCTGCATCTGTGTGATGGTTTGGGTAAATGTTAGTAAGCTGATATCTAAACAAATCTGGAGCTCCTTTGAGTCACTCATGATATAATATTTTCCTCATGTTTTAAAATGATTGTGAGAGAAGAAAACACCAGCACTGTTTCAGGATACATAAAATTAGATGGAGCATACGTTCATCCAGTAGTGTAAGGACTTGGCTCTGCTCATCCACTTATGCATTGTCCCTGGCTGCTACACAAGCAGAGCTGAGTCACTGCAGCAGAGACCATGTGGCCCACATTACCTAAAATAATTATCTGGGTCACCACAGAAAATCTTTTCTGATTCCATATTGAGACTTTCACTCTGCCCCAGTGTCCCTTGGCTTCTTAAATACTCTCTCTTCTGAGGATGAAGATTCTTAACTGAAATAAGGACCTGTTCCCTCTCACATTACCATCCTGTTCTGTTCAGAATGTTCAGGGTAAACTTCATTCTTTCATAAGCGAGCTTTCGTTATCTTTGTCCTGGTTACCAGCAGATAATTCTCCATCTGGCAAAGTTTCTTACTTATGCCAAGCTTTGTAAATCTTAAGAACATTTGCTATCTGACCTCTGTGAATATTACTTGTAGGAATCTGAAACACAGAAGCAATATCAAAAAGTAGAAAGCATTAAAACAGAAAAATCCCCCATATATTAAATGCTTGGTGCTGCACAGTTTTAATCTCAGCACTCTGGAGGCAGAGAGAGAGAGAGAGAGAGAGAGAGAGAGAGAGAGAGAGAGAGAGAGATTGCTATGTTTGAGCCACCCTGGTCTATAAAGTTCCAGGATTGGAATTTGTCCAAAAGTCAAAACAAATAAACAAACAAAAAAGTGCTTTAGGGCAACTTTCTTCTGATCCATCTTCATTACTTTCATATATAAGTTCTACAATAACTTATTCAGAACAGTATTCATAGAAAGACTTCTAATATATTTTAAAATATATTTTTTAAAAGAGCGAGATTTTTTGTTTGCTTCTTCAAAGAAATCATGGAAAAAATAGTCTCTCTCTCCTCTCTATCTCCCTCCCTCTCTCTCTCTCTCTCTCTCTCTCTCTCTCTCTCTCTCTCTCTCTCTCTCTCCCTCCCCCCCCTGTATGTGTGTAGTTTCTAGTTAAGACATTGTTTAACATTTATTGAAGAAATTTTAGGTTAGAAATGTAATTTCAAGAATCTAGGGAGATAGTTTAGTCTTGGTCTTATGCAAAGTGTCTAAAACTCTCAGTAAGAGTTTATATCTATAATTCTAGCACTTGGCAGATAATGACAAGCATATATTTGGATTTTTAGTTTGTTGAAGCAAATCACTAAGGTCCAGGTTCAATAAGAGACCCTCTCTCATAGAATGAAATGGGCAGGAATACAGCAAGATATCCAATGTCTTCCAATGTTCTGGATACCCACAGGCTCACACATACATGCACATCCAAACACACACATACGAACACACATACACACACACAAATACACTCGCAGGCACACACACATGCGCGCGCACATACACACACACACACTACACTATTATAAAAAAGAAGAAATCAATCATGAATAGTTTATACTTGATATTAAATGTGACTTTCAAAAGGAAGGAGGTGCAGCTCACAGGGCTCTCCCTCCCTTTGACACCTGAGCTATCAACTATTGATAGAATCTTAGATGGCGAGAAATTATGGTCTTTTAGATGTGTAATCACTGAAAAGCCCATGAGGCTCCAACACCTAGTTCCAAACCCATAGTCAGACAGATGACTCTGATTAACATCCAGGAGTCAAGAAACACTCGGCATGACTATGAGAGAGGTTGATGAAAGAAGAGGACAGACAGCAAAGGGCAGCAGATGGGGAACTGAGAGCAGTCTGTGAGCATGGAATACATGTATGAAATGGTAAAAAGGAAAGAAGTCAATTTAAACTTAAAAAGGTGACTGTCAAGGCAATTTTATGTACTTTAAAAACTTACTGAGTTAGTATTTAGACTGCTGTGGTAATGAACTGATACTATAAGCTTTTCTTTCTTTTCCCTTCCCCATCCGGAGCTGAATTCTCTCTCTATAGACAGCCAAGGCTGGTCCCAAATTGCAATCCTCCTGCTTCAGCATTCTAAGTTGGGACTATAGCATGTGTTAGGATGCCTGGCTACATGTTGTTCATCCTTCTTCCTACCCTCTCTTCTGCATTGACTTCCCTCTCCCTCCCCAATTAAACAAACTTCCTTTTCTTTTTCAATTTTCATTTATATCACTTCTATCCTGTTATTTCTCTCTCTCTTTCCATGCCCATGGTCTCTTTCCACTTTCCCAGTTTATTTGGTTATTTGAGGTTAGATATTCACATCGGAAGACTTGGACCTAGGAAACACAGGTGTGAGAGAATGTAAGACATTTATTTGCCTTTGTGGGTCTTATCCCAATATTTTCATTGAATTTTGATTTATACTTTAAAGTTATGCATATAGTAAGTTTAATCACATTAAAACTATAATCGTCAGGACTGGAGAGATGGCTCAGCATTTAAGAGCACTGATTGCTTTTCCAGAAGTCCTGAACTCACAACCATCTGTACTGGGATCCGATGCTATATTCTGGTGTGTCTGAAGACAGCTTCAGTGTACTAACATACATAAAACAAATAAATCTAAACAAAATAAACCAAAACAAAGCAAAACGTTGTGTCCCTGAACTTCTGTACCAAGTGACTCTGAGGCATAAACCCATTCTTATAAAACAAACAATCAAACAAACAAACAAACAAAAAAAGCTATAATTGTGCTGAAAAGATTTTAAACTGATTTCATTATTTATGTTTAGGGAGTTAAACAGACATGTAAATAAAATCAAGGAAGTATTTGCATTTACCTTCTCTATGTAATCACACATGTATGTGTTTGTGTTTGTTTGAGTGTATATGTTGTGTGTGTGTGTTGAAGGGGTAGAAGTCATTAATTAAGCTGACCTCAAACTTTCTATGTAGTCTTTGCTGGCCTTATATTAATTCTTTGTCTTCACACATCAGCCTTTTAAGACCTAGGATTTCAGTTATTTTTATCACGCTTATCCTTGAATTATGAAATTTTATCAATGACTGAACATTTCTTTCCGATAATTCACATTTCTTTTCTAAGTTTCTCAAGTGATAAATGTGTTTGCCATTATTTACTCTTGTATTGACGTTGATATTCATGGAAAATGACAGTACAGCTACATTTTTCTCAAAGTTGTGAAAAAAGCTGAGAAAAAAAATTCATGTAAAATTTGACCAGATCCTAAGCTGCTCATGTCTAGCATTTCTCTGGAATATGACAACATCTGAGAAAACACAACCGTGTCTGTAATTCACCGTTCAACCAGTAATGAAGTTATGAATTGAAACTTAGAGATAAGGAAATGTTTAATATCATGTACGAGATTCAATTGTTCCTATGCAAGACTTTTCCTGTAACAGTCATTTCTTCAAATGATTAAAGTGTCCTATGATTAATAAAGGACAGATGATGTATATGAAAATAAATGATTCAAAATTTTATCCAATATACATTTTAACCAGGACTTACGTAATAGTGTTTTTATTTCTACTGTCTGGCGTGTATATGGAGAAGTTGATTAGACTTGGTGTCACAGGTCCATAATCCAGCAAACAGGAGGTGGATCAGGAATAGCCAGGAGGCCACGCCTCTTTTCTTGCATAAGTAGCTTGATGCTAATCTGGTTTATGAGAGACTCTGCTTCAATAAACCAAGGACCTAAAACAAATCATAAAAAATGAAATTATCAGAATATTTAAAATAAGGTTTTGTGCCACCCTCTGATATCAAAATGAATGAATGTATTTATTGCCTTTTTTCACTTTGCTATCCTCCAAGCCATCAGAGTAATATGAAGAAATGTGAGTGTGAAATTAGAAAGGGAACTTTCCTCTTCATCAATCGTCACTGCTCATTACAGGTACCTTTGTAGCAGCTCTTCCGCCATTACATCTTAGTAGTAATTGTTGATGTGGACTTAGAGTCTTATACCAAGAATTACTATGTATTACCTCATCCACAAGTTTTATTTTCATCTAAAAATAAAATTGTATTTATATTTCTCCTTTCATCATTAAATCCTCAAAGTTTCCCCTTAGTTGGCATGCACTGTCTACATTTTATGGGTTTTTTTCTACTTTGACTCTTAAGTTTTCTTGTCAATTTAGTACAGACACCCAAACTTTTCAAGTAGACTTTTAAAATAACTACTTTTAATTCTTGGTGTATGTGTGTACAGGTGTGAATGTCTATGTGACAGGTTGCAGGAGTGGAGGTCAGAGGACAACTTGCATTAGTCAGTTCTTTTTGTCTACTGTGTCAGGACCAGGCATTCATCCCAGGACACTAGGCTGTCACTGAGCACCTTCGCCAGCTGAGCCATCTCACAGGTCCTCATATAAATCTTCATAAACTGAAATTAACATTAGCTGAACAGGTTCACTGCCTGTTTTCAGAGGAATGAGTGATATTGGAACATTTGGGGAAGGCCCACACTTCAGCCCGATGCTACCTCTGTGGTCTGGATAAAAGCAGCACATCTGGATGTAGCAATGCCTTTTTTGTCTTGTTTTTCTTTTCAGTTGCTATTTATTCTGTTTCCTTTTATAGCATTTTTGTCCTCTGCAGAGACAACGTTACCAAAGTTCTCTCTGAACTCTATCAGTAGAGAGTACAAGCACTACGAATACAATTTTTTTATACTGACACTATATTGTATACTCTCCTGTTGTTTATTGAACGAATGACCACTTGGAATTCGTGATAAATTATTTGACAGTCAGTAAAGCAAACAACTCCCAGTACAGTTTGCCTGGAATTTTAATGCTGAGATTCAGACAAGAGGAATCTTAGAGCTGATTGACTGCTCAGTCAGTCTAGTTGGAATAGCTGGCACAGTCAGTTTTGTGTGTGTGTGTGTGTGTGTGTGTGTGAGAGAGAGAGAGAGAGAGAGAGAGAGAGAGAGAGAGAGAAAGAAAGAAAACAAAGAGAAAGACAAAGAGAGACTCTCCCAAAAAATGTAAGTAAATTAGTAAATAAAATAAAATTAACAAAATAAGAAGGCACTGAATGTTGGCTCTTGCCATTTTATTTATGCACACATGAATACATCATACACAAAAATATATTCATTAAAATAAAATTTATAGGAATAACAGTAAAACACAGTGATACATTCCTCTATTGTTGCTAAGTATTTGATTTTTATTTATTTTATGCAAGTGAGAATTTATAAAGAATTTTATTTTTCACTGTTCAATAATTGCAAAAAAAATTTCATAAATATTTATAATACATTTCCCTTTGTTTGTATGGGTTAGAAATTTTCCATGAGAAAATTATATTCTATAGGCTTTGTGAGGAAGATTTGAAAATGCTCATTCTATTAAAGAGTAGACTCCATCCCCAAAATTAGCTTCATCCTAAGCTCCATATGGTCTGTGGGTTGTATTGTAGGCATTGTAAGTTTTGAGCTAATATCCACTTTTCAGTGAGTACATACATGTGTTCTTTTATGTGTAGATTACCTCATTCAGGGTGATATTTTTCTAGTTCCATCCATTTGCCTATGAATTTCATGAAATCATTGTTTTTAATAGCTTAGTAGTACTCCATTGTGTAGATGTACCACATTTTCTGTATCCATTCCTCTGATGAGGGACATCTGGGTTGTTTCCAGCTTCTGGCTATTATAAATATGGCTGCTATGAACATAGTGGAGCATGTGTCTTTATTACATGTTGGAGCATCTTCTGGGCATATGCCCAGTAGTGGTATAGCTTTGGGTAGAACTATTTCCAATTTTCTGAGGAAATGACAAATTGATTTCCAAAGTGGTTTTACTAGCTTTCTGTCCCACCAGCAATGGAGGAGGGTTCATCTTTCTCCACATCCTCACCAGCGTCTGCAGTCACCTGAGTTTTTGATCTTAGCCATCTGATTGGTGTGAGGTGGAATCTCAGTGTTGTTTAGATTTACATTTCCCTGATGACTAAGGATGTTGAACATTTCTTTAGGTGCTTCTCAGCCATTTGAGATTCCTCAGTTGAGAATTATCTGTTTAGCTCATTTTTAAAAATAGGGTTATTTGGTTTTCTGGAATCTAACTTCATGAGTTCTTTGTCTGTTTTGGATATTATCCCTCTATTGGGATCTTTTCCCAATCTGTGGGTTACTGTTTTGTCCTATTGACAATGTCTTTTTCCAGAAGGATCAAAGACCAGGGTGTGGGTGCTTCAGTCCTGCATAGAAGGGGGAACAGGATAATCATGGGAGGTGGAGAAAGGGGGGACCTGGAAGATTGAGAGGAGGGGGAAGAAAAAAAGAGGAGCAGGATCAGGTACTAGAGAGGACAGGGGAGAGAGGTATAGAGGGCCAGGAAATGGAATAAAAATATGTAGCAGTGTAGGATGAGGAACTTGGGATAGCCACTGGAGGGTCCTAGAAGCCAGGCAAGCGAGAGGCTCTCAGAACTCAATGGGGATGACTTTAGTCGAAATACTCAGAGAAGGGGGAGGTAGAACCTGTAGAAACCACCTCCAGTAGATAGGCTCGGCCACCCACCCATCTCAAAGTTTTTAACCCAGAAATGTTCCTGTCCAAAGGAAAGATAGGGACAAAATATGGAGCAGAGATGGAAGGAAGGGCCATCCGGGGACCGCCACACCTGGGGATCCATTCTGTCTGCACACACCAAACCCCTACACTGTTACTGTTGCCAAGAGGCACTTGCTGACAGAAACCTGGTGTGGCTGTTGTACCTTGGGAAGTTTAGCCAGCAACTGACCAATGCAGATGAGGATGCTTGGTTCCAAACACCAGACTGAGATCCAGGATCCCCCTCCCCCAAAGAGGAGCTTATAGAAGGACTAGAGGAGTGGAGGGGGATTGCAACCCCATAGGAAGAACAACATAGGTTGGCCAGACCACCCAGTGCTCCGAGGGACTACACCACCAGTCAAGGAGTATACAGGAAGAGACCCATGGCACCAGGCGCATATGTAGCAGAGGATGGCCTTATCTGGCATCAGTGAGAGGAGAGGCCCTTGGTCCTATGGAGGTTTGATGCCCTAGTGCAGGGGTATGCTGAAGCAGTGGGGCAGGAGTTGGTGGCTGGGTGGGGGAGCACCCTCATAGAAGCAAAGGGGAGGAGAAAGAGAGGGCAGATATAGGATGGGGAGTTGTGAGGGATAACCATGAAGGGGGATATCATTTGAGGTGTAAATGAATGGAATGATTAATAAAAAAAAATAGTTCCAACAGAGAGGAATAAATTGTAGACATTAGACTGTTGTGAATTAGTGTTATGTACTTGTACTGGCTAGTTTTGTGTGTCAACTTGACACAAGCTGGAGTTATCACAGAGAAAGGAGTTTCAGTTGAGAAAATGCCTCCATGAGATCCAGCTGTAAGGTATTTTCTCAATTAGTGATCAAGGGGGGAGGGCCCCTTGTGAGTGGTGCCATCCCTGGGCTGGTAGTCTTGGGCTCTATAAGAAAGTCAGCTGAGCAAGCCAGGAGAAGCAAGCAAGCCAGTAAGTTACATCCCTCCATGGCCTCTGCATCAGCTCCTGCTTCCTGACCTGCTTGAGTTCTAGTCCTGACTTCCTTTAGTGATGGACAGCAATGTGGAAGAGTAAGCTGAATAAACCCTTTCCTCCCCAACTTGCATGATGTTTGTGCAAGAATAGAAACCCTAAGACAGCACTAATGAAACCTTTAAGTAGAAAATTACTCTCAAATTCATTTAGAAGAAATGTATGCAGCAATGGGAGTTTAATTGTTAAATTATAAAAAGCTTTATGGCAACATCACATATATCCTCCTAGAATAACATCCTTTTAGAATAATAATAGAACAAATAATAGAAATAGAGAATAACAGAAATAATAACAAGAAAAATATTGAGAAAATAGTAAATATATGTATATATGTAAGTAAATATATAGAGATACAAATAGAAAGTGTGAATTGCTCTTTTTAGGGTAAGATTTACTGTATATGCTTGCATGTGTGATTCTACTAATCTATACTTTCTTTGGGGGGAATTTATTTTCATTTATAATTCCACAAGAACTCTAAAATATTTCTAGAACACATGACTTCTATGTCATAAACTGTAATAAAAACAGAAGAAAATTCAAATATGTATTTATGTAGTATGTGTTATACACTACTTACATTTTTAAAATGAGCATTTATTGATTGATATTAAAGTCACATCAATTGGCTACATAAACCTGATTATTCTAAATTGATCCCTAAAAGGTACCATGGTACACAAATATCTTCTACCTCACACACACACACACACACACACACACACACACACACACACAAATAACAAAATTATAAAAATACATTGTTATGTTTATAGAATAATGTGTAGTTACATAATGTACATGTGTGATATGTTATATGTACAGTGTATGTTTGTGTGTAATTTTCATAGTCTTTGGAGAAAGTGGGCCTCTTAAAACAATGTTACTTCAA